>CM067369.1:258798679-259201739 GCA_034401795.1 Chaetoderma sp. LZ-2023a
CCGGCGCTGCGACGGCGGCTGGCCTCTGACTTGGCCAACACCACCTCGAGCCTGCAGGGGACGATACGCAGGGGCCGCGGCGCGAACGTTAGCACGACGCAGTACCTCAAACTGTTCGCGCAGCGCCCTCTGGTTATTCACCAGGGTGACCGTCTCCTGGAGGTGGCGACATCCCTCACCTCCAAAAAGACCAGGACCCGTCATAGGCGTACGGAGTAGCCTATTATACAGGTCCTGAGACGGGCACAGATTGTCCAGGGCAAATGTGCGTCTTGCCCTGACACTCCTGGTCACCGCCCGCGTCATACAGTCCAGCGCCAGGTTAATACCATCCTGGATGGTTCGCTGGACCGCGAGCGGGCCTGGCTGGCGCGATGCGGATGCCGTTACTACCCCCTGTAACAGCTGGGAGACGTGGGACAGAGCGGCAATCGAAGCCCTCCCACTCTCCTCCGCATCACGCAACGCGGTATTCGCCGAACGCAACGCGTTCGCGCACAAGACCCCCGCGTCAGAACGGGATCCTGGCCGCGTATCCTCACCCAAAGCCGCGCGGTCATCCACGCTGGGCTTGGGTACCACACCGTACCGCTGGTAGTCCAGGGGCACGATGCGACAACGCCTGGCCACCTCGCGAGGGGCCTTCGCGAGACGTCCACTCGTGTTAATGGACGCCTCCGCCGCCTTGAACATGTCAACGACATGCTCCGCCAGCGGCAGAGAAGGCATAGCGTTAGCAGTTGGTTTCCCAGCTAACCACGGCGTGTGAACACGGTGGCTAGCCGACTGCTCCACGGGCAGATCAGGCCTAACGCTCACCAACCACTGGCAAGCGTCATACCAATCCTCCTCCGTGGCTAACTGCGAGCGCTCTACAAGACGGGGTCCTTCGTCTTCCTCCTGAGCGCAAGCAGTACTTGACGGCGGGTACGCTGATACACCTGGCAAGCCAGGGAAAACATGCGGGCCTGACAGCACCGGCATGAGAATATCACTGGTTTGACCAGGAGCAGGCACCGCGGTAGAGCGCGGGGTATATACAGCCCTACCACGGGCCCGGCCAGCACCAGCTACACTCTCGGCAAGCCGAGGTATGCGGTACCGCTGGCCATCAGCAGCGCCCTGGGCCACCACCTGAACCGCGGACCTTACTCCAGGGTGAGTAATACCGTGGAAAAAAGCGCCTGTATTCCCCGCGAGGGGTGCACAAACGTCTTCATCCATGTCCGCGTCGTCAGACGGCGACCCTAGCAGGTAATCCTCATCACCCTGGTCAGAAAGATTAGACCCCGGGTCAGCAAAGAGAGCTAACCCGGGCTGACCAGGAACGGTGCCATAGGAGGTACTGGCCACCGCGGCGTGCGGATACCCCTGGACTGATAAGCAGCCAGCGGGTTCCAGCGACAACCGTCCACGGTCCCCTCAAGGATTTCTTTTTTCACGAGAGAGTTGATACTTACCTCCCTAACACTCTTTGATATTGCTAAATATCGGCTTTCACTTAATAAAACACTCAGATTTAAAAAGAAAGGTGCCCCTTATGGGCAGGTAGTCAGAAGTCAGTCAGGCGGATGCCAGCCCCACCACCGCGCATGCGCCGACTAGTACTTCCTCTGACTAATTTATTGGCTGACACACATGCAACATAATAAGAGCCTGAAGACCGAGCCTCAGTGGGGCGGAGAGGCCGGGTCCGTATTAGGGAGGTAAGTATCAACTCTCTCATGAAAAAAGAAATCCGTGATTTCGTTTATTTCACTTCAAGAGTATACTTACCTCCCTAATAATCTTTGATATTGCCAGAATTCGTCAGTGAATTCGGCGGGAGGGAGGCGAGGTCAAAAGACCAGCTCTTCCCTATGCGCTTTTCTGCGATTAAGGCACTTAAACTTCTGAAATTGTGTGGAAACACAATCAGGAATAGATAGGAAAAAAATCGGCTAACACCAACAGATGGCTGAGAGATGACCAAAAGTCATAAGCGCTCCCCCCACCCCCCTCCTCTTGGGAGGAAGACTGAATGACCTCAATGTCCCATACGCTCTCTACGTACAAGTGCCATGTACTATAGGACATTAAACGAAAAGGCTACATTTTCGTATACTCTCAATAATGAACCACATAAAACACGTACCATCACCATATTAATAACGAAGGGTCACGTGACATTACAAAAAACCATGGACAACACACACACGACTGACCTTGTGGAAGATTGGCGCTGTCATCATCTCCCCATTGGTGAAGACGGATGCAGCCCATAAAGTAGATGCTGCAGCAATTAAAAATACAGTTTTAAGCGTCAACATTTTCATAGAAATGGAGCTTAGTGGTTCAAACGGCCTATCAGCTAGCACCTGAAGCACTAGTGATAAACTCCAAGACGGAATCACTGGGGGATTCCTTGGTCTTAGATTGCCCATGCCTTTGATTAAAGTATTTAATGTATTTACTTCATCACTTCCCCTATTAGCCAAGCAAGGGATAACTGTCATTAAAGCTGACTTATAGCCAGCAATAGAGTTAGGCTTGAGGCTATAGGCATCATACAGGTGACAGAGGAAATCGGCTACTACCTGAATAGATGAATCCATTGGATTAATACATCTTTTTGAGCACCATTCTGCAAATCTGTTGATTTTATAATTATATGCTCTGGAGGTTGACCCCCTCCTGGCTTTTGCCATAAACATGGCTGCTTGCTCAGAAAAGCCCTCCTTAATTCTAGATTCCTTGACAACATCCACGCAGTCAATTGGAACATTGACGGATTGTTGTGAAGGGACTTGCCCTGGAAGATAATATTGTCCATCAGAGGCAGAGGAACCGGATTGCAGACCAGAAGGTCCAGCAGATCTGTATACCATGATCGGCGTGGCCAATTTGGGGCAATCAGAAGCACTTGGCATTCCTCTTGTCTGATTTTCTGAAGAATCTTTGGAATCAGGATTGCTGGAGGGAATGTGTATGCATACATTCCCGCTCAACTGATAGCTAATGCATCTGTTGCAATAGCGCTCGGATCTGGAATTGGAGAGACGTATGTCGTCATCTTCGCATTCTTCTTCGTTGCGAATAAATCTATGTTGGGTTTCCCCCAGTGGTTGAACAGACGATCTGCCACATATTGATTTAGTTGCCATTCCATACGTAAAACACTCATCCTTCGGCTCAATGAGTCTGCTAACAGATTCAACCTTCCCGGAATATGAACTGCTTTCAAGGTAATCCTGTGATCCAGGCACCAGCAAAGCAGTTTCCATGTCATCATACAGAGACTGGGCGACTTCGTTCCGCCATGGCAGTTTATGCAAGTCACTACTGTTGAGTTGTCTGATCGAATTAGAACACTCTTGCCCTGAACTTTCTGTAAGAAATGTTCCAAGCTCAGGACTACTGCTCGTAATTCCAGTAGATTGATATGTTCCTTTGACTGTTCCAGATTCCAAAGCCCTGATATCGTGGATTCTTCCAGGCAAGCTCCCCACCCCTCCATCGATGCATCTGTATACATCATTAACTGAGGGTGAGGAGGGGTTAACATCACCCCCCACCAGGAGATTCTCTGTCTTCAACCACCATTGAAGGTGATGAATTAGAGGCGCCAACACTGACACGCTTGAGTCCAGTGAACCTGTACTCTGGGTCCATTGTGTCATGAGAAATAACTGGATCGGCCGCCTGCATAACGCCGCCTGAGGAATGACTGGTTCCAGAGAAACCATCAATCCCAGCATTCTCAGATAAACCCGTGCCAGGACTTGACGACTGTTGCACACTGACTGTATTACTGAGATGAGTATCTGTACCCTCTCCTAAGTAGGATAAACATATCCTATCTCCAGATTGAAGAACATTCCCAGGTAAACAAACTTCTGGGATGGAGTCAGCTCTGACTTTTGAAAATTTATTATCCAGCCTAAATCTGTGAGAGTTTTCAAAACTATCTCCAGATTTGCTGATAAACTTTTCTGGTTGTGTGCTTTTAACAGCCAGTCGTCTATGTACGTGTGGACTGCTATGCTTCTCCTGCGGAGGTATGCTGTTATCACAAGAACCACCCTGGTGAAGACCCGAGGAGCCGTAGAAATTCCCACTGTCTGCCCTGGAATGCAAATCTCAGGAAGCGACGGAAACTCCTCGCTATTGGAATGTGGAAATAAGCATCCTTCAAATCTATTGAAGCTGTCCACATTCCCTTCTCCAACCCTGCCAACACCGATTTCAGTTTCCATTTTGAAACTGGGTGTGTCTACGAACTTGTTCAATGGCTTGAGGTTGAGAATTGGTCTCCACCCTCCAGTGCTTTTCGTTACCAAGAACACGGTTGAATAGAAGCCCGGGCAATTTTGTGCCGGTTAAATTGCTCCCTTGAGTATGAGGGAATTTATTTCCTCCTCTATATACAACCGCTGATCTGGATCTCTTGGAATTTGAGTCCAGACCGGCACCAGAGACAGTCGTGATGGTGGGCCTGGTATCCAGTCGGGATGATACCCGACTGAAAGCCATCGCAAGACTAAATGGTCCTGAGTCAACCGTTCCCACTCTTGCATGTGGTTGGCAATCGGCCTCCACTGGTCCACCTAGGGAGAGAGGTGGACATAAGGAGCGCAAGAGTGGCACTGTCTCCTGGTGCAGATGCACTGGGGTAGCTCTTACTGTGGTAATCACCCTGTCAGGTACGATTCCCACGACCAGATCCTCACGCACCATGGCCCGCACCGCGCGCACCTCGGTGCGCGGGCGGCTGCCTGCGCCGGAGGAGCCTGTGGCCCCCTCCCTGCTGGCCGAAGCGCACGCGGCCGACGCTGCGCTGGTGGCTGGCCTCTGACCTGGCCACCGCCACCTCGAGCCTGCAGGAGATGATATGCATGGGGACCAGGACCTGTCATAGGCGTATGCAGCAGCCTATTATATAAATCCTGGGACGGGCACAAGTTATCAAGAGCAAACATGCGCCTCGCCCGGACACTCCTGGTTACAGACCGGGTTAAACAGTCCAAAGCCAAGTTAATTCCATCTCGGATGGCTCTCTGGACAGTCACCGGACTAGGCTGACGTAATGCGGATGCCGTTACTACCCCCTGTAACAACTGTGAGACGTGCGAAAGCGCTGAGATAGATGCCCTCGAACTCTCTTCCGCATCACATAACGCGGTGTTA
This sequence comes from Chaetoderma sp. LZ-2023a, assembly GCA_034401795.1. Lineage (NCBI taxonomy): Eukaryota > Metazoa > Mollusca > Caudofoveata > Chaetodermatida > Chaetodermatidae > Chaetoderma > Chaetoderma sp. LZ-2023a. The sequence continues at coordinate 258,803,846 of CM067369.1, forward strand.
GGTGAACGCAAAACGTTCGAACACAGTGCTCCCATGTCAGACCGGGAACCTGGCCGCGTATCTTCTTCATCCAGCGCAGCACGGTCATCCGTGCTTGGCTTAGGTACTACACCGTATAGCTGATATTGATCAGCTATAACACGGCACCGCTTTGCCACCTCGCGGGGGGGGGGGGGGGGGGGGGCCTTCGCTAAACGTCCATGTTCCTTAATGGACATCTCCGCCGCAGTGAATATATCAACAATATGATGAGCTAATGGCAAAGATGGCATAGCGGTAACAGTTGGTTTTCCTGCCAGCCACGGGCGCTGGTCCAGTTGACTGGCCGACTGATCCACAGCAAGATCTGGTCTGACGATGATTAGCCACTGACAAGCGTCAGACCAGTCTTCCTCTGTGGCCACCTGCGAATGCTCTACAAGACGAGGGCCTTCGTCATCCTCCTGAGCAATCCCAGGTGTGTATGTGGCTTGAGGAACTGATACGTCTGGCAAGCCAGAGAAAGCATGCGGGCCTGAAAGAACAGGCATGCCAAACTGACTGGCTTGACAAGGAGCAGGCGCCGTGTTATTGCATGGGGAAAATTTTGCCACACCACGGCCCTGGCCAGCACCTGCTACACCGTCGGCAAGCCGAGGTATGCGGTAAAACTGGCCATCAGATCCAGCCCGCGCCGTGAACGCTACTCTTGCATGAGTAGTCCCATGGACAATGCCGCCCGTATTCCCCGCGAGGGGTGCACGTACATCAATGTCCATGGCCACGGCGCCAGAAGGAGAAGCCAGCAGATAATCCTCTTCTTCCTGGCCAGAAAGATTAGACTCCAGGTTAGCAAAGAATGCCAACCCGGACTGGCCAGGAGAGGTACCATAGGAGGAACTGGTACCTGCAGGGTGTGGATAATCCTGGCCTGATAAGCAGGCAGGTTCCAGCGACACCTGACCACGAACAACCGGCGCGGCAAGCCTGCTGCCAGTGTTCTTATAGTGGATTTCACCCTCTATTAGGGCCACCTCTGAATCATGGTCGAAAACTGGTAGGTCCCTAAACAGTACCGATTCAGAGGCGGGGATTATCTGCTCCGGAGCAGATGAAGAGGACAACGAAAGATTTTGACCAGGAAGTGTGCCACGAAGCAACTCTGGGACCAAATCTTTAATTGTCCTCTTCATCTCTCCCATCATCTCAATACGGAAGGCCACCATATCCATAGCGGACGAGGCCTTCCTCTTACCCTTCTTACCAGAAGCCTCTTTCTTCATTTTCCCCTCCTCCTCTGGAGCCTTCTCCCTGGTCTGCAATGATAGAAATTCAGACATTAGCTCTCACCCCCACTTTTTACAGATCTCAGATTTAAGCAATGGCCCACATGGGCTGCACTGGGAGCATAAATGAGGGAAGAATCTATCCAAGATAAACCTTCCACATGAAGGACAACCAGGCCTCTGAAACACACCAGAGGACGAAGACAATGAGTATTACAGATATTGAATTAGAACTCAACACGAAATAAACAAGGAGGAAGGGGCCATAAAGACCCAAGCTAATAATAATAATAAATCAGCGTTGGACAAAACTTTTAACTGATAGTAAGCCGCAAGGCTGATTATGACATCATAACTTCAAAAATAAGAAGTAAAATCGATCCGAAACAAAACATCCAGGTGTAAGGACAAATTGTAATCATATCCAGAACATCCTAACTAGACAGGATAGTTTATATTGACTATACAAACATCAGATAAACAATGTTAAATGGCAGTAAGATTCTATATATTGTCAAATATAATTGAAATGCCTCATATCATAACTAGAGTACCTGAGTCTTTAGCATAGACAAACCATCTGATCTGATGAACCGGACGCTCCACCAACCTTATGACCTCTTAACTCTCTCCACCTTAGGGGGAAGGAAGTGGACCAAGAGAACAAAGTGAGAAGACCTTCATCCGAGGCCTCCAACTCACTGGGAAAAGATTTTTGGTTAGATAACCTAACAAAGTTAGTAGGAAATGGAACCTTGGTGGAGAGAAAAACAAACTCTCTGAAGATCTGATGTCCTAACACTCCTAGGTAGATACCTGTGGACATAACCACAAAGAGAGATTAGTATTCCTAGCGCCATTTTGAAATAAACTAATTATTTTAGGCGCTTATCACGATAAACCTGAGTCCCGGAAACACATTACAACGGGATAAACTCACTAAAATATACTAGAAGTCACCTGGTGGCTAGGTCCTGGGCGCTCCTCTGGAGTAGTAACACGTTCTGCCATAGTAATCCAGGTGAAATAGAACTTCTACACAGACAAAACTTTCAGAAATTAAGGAAAAGCCTATGAGCATAGAAAATATGAGTTGTCTTTCTATACGTTATATTTTCAGCTGTACTATGTTGGATTTATTCCAAATAATTCAACTGGAAGATAAGACCACGATCTTTGAGAATATAAAACAGGATTCAAAGATAGTACCTTTTAATACTAACTTAGTTTATTTTGATGAACTTTCTCACATAAATATGTTTCAACAGATTTAAGGAGTGTTTTTATAAATATAAGAATTTTCCATGATCTATCAAAAAGCGTGTTAGTTTTCCAAGACTTCCAGCGGTAAGGCCTTCAATTTAAATATTAAAATCTAAAACCTTTCCCGGAATTCCCTGACAGCTGTGAATGTGGAATATGTTTGAGCGAGGCTTTACCTGGCTGTATAGCTCTACGGATGACTCTCCTTTCAGTTGATGCCCAGTCAGGTATGTGTTGTGCGAACATGAGGCGTAGTAATGAGACAGTGGGTGGTTCATATCCTGACAGAAACAAACACATATTTATATAATTATCACACATACAATACAGTACAGCCTTAGAAATTAGCTTAACATGTTTCCAAAACAAAATAAAACATACTGTTGAATAATATGAACATAATTGGATTGGAAGACGTCACTGTAATATCTTTCAATCCAATTATCTTTAAAATATTCAACAGAAAATTTCTTTCATCATGTTCAAAATTGTACCAACGAACATGTTTCTGTTTTTGTTTATGGCCATACTGTAGTTTTATCATGTTCTATACACCTGTGCAAAAGTTAAGCACCACCCTATTTTTACGCACATGCGAGGGTATATTCATGTGCTATGAAGAAAGCAATAGCATAAACATTTATGTACCCATCCATCTTAGTGCAAGAGGTAATAATGCAACTAGAGGAATGCTGATTATGATGGTGGGGAAACACTGTATGTTTTTGTTTGAACTTGAAAACGAGGCCTGAATATGGTTACGTTGACACAACTGACAACTATTGCCCTACAGTTGACACACGTGGCTAGATTGTCATTAATGGTGTCTGAAAACGAAGTTTAACATCTGTGCACGAGTTTGAGACTGTCATTATTAATACCGGGTATATCCACCTTGTGCCTGGATGACGGCCTGGACACGACGTCTCATGCTGGTCACCAACCGACTGATACGCCATTGTGGTATTCGTTGCCATTCAAGATGGAGTGCGTCTGTTAATTCCTGTAGGTTCTGCACAGGAGGATCCCTCCTTCTCACCATGTTTCCCAGAATGTCCCAGATATGCTCAATAGGGTTCATGTCAGGGCTCCTTGCTGGCCATGGTAGGGTTTCGATGGCATTCTGGCGGAGGTATTCATGCACAGCTCTAGCACGATGTGGTCGGGCGTTGTCATCCATGAATATAGGGTGGGTTCCAGGTGCATGATTTACAAAATGAGGGACCACAACTCTATCCAGTATGGAATCTTGATATCTTTGTCCATTTAGTGTTCCAGGTACAGTCAACAGATCCAGCTTACAATCAAATGAGATGCACCCCCATATCATAACGGAACCTCCACCAAATGGAACTTCTTCCATGATGTTACGTTGGTCGTACGCCGTGCGTCTGGACCTCCATACACGAGTTCGACCATCTGTGGCATGAAGCAGGAACCGACTTTCATCGGACCAGTGTACCCGTCTCCAGGATCTCATGTTCCAGTGTCTTCTTTCGTTGCACCACCTCAGACGCTCCTCTTTGTGGTGTGCAGTGAGGAGAGGACGTCTGACAGGTCTCCTAGCTTTCATGCCAGCAGCATACAGTCTCCTTTTGACGGTAGACATTGACACTCTATTGCGCGTTTCCCATTGCTGGCTGAGCACTCTGCTGTTGGTGAATGGAGATCTCCTAACAAGGCGTACTAGGGCTCGATCATCATGGGCAGTAGTCTTCTTCGGTCTTCCAGATCTAGGCCTGTCCTTCACCTCGTTAGTTTGCCCATGTTTTGCAATCAAACGACTGATTACAGTATGGTTAATGTTCAGCTGTCTGCCAATCTCTCTGCATGACATACCAGTGGTATGCATGCCTATGATTTGCCATTTCACACGATCACTTAACCTTCGTCTTGCCATAGCGGTTCACAATCAAGAGCTAATTCTCTCTGTACAAATAAACCACGGTCATGAACACAAAATTCCTAATCTTGTCGCCTAAATCTGTATGTAATGTTCTACACCTCAAACTAAACGAAATCTAGGATTTCTTTTTTCACGAGAGAGTTGATACTTACCTCCCTAATACTTTTGATATTGCTAAATATCGGCTTTCACTCAATAAAACACTCAGATTAAAAACAGTTAGGTGCCCCTACTGGGCAGGGAGTCAGAGGTAGTCCGGCGGATGCTCGCCCCACCACCGCGCATGCGCCGACTACTACTTCCTCTGGCTCATTTATTGGCTAACACATGCAACTACCAAGAGCCTGAAGACCGAGCCTCTGTGGGGCGGAGAGGCCGGGTCCGTATCTAGGGAGGTAAGTATCAACTCTCTCGTGAAAAAAGAAATCCTAGATTTCGTTTATTTCACATCAAGAGTATACTTACCTCCCTAATACTTTTGATATTGCCAGAATTCGAAAGTGAATCTGGCGGGAGGGAGGCGAGGTCAAAAGACCAGCTCTTCCCTATACGCTTTCAAGCGTTTAAGGCACTTATGACGTCTGAAACTGTGTGAAAACACAGTCAGGATTTGATAAACCATCGGATAACACAACCGATGTCTGAGAGATGACCGATTTGTCATATGCGCTCCCCCCCCCCCACCCCCCCTTGGGAGGAAGATTAAATGACCTCAATGTCCTACACGCTCTCTTCGTACTAGTGCCAAGTACTATAGGACAGAGACGAAAAGGCTCCATTTTCGTATACTCTCTCTAAAGAACCACAACCCACATAAACCATCACCATATTAATAACACTGGGTAACGTGACAATACAACACAATGAACAACACATGAACAAGACTGACCTTGTTGTACTAGGAAACTGTCATCACGATTCCAGTAGAGAAGGATGATACAGTCCCGACAAGTGGTTGTCACCGTCGCTGAATGGCGAAGTATATAAGCAATGCGGAAGCACTCTTCACAACATAAAGCGGTTATTGTTTCAAAATCGACAAGGCGAGAGGGTTAGAGGTGTCACGGAGGTAATGGTCTGTAAAACTTGACTCACAGTGCTACTGAGCCACTGACATAATATCATCCACAGGGACCCCATTAAACAGGGCAGTGGATGTCACGACACCGCGGACACTGTGAGCCTTGGCCACGTCAACCTGTCGCCCGGTGGCGGATTTGTGACAAAATTGAATACATTCCACAATCCACCTAGAAATGGTGTCCTTAGACGCCCTACCATGGGGTTCAATATATGACAACCATAACGCTGACTGGTCGGTACGCCACTCCGAAGTACGCTGTTTGTACCGGAGCAGCGCCCGTACGGGGCACCATACTTTAGAATTAGGATCATATCTAGTTAAAGATGGCAAAAAAATAGGCTCACCTGGATATTTCAATGACTGATTTTTAGACAAGAAATTAATTCTAGGTAGAAGCTTAAGGCCTTCCCCTGTAACCACAAAACGGTCAACCTCGGCTGATAAGGCGTGAATTTCACTCCTACGCCTCGCCGAGGCCGCAGCAATTAAAAATACAGTTTTAAGAGTTAACATTTTCATAGAAATGGAACTAAGTGGTTCAAAAGGCTTATCACCTAGCACCTGGAGCACCAGTGATAAACTCCAAGACGGAATCAGTGGAGGATTCCTTGGTCTTAGATTGCCCATGCCTTTAATTAATACATTTAATGTACTTACTTCATCACTCCCCCTATTAGCCAAGCAAGGAATAACAGTCATTAAAGCTGATTTATAACCAGCAATAGAGTTAGGCTTGAGGCTATAGGCATCATATAGGTGACAGAGGAAATCAGCCACTACCTGAATAGATGATTCCATTGGATCAATACATCTTTTTGAGCACCACTCTGCAAATCTGTTGATTTTATAATTATATGCTCTGGAGGTTGACCCCCTCCTGGCTTTGGCCATAAACATGGCCGCTTGCTCAGAAAAGCCCTCCTTAATTCTAGATTCCTTGACAACATCCACGCAGTCAATCGGAACATTGACGGATTGTCGTGAAGGGCCTTGCCCTGGAAGATAAGGTCGTCCATCAGAGGCAGCGGAACCGGATTGCAGACCAGAAGGTCCAGCAGATCCGTATACCACGATCGGCTTGGCCAATCCGGGGCGATCAGAAGCACTTGGCACTCCTGCTGCCTGATTTTCTGAAGCACCTTTGGAATCAGGATTGCTGGGGGGAATGCGTATGCATACATTCCCTCCCAGCTGATAGCTAACGCATCTGTTGCGAAAGCGCTTGGGTCTGGAATCGGAGAGACGTACGTCGTCATCTTCGCATTCTTCTTCGTTGCGAACAAATCTATGTTGGGTTTCCCCCAATGGTCGAACAGACGATCCGCCACACATTGATTTAGTTGCCATTCCGTGGGTAAAACACTCATCCTTCGGCTCAATGAGTCTGCTAGCAGATTTAACCTCCCCGGAATATGAACTGCCTTCAAGGTGATCCCATGATCCAGGCACCAACAAAGCAGTTTCCATGTCATCATACAGAGACTGGGCGACTTCGTTCCGCCCTGGCGGTTTATGTAAGTCACTACTGTTGAGTTGTCTGAACGAATTAGAACAATCTTGCCCTGAACTTTCTGTAAGAAATGTTCCAGGCCCAGGACTACTGCTCTTAGCTCTAGTAGATTGATATGTTCCTTGGACTGATCCAGATCCCAAAGCCCTGATACTGTGGACTCTTCCAGACAAGCTCCCCATCCCTCCATCGATGCATCTGTATACACAGTCACCTGAGGGTGGGGAGGGGTTAGCAAAACCCCCGGCAAGAGATTCTCTGTATTCAACCACCATTGCAGGTGGTGAATCAGAGGCGCCAACACTGACACGTTCGAGTCCAGCGAACCTGAACTCTGGGTCCACTGTGTCATGAGAAACAACTGGATCGGGCGCCTGCGCAAGGCGGCCTGCGGAATGACTGGTTCCAAAGAAACCATCAAGCCCAGCATTCTCAAGTAAACCCGCGCCAGGACATGACGACTGTCGCACACCGACTGTATTACCGAGATGAGTATTTGAACCCTCTCCTGAGTGGGGTAGACATACCCCGCTCCAGATCGAAGAACATGCCCAGGTAAACAAACTTCTGGGATGGAGTTAGCTCTGATTTCGGGAAATTGATCATCCAGCCCAAGTCCGAGAGAGTTTTCAAAACAATCTCCAGATTGGCTGACAACGATTCCCGGGTGTGTGCTTTCAACAGCCAGTCGTCTATGTACGTGTGGACTGCTATGCTTCTCCTGCGGAGGTATGCAGTGATCGCGAGAACCACACGGGTGAAGACCCGAGGAGCCGTGGAAATCCCGAAGGGTAACACCCTGAATTCCCACCGCCGGCCCTGAAATGCGAATCTCAGGAAGCGACGGAAACTCCTCTCTATGGGAATGTGGAAATACGCATCCTTCAAATCTATGGAAGCGGTCCACATTCCTCGCTCCAACCCCGCCAATACCGAGCGCACAGTCTCCATCTTGAAACTGGGCGTCTCTAAGAACTTGTTCAAAGGCTTGAGGTTGAGAATCGGCCTCCACCCTCCGGTGTTTTTCTTCACTAAGAAGAGGGTTGAATAGAAGCCCGGGCACCTCTGTGCCGGCTGAATGGCTTCTTTTAGTATGAGGGAATTTATTTCCTCCTCTATACACAACCTCTGATCCGGATCCCGTGGAATAGGAGTCCAGATCGGCGCGAGGGACAGTCGCGATGGCGGGCCTGTCACCCAGTCGGGACGATACCCGACGGAAAGCCATCGCAAGACTAAACGGTCCTGAGTCAACCGCTTCCACTCTGGCAAGTGGCCGGCCAAACGGCCGCCCACCGGTCCACCTAGGGATAGAGGTGGACATAAGGAGTGCCAGAGTGGCACTGTCCTCTCGGCGTGAAACACCGGAGTGGTTCCCACCGCGGTAACCAGGCCATCAGGCCCGATTGCCGCGACCAGATCCCCGCGCGCCCCGTCCAGCGCCGCGCGCACCACGGTGCGCGGGCGGCTGTCTGGCTGGGTGCGGCTGGGGAGCCTGCGCCCCCCTCGCTGCTGGCCGAATCGCACGTGGCCTAGGCCTACGTTGCGACGGTGGCTGGCCTCTGACCTGGCCAGCACCACCTCGAGCCTGCAGAGGACGATACGCAGGGGGTGCCGCGCGAACACGCTCCCGCCGGAGCACCTCAAATTGTTCACGCAGCGCCCTCTGGTTGTTAACCAGAGTGACCGTCTCCTGGAGGTGCCTGCATCCCTCACCTCCAAAGAGACCAGGACCTGTCATAGGCGTCCGCAGCAGCCTATTATACAGGTCCTGGGACGGGCACAGATTGTCAAGCGCAAACGTGCGCCTCGCCCGGACACTTCTGGTCACCGCCCGTGTCAAACAGTCCAAAGCCAGGTTGATACCATCCTGGATGGCTCTCTGGACTGTTACCGGGCTTGGCTGGCGTGATGCGGAGGCCGCTACCACCCCCTGTAGCAGCTGGGAGACGTGGGACAGAGCGGCAATCGACGCCCTCCCACTCTCCTCCGCATCACGCAGCGCGGCATTCGCCGAACGCAACGCGTTCGAGCACAAGACTCCCGTGTCAGAACGGGAGCCCGGCCGCGCATCTTCGCCTAAAGCCGCGCGATCATCCACGCTTGGCTTTGGCACCACACCGTACCGCTGGTATTCCAGGGGCACGATGCGGCAATGCTTCGCCACCTCGCGAGGGGCCTTCGCGAGACGTCCATTAACCGTAATGGACGCCTCCGCCGCTTCGAACATGTCCACGACATGCTCAGCCAGCGGCAGAGATGGCATAGCGATAGCCGCCGGCCTACCAGCTAACCACGGCCTATGGTCACGCTGGCTAGCCGGCAGCTCCACGGGTAGATCGGGCCGAACACTTACCAGCCACTGGCAAGCGTCCGACCACTCCTCCTCCGTGGCTAACTGCGAGCGCTCTACTAGACGAGGGCCTTCGTCTTCCTCCAGAGCACTCGCAGTTGACGTCGACGGCGGATAAGCTGATACCCCTGGCAAGCCCGGAAAAGCATGCGGGCCCGAGAGAGCAGGCATGCTAAACTCCGCGGCTTGACCAGGAGCAGGCGCCGTGGCAGAGCGTGGGGTAAACACCGCCCTACCGCGGCCCTGACCAGCACCAGCGACACCATCGGCAAGCCGAGGTATGCGGTATCCGTGGTCAACAGCACCGCCCGGGGACACCTTCTGGACCGTGAAATCTACTCCTGCGAGAGTAGAACCACGGAACACGTCGTCTGTATTCCCCGCGAGGGGTGCACAGACGTCGTATTCCATGGCCACGTCCTCAGAAGGCGACCCTAGCAGGAGATCCTCTTCCTCCTGGCCAGAAAGATTAGACTCCGGGTCAGCAAAGAGAGCTAACCCGGACTGGCCAGGAAAGGTGCCATAGGAGGCTTTGACACCCGCGGCGCGCGGATACCCAGGGTCTGATGAGCAGACCGCGGGTCCCAGCAACAACCGTTGTCCACGGCCCCTCGGCGCGGCGCCATGCCTGCTGCCAGGGTCTTGGACTGCCCCCAACAAAGGGGCCACCTCTGAATCCACAAACGAACCGGACCTAAAGAGACCGGATTCAGAGGCGGGGATCACCTGCTCGTAAGCAGATGCCGAGGACAACAAAGGAGCTGGCCCAGGGAGCATGCTGCGAAGCAACTCTGGGACCAAATCCTTTATTGTCCTCTGCATCTCTTGCAACATTTCGGACCTGAAGGCCTCCATATCCACCGCGGATGAGGCCTTCTTCTTACCCTTCTTACTACCCTCCTTCTTCTTCTTCCTCTCTTCCTCCATCACCTTCTCCCTTGCCTGCAATGAGAGAAAATCAGACATTAGATCTCCCCCCCACTGCTTACATACATCGCACTTCAGCAACGGTCCACAGGGACTGCAGCTGAAGCACAAGTGCGGTACGAATCTATTCTTCAGAAACCTCCCGCAGGACGGGCAACCAGGTCTCTGAAACAGGACAAGGACAAGGACAATGAGCAAGATAGTTAAGGTTAGCGAACTCAAAACCAACTAAAAAGAGAGGGACAGGATCCTCAAGATCGCAAGTCAAGAAGAACCAGCCGTGGACAAAACGTTAAATGTTAATAAAGGCCAAGGCCGATTATGACGTCATCAATCCCGTGACCAAAATAATCGATCCGCAACAAGCACCAAGTGCAAGAACGAATTGTATAAATAACCGAAACATTTCCGTTGAATTGGCATTTCGAGTCCACAACAATCAGATATACAGAGATAACTCCTTCCAATTCTAGCATTGGCAAAAAAGGAAATTATCTCCCCTTTTGTTTATCAATAATTAGATACCTGACACTTGTACAGACAAACCATCCAACGTGATGAACCGGAGAACTCCACCATAGTACGCCTCTACATTCTCTCCACCGAAGGGGAAGGAATTGGATCAAGAGGGCAAAGTGAGAAGACCTTTATAATAGGCCTCCAACTCACTGAACATAGATTTTTTGGTTAGATAACCTAACAGTATTAGTAGGAAATGGAACCGTGGTGGAGAGAAACATATCCTCTTGTGCCGAGAAGTCCATCAAAGCTTCTACGTGATACCTGTGGACAAAAACACAAAGAGAAATGAGACTTATGAAGCACCATGTTGTAAAAAACAAACATAAACAGGCGCTAATCACGGTAAGCGCGAGTCCCGGAAACACATTAAACCGGGACAAAACACGCTAGCATATCAAAGAAGTCACCTGATAAAGAGATCCAGCTCCTTCCAAAGGTGAGTCCTCTCTTTCCGACATGCCACGAACGTACAACAATCGTCAAATCAGTGAAAAACAAGGTAAACGCGCAGAAAATGTAGAGTAGCACAAAACCGCATGTAACCCTTAGCCAATAAATGAGCAAAGAGGAAGTAGTAGTCGGCGCATGCGCGGTGGTGGGGCGAGCATCCGCCGGACTACCTCTGACTCCCTGCCCAGTAGGGGCACCTAACTGTTTTTAATCTGAGTGTTTTATTGAGTGAAAGCCGATATTTAGCAATATCAAAAGTATTAGGGAGGTAAGTATACTCTTGATGTGAAATGGACTTTTACATAACTGAACACGTGTGCTGTTTCCCGCCACGCACGGACATCAAGCGGCGTGAAGTCATGCATGCATGTGCATTTCGTACTTGGAATTATGTCAGCTAACGCGGGGACAAAAAGTATGGCAGCCTAGTTGTACCATCATGTTTCTACGTTCTATTGTTTTTGCTGGTGCTTAACTTTTGCACAGGTGTATATATTGAAATAGCTTATTTTGTGTCACATTACTGGCCACATGTAAGTCTTATGCTAATCAGATATGTATGTATACAATAGTCTTGCTCATAAATAGATCAACATGTTTCCAAATCAGAAAAAAAATACCATGTTACTTAGTACAATTTTGAACACACTGTAATAGATGGTCTGTTGAATATATTGACCATAAATGGATTAGGCAGCAATGTCTACCAATCCAATTATGTTTAAAATATTCAACGGTATATTCTAAGATATTTCTGAGATGTACTGTACCTATCAACACTTTCAATATTAACTGTTTCGCCACGGCAAGCCAGTAGAAAATAATTTCAATGGGAAATAACTCTAGACCAACAGGTTATTTCGAAAACAACTCGACTGAAAGTTGTTGGTGGCTAAGCCACCAACAAGTTTCAGTCAAATTGTTTTCAAAATATTCAGCATATTCAGTTAAACCCCATGGAAAATGTAGTCTGCAGAAATTCAGTAGACAGACAGTTAATACAGGCAAACTGGATACACATATTGTAAAAAGTATTCTGATGAGAATATTGAAATTAATTTGTGAAGAAGAGCTGCTTTCTAGAATGAAATATACAATATTGAGTGTGTAGGGCTGGAAATGAGAACTTTATCTCAACGCGCGTATCATGACATAGTTACCTCTCCTTGGTCATGTAGACATTCCAAGCTCTGCAATGCTCATAGATTCGAGTCATCCCAAGCCCAACCACACTAATTATACTGATTGCTAACATCCAAAACTTGCTGTTCATATTGCCTACAATAGATACTTACGCTATCTGTAAGGCTGGTTGCTTTTGTTCTTACTGCCTGCAATAGATACTTACGCTATCTGTAAGGCTGGTTGCTTTTGTTCATACTGCCTACAATAGATACTTATGCTATCTGTAAGGCTGGTTGCTTTGGTCCATACTGCCTACAATAGATACTTACGCTATCTGTAAGGCTGGTTGCTTTTGTTCATACTGCCTACAATAGATACTTACGCTATCTGTAAGGCTGGTTGCTTTGGTTCATACTACCTACAATAGATACTTATGCTATCTGTAAGGCTGGTTGCTTTGGTTCATACTACCTACAATAGATACTTACGCTATCTGTAAGGCTGGTTGCTTTGGTTCATACTGCCTACAATAGATACTTACGCTATCTGTAAGGCTGGTTGCTTTGGTTCATACTGCCTACAATAGATACTTACTTGGTTTGTATGTTTAATTATCTTTGATTCACCCTGCCTACAACAGATTTGCTTCTCTCGTTCATACTGCCTAAATTAGATGTTTGCCCCTCATCAGTACATTTGGCTACTGCCTACATCAGATGCTTAACTCGTCTGTATGTTTGGGTCCTACTGCCTACATCAGATGCTTACCTCATCTGTATGTTTGGGTCCTACTGCCTACATCAGATGCTTAGCTCGTCTGTATGTTTGGCTCATACTGCCTACATCAGATGCCTACCCTATCTATATGTTTGGGTCATTCTGCCTACACCAGATGCTTACCTCATCTGTGTGTTTGGTTTTCTCTGGTAGGAATGCATAGTTGTTTTTGTCCATGAGATAACGTGCGAATCCCTCGAATGACAAGCAGCACCGCTCACGATGTATTGCATCCGGCTCATGCCGCTGCGAACAGTAACACATGTGTACAAAATGTCTTTATAACGTCAAACAAACATTAATTAGGAATTACAATGAAGCATACCTAAGTTCAATAAATAGCTATGATTTCTTCTTATGTCTAATGAAAGTAGAAGTCAAATTAGTTTCAAAATTTTCAACAGAATATTTATTAAATAGTAGACATACAATTCATACAACGTATAGTTCGTCTTCAATTATGAGTTCGTGATGTACTTATCTATGTCATTGATGAGGTCATAATGATGTCATTGATTGTGATGTCATTCTATACGTCACATAGTTAATTATAATGTCATATGATGGATGGATAAAGTGGAAAGGTTTATTGAACACTATTTTCACATTATAGGCATGAGCCTGCTTATATCTAATCTTCTAGACAGATTGAAGAACTTACATTTCTACCTAATTCTGAGATCATATGGTAGATGACATTTAAACACATTCTATCCATCCACTGATTTCTGTAGGGCTCAACAACAATGAAACATATAAATAGACACACATAAAACAGACATATTTTTATTCTAGTTCATGTACGCCCATATCTTAGGAAGAAATACTTCTCAGTTAAATTAATTTTAGAATATCAAATCAGTGTACATCCCTGAACAATCTGTAATACATGTCATATGTCTCAATAATGTTAGAACTTGAGTCTTGATTGGTCAGATTATCTAGCTGGCAATACCTGCATGAGTCGGATAATCTCGTTATCATCTAGGAGCTCCTGTTGGTATTCAAGGAGGAATTCCTGAAAATCTCGCACACTCAGACACTGGTTGTGTGTTGTGTCAACACCTGTGCAGTTTGTGACTATACTGGCCGCGGCAATGGCATCACAGATCTTGCGACGCTGAGGGCAGTCTGGACAAAAGTCTAAGGCATTATTTCGCGTCAAAAGACCTGAAAATAAGCATTTAAGTCATCAAACATTGCCACCTGTAAGCCATTCTATAGGCTTGTGAAGTGAGGATGTTCTTCCGGGTTAACCGTGACTGCTAAATCAGGGACAGATCTAGCTTTTTCATCATCATGCTGCTTCCTATCATTATAGGTAACCATGTATCCAAGTTTAGTTGCAATAGGCGTAACCAATCCTGAAATATAAACTGAGAAGTTTTGCTAAACGCAGATCCTTACTGTTGATGCCACCGCCGTCAGAAAAGTGATACCTATGTCTCGATTTCTGCTTCGCAGGCGAGACAAAAACTAAGTTTTTACCATTGTCAGAATAACTGTGACCTTTGATGGCAAGATTATTGTGTGAGGCGGTGTCACTATAAGGAAGAAAGTGTCTAAGTCCAGTATGATTAACCAAACATGATATATAAACAGAAAGCTTAAGCTAACAGAAAATGTTAATGTTGAAATAACAAGGGTTTTTTTACCAAGGTCACAATGACCTTGACCCCTGACCCTTTTACCCCATGGTCATTGTGTGATGCAAGGTCATTATATGGAAGCATGTGTCCAAGTTTGGGTTCAGTATGATTAACCAAACATGAGGTATAAACAGAAAAGTTGAGCTAAACGCAAATTGGACGACGATGCCACCATTGCCCGCCGGACGACGTGCAGGGTATCACAACAAAACCTTCTACTTTGTAAAGTCCAACTAAAAAGCTGTCTTGTCTTGACCTGTAAGTGTACATTTCTTACAATCACTGCAGCGTCATGTCTTGACCATTTGACCAATAAAATCA
This sequence comes from Chaetoderma sp. LZ-2023a, assembly GCA_034401795.1. Taxonomy (NCBI): domain Eukaryota; kingdom Metazoa; phylum Mollusca; class Caudofoveata; order Chaetodermatida; family Chaetodermatidae; genus Chaetoderma; species Chaetoderma sp. LZ-2023a. The sequence goes on from CM067369.1 coordinate 258,818,998, forward strand.
TTAAAGTGTTTTCATTTACATAATTCCATCCATTAAAGCTGTACCAGCTACACATAAAGCCCTTTAGTCCGATGCAGGGCCTGATCCAGACTGATTTTGAACCCGTTATAAAGGGTTTGGGCGCCCAAATTTTGAAAAAAATAATAAAAAGCTCCTAGGGGAGCTGTATGGTATCTTCTGATACATTTTTTTCACAAATTTGTGTGAAATATCACCTCCCAGGCTCCTCTTTTTCACCATCTATACAGCTATGGGTTCCCAAACTAAAACCCTGGATCTGGCCCTGACAGGATATCACAACAGTCACAATGGCGGGATTAGATCTATCATTCAAATGCATCACATGCTAGCTAGAAATTGGAATATCAATGGTTAGAAATGAATCAGTCATTAAAACTTCAGATTGTTAAACTATATTCCATTTCATACATTCATTGTATGAGCCGTTCCTATTGACAACAACAGCAGCAAAACTGTTCTCAAAATGTACACCAGCTGCTGTTGACTGCCGAGTTAAATGTAGTCAAGATTTAACTGTCTGATTGATGCAAGCCACCAGATAATAATTCCAATGGGCAATAACTGCTCAATATTTTGAAAACAGTTTGACTGAAAGTTGTTGGTGGCTTAGCCACCAACAACTTTCAGTCAAATTGTTTTCAAAATATTCAGCATATCCAGAGTTAAACACCAGGGAGAATGTAGTCTGCCAGACAGCTAAGCGCTTACCCATATCCTTGTTCCGTGGTGAATACGGCAGAAGCTTTCTCACAGGCATTGTTTCTGAGAGACGGTTATTTGTTGCAAACTGCTCAAACAAGTCGCGTAAATCCTTCCGACAACGTAGCGAGAACGATTTAAATAAGTCTGCAAAGTCAAGGAAAGACAACTGTGTGGAATGTGTAATCGTGTTCATGGTTTTATTGTCACTCGATCGACTGCCGAGTGACATTCTCCGTCGGCGAGATCGATAGCGATTTGTAAAACTAAATGTGAGGCTTCGGGGACGAAATCCTGGATTTGGAGCAGAATGTTGGTAATGACTAAGTGTTGGATCACTGACGCTAGTTTTCGTCATAATGGCATCTTGTCTTAATGAACATGGACTATTCCGATGTCGACCTCCCGCCAGGCTGCAGCACGTCTCATTGCTACTGCTACAATAACTGTGTATAGCGGAACTAGAGCTCTTTGGAGACACATCCTGTTGATCAAAACATAGAACATTTAATGTTGATTTGCAAAGACACCATACACATCCACCCTCTCACTACTGAATTCAATTAGCAATCTCAATGAAATCATTCAAGCATGATGTTGAACAATGTGAATTACATTAATTTAAAAAAGTATATGTGCATATGTGTGCATACATGCATACATGCGTGTGTGCCTACTGTGTAGACATTCTGCTCTATCCTATACTACATTGACTGTAGACATTCTAAACTATGACATAATACATTGACCCTAGATGGTCTATTAGATGTTATAAAGTAGATTGAGTGTAGAAATTCTGCTCTAGATGTTATAATATCATGACTGTAGACAGCTTATGTTCTAATACCATGACTGTAGACAACTTATGTTCTAATACCATGACTGTAGACAGCTTATGTTCTAATACCATGACTGTACACAGCTTATGTTCTAATACCATGACTGTAGACAGTCCGCTCTATGCTATAAGTGATCCAAACTGTAGACAGTTTGCTCTATTCTATAATACCTTGAGTGAAAATTAACACCACAACCTCTAATCCCATAACTGCTTTATGCTATAATACAGTGACTGTAGACAGACTATGCTAAAACACAACTTGACTGTAGACAGACTATGTTAAAACATACCTTGACTGTAGACAGACTATGCTAAAGCATACCTTGACTGTAAACAGACTATGTTAAAACATACCTTGACTGTAGACAGACTATGCTAAAACATACCTTGACTGTAGACAGACTATGCTATAACATACCTTGACTGTAGACAGACAATGCTATAACATACCACAACTGTAGACAGACTATGCTATAACATACCTTGACTGTAGACAGACTATGCTAAAACATACGGTCTTGACTGTAGACAGACTATGCTATAACATACCGTGTCTGTAGACAGACTATGCTAAAATATACCTTGTCTGTAGACAGCCTATGCTAAAATATACCTTGACTGTAGACAGACTATGCTATAACATACCTTGACTGTAGACAGACTATGCTAAAACATACCTTGACTGTAGACAGCCTATGCTAAAATATACCTTAACTGTAGATAGACTATGCTATAACATACCTTGACTGTAAACAGACTATGCTAAAACATACATTGACTGTAGACAGACTATGCTAAAACATACCTTGACTGTAGACAGACTATGCTATAACATACCTTGACTGTAGACAGACAATGCTATAACATACCTCGACTGTAGACAAACTATGCTATAACATACCTTGACTGTAGACAGACTATGCTAAAACATACCTTGACTGTAGACAGACTATGCTAAATCATACCTTGACTGTAGACAGACAATGCTATAACATACCTTGTCTGTAGACAGACTATGCTATAACATACCTTGACTGTAGACAGACTATGCTAAAAGAACTTCACTGTAGACAGACAATGCTAAAACATATCGGTACATGTACCTTGACTGTAGACAGACTATGCTATAACATACCTCGACTGTAGACAGACTATGCTAATATACACCTTGACTGTAGACAGACTATGCTATAGCATACCATGACTGTAGACAGACTATACTAAAACATACCTTGACTGTAGACAGACTAGAACTCATCTTTTTCTTAAAGATGGAGCTAGTGACAGCAAAACTGGAAGCCCGTTTAATCATTGCTTGAGTTTCAGACTGTTGTCCGAGGGGTGTCTGTGGTCCTGCTGCCCATCTGCGACCGCCAAACACCTGTAACAATCAGGGACTAAATTTATTAGCAAAGGAAATCTGTGAATAGAGGAAACAAACTACAAATTATCTTTGATGTTGACAGATTGGTTAGGAGGTCTGACAAGCAGGGGCTGCTGATGTATGGCATCCAGTTCTGAGTTATTAGCTGTCTGAGTGTTCAGTTCCAGAATTGGGTCATAATGAGCTTGCTATTCTGACATATCTGACCAGAGAATCATTAGGGTTTATTTGTAGATGCAATCACAAGCAAATGGTACAATAAGTACACCAAGACTCATGAAAACTTTCCAGTGGAATTTTTGGGCCGAAACACAATTTACATACTTGGGTCGTATGACCTAATACAAGAGGCCCAAGGGGCCTGTGTCGCTCAACTGAAGCACCATCAATTTTTGTCAAAATTGTTGGTGGGTGGTTTAGTAGTCGCTTAAATGAGTTTGTGGACATTTATGCAAGTGCAATATTGCCGCCAAACATGCTAAATTTTGATTGGCCCTCAGTGCCCAGGTTTTTTTTGACGGATCAATTTTCCTTGAACAAACTTTAATGGCCTTTAGTCCTTAATCATACTGCCCAAATTTCGGCCTGATCCCTTCAGTAGTTCTGGAGGAGTCGTTTTCAGAAAAACTAGGTCATCCAAGATGGTCGCCGAACCAGTTGGTCAATCAAGTCCTCTTGAACAAACTTGGCTTACCTCTTGGCCTGGATGAAGATTCCCTAAGCGGTTTCAGAGATTTTTAAAGGCATTTCCTAAAATCGGCCAAAATCCAAAATGGCCGCCGGCCAAATTGGCTGATCGGGTTCATTTGAACAAACTTTGATCCCTATGCCCTAAGGATGCTTCCTGCCAAACATAATTGAAATCGGGCGAGCAGTTCTCGAGAAGACATTTTAAATTTCCCATTGCTTTAGCATGGCAGCTTTTGACGAGAAAATTATCCAAGATGGCCGTCAAACTGTTTATCCGACAATTAAAAAAATTACAAATTTGAGCTCAGAATATCGAAAAACATATAGAACCAATTTTGGCCTCAAAATCCATCAAATAAAAAAATCCAATATGGCCGCCAAACAGGCTACATTTTGATTGGCCCAAGGCGGCCATGTTTTTTGATGGAGCAACTTCTCTTGAACAAACTTTAATAGCCCTTAGTCCCTGATCATATCTCCTAAATGTCGGCCTGATCTCTTCAGCAGTTCTGGAGAAGTTGTTTTCAGGAAAACTAGGTCATCCAAGATGGCCACCGAACCATTCTGTCAATCAAGTCGTCTTGAGCAAACTTGGCTTACGTCTTTCCCTAGATGAGGTTTCATAAGTTTTGAATCGATTCCCCAAACGATTTCGGAGAAGATTTTTAAAGACATTTCCTATAATCGGCCAATATCCAAGATGGCCGCTGGCCAAATTAGCCGATCTGCTTCATTTGAACAAACTTGGATCCCTATGCCATAAGGATGCTTCCTGCTAAATATAATTGAAATCGGCCTAGTAGTTCTCCAGAAGAAGACATTTAAATTTTCCTATTGCTATAGTATGGGCGCCATTGGCGGGAAAATAATCCAAGATGGCTGCCAACCCGTTTATCCGACAGTTTTGAAAATGGCAAATTTGGGCTCCGAATACCGAAAAGCATATATAGAACCAATTTCGGCCTCAAAATCCATCAAATAAAAAAATCAAATATGGCTGCCAAACAAGCAACATTTTGATTGGCCCACGGCAGCCATGTTTTTTGACGGATCAACTTCCCTTGAACAAACTTTAATGACCCTTAGTCCCTGATCATATCTCACAAATTTCTCCCTGATCCCTTCAGTGGTTCTGGAGAAGAAATCATTTTTGGGAAAACTAGGTCATCCAAGATGGCCACCGAACCATTTGGTCAATCAAGTTTTCTTGAACAAATTTGGTTTAGCTCTTTCCCTAGATGATGTTTCATGAGTTTTGAATCGATTCCTAAAGTGATTTCGGAGAAGATTTTTAAAGACGTTTCCTAAAATCGGCCGAAATCCAAGATGGCTGCCGGCCAAATTGGCCAATTGGATCCATTTAAACAAACTCCGATCCCTATGCCCTAAGGATGCTTCCTGCCAAATATAATTGAAATCGGCCCAGTGGTTCTTGAGAAGAAGTCGTTTAAAGGAAAAGTTGATGGACGGACGGCCGAACAACTGACGGACGGTCGCCACGGCATAAGCTCACTTGGCCCTTCAGGCCAGGTGAGCTAATAATTTAACTGTTTGACCTCAAAATCAATAGGTTCTTCCTAGGGCTTCAAGATATACCGATATTATATCGAATACCGGTATCATAGTCATACCGGTAGTCATATCGGTATGATTTTGCTGATACTGAAATATCGAAATATAACATAAAACTGGTATAACCTTCTGTTAGGCAGATAATCCGCTTTCCATTAGTTACATTCCAATAATATATCTGGATAGCGCGATAAGTTACTGCTCTTTGTACGGGAAAATTATATTTAACGATCACACTTGGAAAATTTTCTAGTTATCCGTATCTGTCAAATTGTTGTTAGAGGCTAGGGTTAAAGTAATTGATAAATTACTACTTATAAGAACACATTTCGCGCAAAAAATATAATAAAACTTATTTTAATTAACCTCATAGGACAGGGGATGGTTAGAAATATCTAAAACCTATCTTTTCTTGCGCTAATATTTTATAATTTCGGGCCGTTGTTTTCTAGAAAATCATAGTATCAAATGAATATTTTGCGTGATATTTTATATCAATTACTACAGCCTGGTTAGTTAGCAATTTACCGGAATTTTACAACTTTGTAGTGACCGGCCAATGGCCCAAGTAAAGAGGAACCGACAATATGATAAAAACTTCTCAGTCGCCACGATCTATAGTCACTTCTTATGTTGGCGGGCAGCGTTAGATATCGATCGATACAAGCTACTGTAACGAGAATGAGGCTCAGCGAGCATAGGCATATGTATTCTCAGCATATTATAGTTTATTTATTATGTGTTATAATGGCTTGGTTGTACCACTGCGCAGAGATTTGCATGACTCCTGGCAGTTTCGTCCCATTGCAATTTTGTCGCATAAGGCACATGTTTTGGTGGACAGTTTATTTATTATTCTGGCACATATACATCAACACAAGTACAAAAGTAGCCAGGAAAATGAGTAAAACATAGATTTACATTCAGCATATCCAACGTCTTTGACTCGTAGCAATGACATCTGTCAGTCAAATATCAACAGTCTTGGTTGTTCGAGATTGTCACTGGTTACCAGTATCTCATGATCTCGACACGGAGCAGTTGTAATTTTGATGCAAATTCAAATCATTTACACCGACGAGTTGGTTGAATTTCAGCCGTTTTGGGATATGATTTAACTGAAGACAGTTAATATTTAGCATTTAATATCGGGATTCGTATAATTTATTGGTTTTATTGTGGAAATTTGCGTCGACTGTTTCAGGAGCGCTGATATATAGCCTACTTCATATGTATGGGAAATACGTTGGCTATGAAATTGTACTACTGGAGCCTCACTCTATTTTGTCCATCGTAATAATACCGGTATTAAAGCTATACCAGTATCGAAATTGATACTGTATCCGGTGTTCACATTTCCAATACCGTGAAGGCCTAGTTATTCGACCATTAAAAGTAATCTATAAGCAAGAGTTGGAGAAGAGAAGTTAAAACATAATATCCAAAATTGGATTAAAATGACCTTGATTTTTGGAAAACAAACTAAAGATGGTTCTTAGCGGCCACAAGGGTAACTGTTGAGTAATTTTAAAACTAATACTATTGAAAGTTTTTTGCAATATCATTTTCAAATAGACTCAATGACATGCTTTCTCATGGTAATGGGTTATAAACATGACTTGACTCATCAGAGTAGGGGATTATAAACATGACTTGGCTCACTTTGGCAGGGGGTTATAAATATGACTTTGTTCGTCGTTGCAAGGGGGATAACAACATAGCTTGGCTCATCATGATAGGCGATTTTTAACCCCTTCACCGATGAATTCCCCATGTCTCATTTTCAAGGCAACCATACAGGATAAGTGTTGAATATTTTGAAATTAGTTTGATTGGAAGCCATTGCTGCCTAAGGCAGCAATGGTTTCCAGTTAAATTAATTTCAAAATATTTGGACATTTCAAAATATTTCGACAGAACAAGTTTTATATATCGCAAAGAATATACTTTTTCAGGGATTTGTCGCTGAACTTTAGGATTCAATATGACTTGGATCTCACCTTAACAGCATCACCAGGAGTTGGTCCTTGACATCTGTCATTCTCATAAAACAGAGACAAATACTGATCCTTTAACCACTGAGTTCTTAGATCCACCTGACATTTTAATTTGGAACACGCTAATACAAGACTACACAATCCTTTGTACCAGCACCGCGCCATGCTCGACGGTGCCAAGAAATACAGGATTTTATTTTCAGCCATATTGGTTCCGTATTGAATACAGATACAGTTTTCCTGAGTGGCGTCATGTATTCCATGACGTTTTGAAATCACAGATATATCGAGAGATTCTGAGGCTAACGAGACACTTTTCACAACACACATGTCAATAAAACCTTCCTCAAGCGTATCGTCAACATTTTCCTTATTACTATAATGTAGATTTAATCCGGGTGAAACTTGGTTCATAAAATACCCTTTGAGACAGAAATCTGGTCCTGATGTTGCAACATTCCCACGTAGTGCACTCCACGGCGGCTTCTGCCATGTTAAGAGTCCATTTGTACTTTCGAGACGAATATAGCACATACACGATCGTCCAGAGTCGAGTTCCCAATGTACTGCAGTACAGCCATGATGCATGGTCTGAAGCATGTGCAGACTGATGTGTGAGAGCTTGGGCGTGATTGTCATAACCTCATGCTCACTGTTGATTGGCTGGATAGGCTGATACGCATCGAGGTCAAGGTCATAATCACTGTCACTATCACTCTCGTACTCACTACCGGCTAAATCTGGATCCGTAGAACTGAAAAAGGTAAACAGATAAACAAAGGAAAATAATTAAATAAACTGTTAATGCTTTAAGTCTTGAAATGGCAGTGTCTCAATTTCAAGATAAACATACAAGAATGATGGTGAATATTTTGAAACTAATTTGACTGTAACCTGTTGCACCCATAGGCAGCAACAGTTGCTAGTTTCAAAATATTCAACAGTATATATTCTTTTATATATTATAAAGAAGTCGTCATTTCAGGTCTGTAAAAGTCAAAATGTTAACAATAAGCTGTTAAATATGTGTGTATATACATGTATATGTAATTTATTCATATAAATGACTAACAATAGACTTTTAATAGCCAACGCAACGTGAGTGACAACTCTACAATGATGTACAGAACAGCTGCACCATCCATGAAATGAAGCTGTACTACAACACTAATGCTTTTTAAACCTAAGAGAAGATGAGGATGGCAGCTACGTTTATGTATTTTAAATATCACTGCACAAACGATAAGAAAAATATTGACAAATGTGACGTTGACATCGTTTCCCATTTCATGCGAAAGCTAGCGCATTCAATCTAAACCGGGGTGCACTCACAATGTATTGAAATACACAATTTGTTTCGAATCTGTGCAGACATTCTAAAGTTCTCTGGAAATAGATTCAGATACACACACATGGACAGGGATTAATTTTCATGGAGCCACATTTCCTGGGGCAATGATAACACGAGAACACAGCATCAAAACAAACCTCTCAATTCCTAAATCAGGAGAAGAATCTGATGAGTCAGCTTGACCAGGTGACCTCTTGTGAAGATCACCATGGTGATGAAACAGGTGAATGTCATTCAAAATGATATGAGCTTGACGTAACTTCTCCAGGTTAATGAGTCCACCGACCCCGATACGTGTCATGAAACGATCCTCGCCATTGTAATCTGATATGAACTAGAAAAACAATAAGTACAATAAGTAGACATTTTAGAAATGCTAACATTCTGAATGGAAGGATACATTTATAGATATGCCACGTCAATATCTAGACAAGCCCCACCAATATCTAGATAAGCCCCGCCCATTTTTTAATCTTACATGTGTTGAAATCAATGTGAAACTGAATTCCGAGAATAAAAATATCAAGGAAATTTATAGGTAAGCTGTTGAATATTTTGAAACTAATTTGACTGAGGGATATTGCTGCCTATATGGCAGCAACAGTTCGCAGTCAAAATAGTTTCAAAATATTCAACAGAATGTGTATTCAATAGTAAATTAATCAGACATACAATTCGTACACTTGTGACAGATCTTTCTATTTCATGGCAGATTCTTAATGAGGCAGAATGAAGACACATAAATACTGAAAGCATTTTAAGTTTATCTTGATGATATCAAAGCAAATGTGTATAAATCTGTTTGTCAATTGGTCAGTTTGTATTTGTGTCAGTTGCCCTGTCTATCCATATTTCTGTCAAATTTATTGACATTTCTGACAAACAGGTTTATATGCATTGCGAGACACAACAACTAAAATGTGGAATTTCAATTTTCGTGAAATTAACTTGGCACTAATGAATATAGCAACAATATAGTTGAGATTTTGAGCAAACTTTCATTCGTCATCTGTTTTTCAAATTCAAGACACATATACATGAAAGCTTTAGTATATAGATAGACAAATTATTTTTGAGATGTGCAACAGCAATTTACTGAGATAGTAAAGAATGTGTTGTATCTGGTCAGTCAGTTTAACCCCTCTTGAGTTAACGGCGCTTCAAAGTGATCAAAATGCTAAGATCAATAGAGGATTCCAGTATCTCAGTCAATCATATGACGTCACAATCAACTATGTGACATGAAGGATAATGTCATAATCAATTACGTCATGAATGATGTAGCAAAGCTTGTCACGAACACTTAATTGATGATGGACTAAGCATTGTTGTACGAATTGTGTCTTTACTATATAATAAACATGCTGTTGAATATTTTGAAAGTAATTTGACTGGGCGCTGTTGATGCCTATGGCAGCAACAGAACCCAGTCAAATCACTTTCAAAATATTCAACAGGTTACCTGAGTGTATTGCTTTCTGGAAATTGAGATACAGAGTGCAGGGATCGCTTGATCGCAACATGAGACAAGTATGGGTGGAGCTTAGCTAAAGATTGGTGGGGGCATAGTTAAAACTGGATTCCTCCATTGACATGTGGATGCTCAAGATTTTTTCAAGAAAAGTGAGATTTTGGTTCACTCAGTGTTCATTTTCACTGCATTAAGGCCAACATGGTTTTTGTAAATTTATCAGTGGAATTTAGAAAAATCAGATTTTGTTGTCTTACAAATGGATATTTCTCAAGATCAGTGCAGAAGCATTTTTTGGTATGCTTGACCATTGAAAGGTTAATGGTCAAGCAGTCCAAATGTTTGCCTAGTCATTGTCCCCTTGCAGGGGAAGAGGTTATTTTAAAAAGACTTACAACTGGAATGGTTGGCTCAGTTACAGAGACAGTCATTCAACTGACAAATTTTCAAAACCAGTTTTCTTTTAGAATTAAAAGCACTGCAGAGGCTGTTTTTGGCCATGTTGCTTATTAAATGTTTAAGTAGACACAAGTGCGACTAACCTTAAATGCTTTAACACTCAAGCCGGTTTCTGCAGTGGTCCTGACAGGTGTTCATTTGCAGACTAAGAAGGCTATTTTTGAAAATTTGCAACTGAAATGACTGGCTTGAGAACCGAGCCAATCATGTTAGTGGTAAATTTTCAAAAATAATCTGTAGTTCTGCAAATGGACATTTTCTATGAGAAAATGTAACCCTTTAACACACATCAGCCAAAAGCGGCTTCTGCAGTGCTCTTGAGAAATGTCCATTTGCAGACCAAGTGAAGACTATTTTTGAAAATTTATCACTGGAATGACTGGCTCGATAACCGAGCCAGTCATTCCAGTGATAAATTAAAAAAAATAACTTCTCTAGGTCTGCAAAAGGACATTTTGAACGACAAAATTGAAATTGTCTTGAACAAATTTAAGTGGTAACGAGTTAAAGACCACTGCAGGAGCCTATGTGACAGGATTGACCCCCTACAAGGATAAAACCATCAGCATAACCTCTGCCTTATGTACAAGATTCTGCCTGGTGCATACTTAACACATACTTGCTTACATACCTCTAAGGACTGGTTTTCATCAGATGGAAGCACAATGATGCTAGGCACATCAGTAAAGATTGACCGCAAGTCACGGAGAAATCCACCAAAGAATGGAATTACTTTACACGATGGAATGTCAAGTGCACGGCTCACCGCCTCTCTGTATTCTGGTGAGGGGTCAGAGGTCATGAGGATATTGGACAGATGGTGAAATCCGGACAGGTCCTCATTTGAGAGAGACAACCAAAATGGCTTCAATTTGTCAGATCTGCAAGAGAGTCGGTATCATTGTATTGAAGAAAAGTCAAAGAGCAGGGGGAACACAATTACCTAGTATCCATTTAAAAAACAAGAGGCCCAAGGGGCCTGTATCGCTCATCTGGAACATAGACATTTCAAATAAAAAGGCCATCAGCTATAATAATTAGAACCCTAAACAGTTGATCAGCATTGTAACAAGAACACAGCAGCCGTGTTTCTTTACGTATCAATTTCCATTAAACAAACTTTAATGGTCCTTAGTCCCTAATGATATCTCCCAAATTTCGGCCTGATCTGTTCTGCGGAAGTCGATTTCATAAAAACTAGGTCATTCAAGCATTAGGCCAATCAAATTCCCGTGAACAAATTTGGTTCAACTGTTGCCCTAGATGAGATTTCATGAGTTTTAAATCGATTCCCCATGTGGATTCAGAAAAGATTTTTAAATGAGTTTGAAAACCAGCCGAAGTCCAAAATGGCCACCGGGCAAACGGGCAAATTGACCGACCGGTTTCGGTTGAACAAACCTGTATCTCTATGCCCTAAGGATGCTTTGCCAAATATACTTGAAATGAGCCCAATGATTCTCGAGAAGACATTTTCAATTTCCTATTGCTTTAGTACATGGGTGCCTTTGGTGGGAAATACCAGAAACCATACATAAACTAAAACAGTTTAAGCTTTAAAATCCATCTAATAAAAAAATTCAATATGGCCACCAAACACGCTAAGTTTTTTACTATTTCCCTTGAACAATTTTAATCGGCCTGAATCTCTAATCAAATCTCCCAAATCTTGGCCCGACCCATTCAGCAGTTCCAGAGAAAATTGTTTTCTTGAAAACTGGTTCTGGAGAGTTGTTTTCGTGAAAACTAGGTCATCCACGATGGCCGCCAAAGCATTTGGCCAATCTAGGATGCTTTTTGCTAAATATTCTTGAAATCTGTCAAAGGTGGCCGGCCACCAAACCATTTATCCGACAGTTTTAAAAATGCCAAATTTGAAATCTGAATACCTGAAAGCCTATATAGAACCAATTTTGACTTCAAAATCCATCAAATAAAAAGGTCCAATATGGCTGACAAACACGCTATATTTTGATTGGCCCATGGTGGCCCATGTGTTTTTAAGCATCTACTTACCATGAACAAACTTTACTGGACTTTTGTCCCTAATCATATCTTCAAAATTTCGACCTGATCCGTTCAGCGGTTCTGGAGATGTCGTCTAAGATGGGCACCAGACTATTTGGCCAATTAAGTCCCCGTGAACTAATTTAGTTAAGCTCTTGCCCTAGATGATATTTCACACGTTTTGAATCAATCCCCCAAGTGGTTTCGGAGATTTTCAAAGAAGTTTAAAAAAATCGGCCAAAATCCAAGATGGCTGTATATTCGCATATTTCTACGATGGCCACACTCAATCGGTGTTTATAGCAAAAACATTAAATTTGAATTTATAGCAGAGTAACCCTATAATTGGAACAGATACCTAGCCTCACTGAGTGAGCACAATAACCTGAATAGCCTTTCAGGAATATCAACTTTCTCACTGATGCACTAATTCTGGTCTATCGGGTTCTAAGGGAAAATTTATAAACTAATAATCTTGCATAACTAGCATAATAAAAGACAATGACTGGATACACAAATCTGCAAAATACAGACAATCCTGGTCGAGAGAAGAGCTGCCCTTTAGAGTCAGATGGCCATTCTTTAAAATAACTTCTCAAATGGGCACACACCTTAAACACATTAAGTTTCAAATTTGTTAAAAAAAAAATATTTCTCATAGAAAATGTCCATTTGCAGACAAAAAGAAAATAATTTTGAAGATTTACCACTAGAATGACTACATGTAGCTCGATAACCGATCCAGCCATTCTAGTGGTAAATTTTCAAAAATAGCCACAAATGAACATTTCTCAAGACCACTGCAAAAGCCATTTTGGTGGGCTTTGGGTGGTAAAGGGTTAAAGACCCATCATCTTATGGGAATAAGTCATATATCCTATAATAAGTCACTTGTGACAAGAGACCAGTTGCTTATAATGATATATTGTTTATGCCTCACGACCTCATCACTTTCATACTGTACAATGTCATACAGAAATGTCATAAGATTTTATCAAAGTACAGGGACTCACCTACCCATCCAAAATCATTATCAGTAATTAGCTTATTTTGAGATTTTATTAGCCAATATATTAACTTTATTAGCCAGTAAATTAACCTATTTTGGGATTTTATAAGCCAAATATTAAAGGGTACATACACAAGGGGTCGGGTACAAAAATACTATAAAAGGAGCACACAAACAGTGCCATAGCATCCAGACTCAATGACCAATCATCGTTAGCGTCATGACAACTAAGCATCTTACAAGCTTTTCAAAAAATGACAAATATTAAAGGGATACTAATCTTGTCTCAAGTGTTGTATTGTACTGATAGATTATAGTATATCCCCTGTAATTCATTTCAAAATATTCAAACGCTTATGTCTATTGTTACATGAACTTATGTTTCCTTTAACCCTTAACACTCTGGTGTCAAGATTTTTAATTTTCAAATTAAATTAAATGATGTACTGGTGTTCAATTTTCAATCAATTTGGTGAGAGATGGTGTTGTCGTAGACAGCAACATCTTCCAGCAAAATTGTTGAAAAATGTACACCAGTTTCTTTGATATTGACACAGTAAAAGATAGAATATTGACATCCAGAGTGCAAACGGTTAACACTCTTAGCAACTGACTTAGCCTATTTGGGAATTTTATTAGCCAACCATGAGAATTATTCTCAAAAACTAACAGGCAAGTGGGTGGATCTTTCCCTGAAAGTATTGTCGAGAATGAGGTTGACCTATGATACTCTACGCATACATAAGTGAACGACAAGCTAGTCCTGGACCTTGATAGAGGTATAGTGATTAATCATTTTGTGAGGAGTGAGAAGTAATTAGAGATACGCCTAATGACCACAATCACTAGACATACAACTGAACCCTCGAACACTAACAGGAAAACTATCAAATAATCTATTTGTACTGAATGTAAATAACGGTACAGCATGTAGACCATGTAACTAGTACAGAAAGATGTTCACACCAGATGGAGCACAGGAAGGTTATGCGAGGTTTAACAGTCTGAGATGTATTTTGACCCATTTAGTTACAACATTTGACTTTAACCCTTTAACGACTAAATTTGTTCAAAATATTAAAATATTTACTTATTGAATGATAATTTGCAGGCCAATAAGACTATTTTTGAAAATTTATCACTGGAATGACAAGCCAGTCATTCTAGTGGTACATTTTCAAAAATAGTCGTCTCCTGGCCAACAAATTGACATTCCCCAAGACCACAACAGAGGTCGGTTTTGGCCGGCTTCGACAGGAAAGGGTTAAACACCCGAGTGATCGACCACCCACCCACCTGGCAGCCACAGACAGACAGACAGACAGACAGACAGCATGACAGACAGACAGACTGATAGACAGATGGACAGACAGATGGATGGGTGGGTGGCCAGCCAGCCAGCCAGACAGACAGATAGGCAGGGAGACAGACAGGCAGGCAGGCAGGTCGATAGATAGATAGATAGATAGATAGATCGATAGATTGAAATGACCAATTCAGTCATGTCAGTTAGAATACAATTAACACAGAAATATTTCTGACAAGATACAAGCTGTCACAGACAAATTAAAAATCAGAAGTATGGGAGACATATGTTATAAAGATATGAACCCTGGCGTAATAACCTTCAAATTAGTTTTAAAATATTCAATTTTCTCATAAAATGTCCATTTGCAGACCAAGCGAAGACCATTTTTGAAAATTTACCAATGGAATGACTGGCTCAGTTATTGAGGCAGCCATTCCAGTGGTAAATTTTCAAAAATACTCTTCTCTTGGTCTGCAAATGGACGACATTTCTCGTCCACTGCAGAAGCTGTTTTTGGCTGATATAACTGTTAAAGGGTTAATAGGCGATTCCACATTATTGGAAGAGATGAGGTGGGGTGGGGGAGACGAAGAACTATATGACATAATTACGCTCACCTGAGTCCAGCCAGGACTTCTACTGCAGAACTAAAGTTTCCTATTGACCAGCAGTAGTGAATGAGTCTGAGAATGCAGGACAGCACAGCCTTACGATCCTCGTGCGTGGGCTGTGTGATGATCATCTGAGTCACCCACGAGCTCACCTATAACAAGATGCATGATGGGATACATGATCTAGTATATTCATAGGCTCCAAAATAACTTAACATGGTTCCAAACCGGGATAAGACTGGAAATTGATAGTCAGGGAGTTCAGAGATCGATCGATCTCAACACGAGCGAGGTGTGGGCAGAGCTTAGCTAGAGATGGGTGGGCACAGCTAACAAGAGGCCCAAGGGCCTCTGACACTCACCTGGACCATTAGCCTTTGAAGCATTTGCGCGTAAATATACATGATTCGTTATATTAAGCAAGATGGAAGAAAAATGTTCACGGGAAAAATCTACCAATCAAAATTCTGAATTGAAATTTTGGTGCCTATGATCATAGGATCATTTTTAGCAAAGTTTGGTTGAAATTGCTTAAAGTAGTAAGAAGCAGCAATTTGACTATTTCCAGTAAATTTGTAATAAAATGTAAGATTTTTACCCAAAAAATTTGATGAATCAAAATTCTGAATGCAAGTTCGAGAGCCTATGATCATAGGATCTTTTTGGCTATATTTGCTTGAAATCAGCTAATTTGACAATTTCCAGTAAATTTTCATAAAATCTAAGATTTTCACCCAAAAAACAGCTCAATCAAAATTCTGAATGGATGTTCAGGAGCATACCACCATAGAATCCATCTAACAATTTGGCTGAAATATGTCAAGCAGCTATGGAAGAGTAGCATTTTGACAATTTCCGGTAAATCTTTCATAAAATCTAAGATTTTCACCCAAAAAATTAACGAATCAAAATTCAAATTGCAAGGTCTAGAGCCTGTGACCATAAGATCCTTTCAGCCAAATTTGGTTGAAATCCATCAGAATGGTAAGGCGAAGAAGCAATTGGACAAATTCTGGTACATTTTTCACCCAAAAAATTGATGAATCAAAATTCTCAATGGAAATTCTTGAGCCCATCACCACAGGATCCTTTCAGCCAAATTTTGCTGAAATCACTCAGACTGTTAAGAAGAAGCAATTTGACAATTTCCGGAACATTTTTCATAAAATCTAAGATTTTCACCCAAAAAATTGATGAATCAAAATTCTGAATGGAATTTCTGGAGCCTACAACCATATAGGGTCCTTTCACCCAAATTTGGTTGAAATCGCTAAGAATGGTAAGGAGAAGAAGCAATTTAATAATTTCCAGCACATTTTCATAAAATCTAAGATGAATCAAAATTCTGAATAGAAGTTTCAGAGACTATGGCGATAGGATCCTTCAGCCAAATTTGGTTGAAATCGCCCATGTGGTTAATGATGAGTAGTGTTTTAAAGCAAAAGTTGACCGACGGATGATGGACGGTCGCCGCGGCATAATCTCACTTGGCCCTTCAGGCCAGGTGATCTAACAATGGAAAGGTTCATTGCTATATTATTATTTAGGTAAGCATGAATTTGAACATATTGCTGCATGAATCAAGGCTTGTTCAGTGATGATGCACTTGCGGGTTCTTACCTTGATTGATAACTGTAACAGCAATGTTGTTAGTCATCAACAAATGATGATGTCATACAATGGATGAGAGTTTCTCAGTCAATCATATGACATCATAACAACTACGTTACGGGTAAGCTGCCATCATAATCAATTATGTCACAAATTTACGTGATTTAGTACATCAAAATCGCTTAATAGGCTTAATTAGTTTTAAAGCTTACCTGAGTGTATGGTTGTCTGGAAATTGAGACTGCCTTCGGCAGCAATGGCTTTCGCTCAAATTAAGTCCAAAATACTCAACAGTACATTTCATTTTGTTTTGGAAACATGTAAAAAGTTATTTCTGAGCTGTACTGTAATCTTCTCAGAAAGACAAGCGTGGATCCAGAAAAATGTGGACCCAGACAGATAATATTGATAATTGCACATATGAATGATGATAATGCTATATACAGCAGTATTCATCTACTTAGGTTATCAGGCAAGGGAAGGGGTGAGAAGGGGTGTAATTATGCAATGACCCTCAAGCAACCTGCCATCGCTTACAGCTTTAAATCTGTGGATGAGATGCTCAACCCGTGGATGAATAAGAGCATCTTCAACTGGGCCAGGCATGGATCCGGTGGAAACTGTTGGTCGCAATGTCAAATCCACGGTCACTTGTCGGATGTAGGATGCTGGCGGGACTCTTTGAAACAAGTCATGTTCTGTTTCAGTTAATAAAAAAGCAACTTCTTCCGGGAAATGTAAAATTCTTTGCAGGTTATCGAGTTCTTCAGCATACAAGGATGCACTCTCACTGTCCTGGTGAAGGATTATGTGACGGCGACTGAAATCTGAAAAACATATAAACCAAAAATATAGCTATGTTAGAATACTCTGCGTATTAAGTGACTGTGTAATGGGTACCCTTTGAACATATCAATACAATGTTCAAATACACAGGCACACACACACAGACATGCACAGATGAATGCAGTATCCTCTTCCCCATATCTTACCCACTATATATGGGCTTTGTATGGAACAAAGCTGTGAAAGTTTGCTGAACTCCTATAAGGCATTCAATATAATTATTAAATAAATCCTTTATCCCTGTAATGGTCAAGCCTTAGCAAGACTATTAAAATCCTCCACTTTATGAATCTCCATTTTTAGTCTACGCAAAAATTTACCACAGGAATGACTGGCTCAGTTATCATGCCAATGGTAAAATTTCAAATTAAAGGCTAGGTCCTTCCTGTGCTTGTTGAGATGTTAGGACACTTAGAAAAACGTTTGATAACAGCACGTTGATATGGATCCTATCATGCAAGACAGTTGAGATCGCTTTACAGCGTTTTGCATTCGTGTCTCGCGAGATTCCCTTTGAAACGGGATCGCGAATGCCCTCAGCCAGGCCTCTATTTTTAGCTTTGTGCATTTTAAGTTGCGAATAGTCAACGAAATATGATTGAACTCAATGGCTAATCAAACAATACGCGAGGTGTTCAGTTTATTTTGTCACAAATTTCAAATAAGTATTTAATCACCAATAATTTATCACAAAATAATTTCATTGCAGAAGATGTTCAATTTGAGACCCATGAGCATGATATATCAGTCTACAGCGCTTAGGCCAAGAAGAAAGGGCTTTATTGATCACAGTTTGACTTAGTGCCTTCCATTCGGTTTTGAGAGCACGTTTTAGACTGTTAAGACTTGTAACTTTCCGTTTCTGTAGATGGTGCTTGACAATCCCCCAGATACTAAAGTCCATAGGGGCAGAATCCGGCGACTTCGGCATCCATTCTTCATGGCTAATGAATTTAACATTGTTCTACTTCAAGTATGTTAAGCTCTTTCGCGCAGTATGGGAGGAGGCACTATCTTGGTGAAAAACCATGTCCTTCTGTTTGTTCCCTGGGAATAATTTGGGAACATCATGTTTCAAAAAGGGTCTCAAAACATGTTTGATGTAATAATTAGCATTGATTTTCACATTCCGATCAATGAATTTAAGACTGGTCTTTCCGTAATGACTAACGCCTGCCCATACCATGAAACCAGGCGCGAAACTGTCACGTTTAACAAACTTCAACTTATCCATATCAATTTGTCCTTTCCTAACATAACAGACTCGCCATTTTCCGTAGCTTCCACCTAGATAAAACATAGCCTCATCTGTGGTGACAAAGTCTTTCCACTTCCCCGCACATAGCTTCAGGTACAGCCTCCAGCTCCTCTTCCTCCTCTTTTCAACCTGCTCTAGGGATAGTTTATGAACCAAACATTTTTTTCTCAGTTTTGCCTTGATAACACTGTTTATGGTGTTATTTACGGATCCCAAACTAATTCCTAATAGATTGCTCATCTCACGTTGTGTCGGTGGGTTAATTCTTGCTATCATTTTCTTCACTTTGTCTATCACTTGTTTTGATACTACAGTTCATCTTCTGACTTTCAACGTAGCAGATTTTCCATGTGTTAGATTCGTCAATTGTCATTCTTTTCCGATGATATTCTTTACGCGATAAATGGTCCTCACACTGACACTGATATTTTCTTTCAAAAGTTCATTTCTGATCAGTGACGGCGTCATTCCCCTCCTCAAAAGATGGAGAATTATACCCTCCGCTCTCTCGCTTATTTTATGTCTTGGCATGTTGAAACTTTTAACAAACTAAACTAGCATGTCGTTAAGCTCGTGGGCTTTGTAAAAAGGTATTGTGAGTGAGACAATTGACCAAAAGTGTGCAGCAAGAAATCGTGCAATGTTGTGACAAAATAAACTGAACACCTCTCATATATCTCAGAATTCTTTTCTAAACAGATGATCGTGTGAACACGTGACTCGGTACCTATAATTAGTCTGCTACACACATGTGCTGGTTTTCTAATGTAATTTCATGGAATCCCGGAAATACATGTAGACCTCTAACATGAGCTTATTAGAAGCCGGTTTGGGGGTTGACTAAACATTTTTTGGGGAAAACTCCCTAATAGAAGCCTACCACCTTTCTCGGACATTCTGCTGGTGAAATTTCTTCACCACTATCCTAAAAGAAGCCTAGGCTTCTAATAGGAGGAATAAGGTAATTATGTGATTGGCCTACTTAACATATGCGTGTCCAATTCAGACAATGCATGAGACTTCAGCAATACACATCATGACTTAAACAAGGACAAATTTGACCAATACCCGCGTCGTTGATATATTTCTCAGTTGGGCTACCATAATGTCAAAAGTGTCTATTTTGGAAACAATGTTTCTGAAAGCTGTTGCGTTTTAGTTTTTTACCGTAAAATTGGCATACATCTTTGGGACCCCCCCACAGAAAACATCAACACAAGTTTGGAAAAGATCGCTCCATTGGAGCTATTTAAAAATGCTTCCAAAATTACTATTTTGAAAACAAGGTTGCTGAATTCAGTTGCTGTTGCATTTTAACCTTTGGCCACAAGATAGGCAAACATGTTCGGGATCAGGTGGGGGCGAGCTTCTAACCAGGTTTGGAGAAGATTGTACCAGTAGAACCAGAGTTATTGAAGAATGTGTAAAATGTCTACTTTGTAAACTGTTGCTAAAGGCTGTTGCAATTTGCATTTTAGACCTCAAAAATGGCTACCCAAATTTGGAGGAGATTGTACCAGTAGAACTAGAGATGTTGAAGAATGCATAAAAATGTCTATTATGAAAACTGTTGCTAAAAGCTGTTGTGTCTTAGACCCCCAAAATAGGCATATCTGCTTGGGACTCCACGGGCATGCTTCCAAATTTGGAGAAGATCCTTCCAGTAAAACCAGCATTATTCGCAAATGTCCTAAGAACACAAACAACAAGAAGAAGCACTCCATGCTCACATGTACACGTGCGTCTAGCGATGCGGGCAAAAAGAAATAATTGTATTCCTTTAATGATCAAGCCAGGAATAAATACACTCTGTAATAGTCTTGTAATATGTCCATTTGCTGCAGACCAGGAAGACTATTTAAAAGATTTACCACTGGAATGGCTGGCTCAATCATGTCAATAAGCGAGCCAGTAATTCCAGTGGTAAATTCTCAAAAACAGTTTTAATTTAGACTTTCCTGATTAATGGTGATCATTATATAATTACAGTAAACAGAGAAAAGAATTCTTCGGGTGGGGATTACTGGAAATTATTTGTAAGCACGGTTGTGAGGATTCACATTCAGAAAAATAGTTCAACGCATGCGTGTGTGCACTCTCTACATATATACTCCACACCTATACATGGACACATGCATGAATTCCCGGACATATAGATACATCATTTCCTATGTTCACAATGGGCATTTGCATTTTTAGCTATGCCCCGTCCACCCCTAGCTAAGCTCCACCAACACTTCACTGTGTTGGGATTGATCGATCCCCGAATGCCATAACTACCAATTTCCTGAAAACTATACGGGTAAGCTGTTGAATATTTTGTAACTAATTTGACTGGGTGCTGTTGCTGCCTATGGCAGCAAAAGTGCCTAGTCAAATAGGTTCAAAATATTAAATAGAATTTTTGTTAAAAAGTAAAGACATACATTTCGTACAACAATGCAATTAGTCTGTCTTCAAATATGCATTCGTGACATACTTATCTACGTCATTCATGATGCCCTTCATTATGATGTCATTCTAGACATCACGTAGTTGATTATGACATCATATGACAGGTGGATAAACTGGGAAAGGTCGATTGGTGCAGTATCTGGCATTGTTTGGGGGATTATCAGAACTTTAACAGCATCTGCGAATCCTAAACAAATTGCAACTAACCAAAGTCAAAACTATTCTGCTTCAAAGTGCCATTGTGCAGAAATCGGCTATCCATGTCCATCGCTTCCCACAATGCAGTTGTTACAGGTTTTAGTTTCTCCGGGGAGGGTGTTGCTAATAGCCACGGCTTTGTTCCATAAAATTCTAGAACGAGTCCATCGTGAGCCTTGCCACCACCCGCTGACCATTCTAGCAGATCACTAATACCCTGGGTTCTCGTCACGAGCTTTGATTTCACATCCAGAAGGATGATTTTACTCGGAGTAATTCCAAGTAAGCGTGTAACCTGTGAATGGAAATAAGAAGAATAGCAATCCATCATTATTATCATTATCATCAAGTCATCATTAGTGTCGGTTTTCCAATAGATGCCCAAGCATATTAACCCTTTAATGACTAAATTTGCTGAAAAAATTAAAATATTTACTTACTGAATCTTCATTTGCAGGCTAACAAGACTATTTTTGAAAATTCACCTTTGGAATGACTGGCTCGGTTATCGAGCCAGTCATTCCAATGGTAAATTTTCAATAAATAGTCTTTTGTTAGCCTGCAAATGGACATTCTCCAAGACCCCTATAGAGGTCAATTTTGGCTGGCATCGTCGTGAAAGGGTTAAATCATATGACCCTTGGCTATACATCTCTACTACAAGTTAAGAAGAGAGTGCTTGGTAATTCTATGCTAATGTCCTATACTCACACAATCTCAGCACTAAGTACCATGTGTCAATAGATAGTATCAAGGAATTTATCTTAATGAAGCTAAAAGATATACAAGTTTGGAAATACTTTTTGTTTTAATAATGGTTTTGGGTGATTATTACTGCATTTTAAGCATTATATACAGATTTCAACCATGGCCCCGTTATGAGACAAAATATGAGTGCCACAACCATCGACGCTTGAAATCATCAAAGATTTATGTGCTGGGAGGACATAAATTGCAGAAAATGATATCATGACCTCATAACAAGAGGTCCAAGGGCCTGTATCGCTCACCTGGACCATAGGCATCTCAACTAGAATGGTTATTAACAATAAGTAGAACTCTTAATGAGTTGAGCAGATGACTTGTAACAAGAAAACAGAGGCCATGTTTCTTTATGCATCAACTTCTCTTGAACAAACTTTAATGGCCCTTAGTGATCAAAAATCATATCTCCCAAATTTCGGCCCAATCCGTTCAGTGGCTCTGGAGACGAAGTTGCTTTCATGTAAACCAGGCCATCCATGGCCGCCCAACCATTTGGCAAATCAAGTTCCCTTGAACAAACTTGGTTCAGCTCATGCCCTAAATGATATTTGATGAGTTTTGAATCAATCGCTCAAACAGTTTCGGCGATGATATTTAGCCATTTCTAAAAATCGGCCAAAATACATGATGGCCTAAAAATCGACCAAAATCCATGATGGTCACGGGCCAAATTGGCCGATCGGCTTCGTTTGAACAAACTTAAATCTCCATGCCCTAAGGATGTTCCCTGCCAAATGTAACTGAAATCGGCCCAGTAGTTCTCGAGCAGACATTTTAAATTTCCCATTGCTTTAGTATGGGAGCTTTCTGCGGGAAAATTATCCAACATGGCTGGCAACCCATTTATCCAACAGTTTCGAAAATTGAAAATTTGAGATCAGAATGCCCAAAAACATTTATAAAACCAATTTCGGCCTCATAATCCATCAAATAAAAAAAATCCAATATGGCCGTCAAACACGCTATATTTTGATTGACCCATGGCGGCCATGTTTTTTTACAGACCAACTTCCCTTGAACAAACTTTAATGGCCCTTATTCCATAATCATATCTGACAAACTTCGGTCCAATCTCTTCAGTGGTTCTGAAGAGGTTGTTTTCGGAAAAACTAGGTCATCAAAGATGACCGCCCAACCATTCGGTCAATCAAGTCCTCTTGACAAACTTGGCGTACAACTTTCCCTAGAGGAGGTTTCATGAGTTTTGAATCGATTCCCTAAGCGTTTTGGAGAACATTTTTAAAGACATTTCCTAAAATCGGCCGAAATCCAAGATGGCCACTGGCCAAATTGGTCGATCCTCTTCATTTGACCCTAAGGATACTTTCTACCAAATATAATTGAAATCGGCCTAGTAGGTCTCGAGAAGGCATTTTAAATTTCTTATTGATTTAGTATGGGCGCCTTTGGCGGGAAAATAATCCAAGATGGCCACCAAACCGTTTATCTGACAATTTTGAAAATGACAAATTTGAGCTCAGAATTCCCAAAAGCATATATAGAACCAATTTTGGCCTCAAAATCCATCAAATAAATAAATCTAATATGACCGCTAAACACGCTACATTTTGATTGGCCCACAGCGACCATGTTTTGTGACAGATCAACTTCCCTGGAACAAACTTTAATGGCCCTTAGACCCTAATTATATTGCCCAAATTTTGGCCTGATCCCTTCAGTGGTTCTGGAGAAGCTGATTGGTTCCATTTAAACAAACTTGGATCCCTATGCCCTAAGGATACTTCCTGCATATTATAATTGAAATCGGCCCAGTGGTTCTTGAGAAGACGTTGTTTAAAGGAAAAGTTAATGGACGACCGACACACGATGGACAGTTGCCATGGCATAAGCTCACTTGGCCTTTCAGGCCAGTTGAGCCATTACTAATTTTTGATTATATAGAATTATGGAGGAATGAATCACATGCAACCACTAAATAGAAAATACGCTGGTTTCTTTGAGAAAGCGACGGAGATAAATTCCACCATTAGATTTATGTTTTCATTTTAATAAATGTGGAATTTATAAATTTCATCTTCCTGGATATGGAGTGATTGTATATATTAGAATTGATGTTAAAATGCTATAGTAGTGACCGGTGAAATGTGTTTTATGGACAAGATTCTGTATAATAAATTTCTGGACCTATCACCGTAAAGGCCCTTTAATAACATGTAGAGAGACGAATCCACATAACAAAACAAGAGGCACATTTTACTCTTGCACAAAAGATTGGTGCTTCTTTACAAAGCAGTCATTTGACCACAATTTAAAGAAACATCATCTTGTGCCCAACACACATATGGGCCAAAAGAAGTCCTATGACGACGACAACAATGGCGTGGCGGTTTCCTAACCACAATTCATAATGGTAGAATGTAACTGTTGAATTTTACAAACCTTTTTCTGTGTATTTCCTCTCAGAATCTCCTTGACATGGTAGAGTTTGCATCCGTAAGCAGGCAGACTTTTACAGATCTTGACATACAGTTGCTTGAGTTTAAACTCGCTGTCGTAGTACGGTGTATGCCAGAGTTTCTTCTGCTTCTCCTGAAACAGGCAGAGAGAAAACTGATACTATAGTACACTGTATAGATATGATCACTATTTCTACTTTAATATTTGCATATGACACACAGAAATATAACTAAACAATTTACACAAACTTACCCCTTTAATCAATCATTTCAGTGGTAAATTTTCAAAAATAGTCTTCTCTTGGTCTGAAAATGGATGTTTTCAATGAGAAAATGTAACCCTTTAACACACATCAGCCAAAAGCGGCTTCTGCAGTGCTCTTGAGAAATGTCCATTTGCAGACCAAGAGAAGACTATTTTTGAAAATTTATCACTGGAATGACTGGCTCGATAACCGAGCCAGTCATTCCAACGATAAATTTTCAAAAATATCTTCTCTAGGTCTGCAAAAGGACATTTTGAACGAAAAAAATTGAAATTGGCTTGAACAAATTTAAGTGGTAAAGAGTTAAAGACCACTGCAGGAGCCGATGTGACGGGATTGACCGAAATTTTTTTTTTTTTCTCACAGAAAATGTCAATTTGCAGACCAAGTAGACTATTTTTGAAAATTTACCACTGGAATGATTGGCTCTGTTATCGAGCCAGTCATTCCAGTGGTAAATTGTCAAAAATAGTCTTCTCTTGCTCTGCAAATGGACATTTCTCAAGATCCCTGCAGAAGAGGTTTTTGGCTGATATGAGTGTTAAAACGTTAAGTATATGACATCTTAATTAAATATGCCCCTTATTTGGTGACGTCACAATCAAAAGGACTGATAGGTCACAAAGTGTACAAATTGTTTGTTTTTTAATAATTTACAAATTAATAATCATTCTGTTGATTAGTTTGAAAGTAAATTGACGAGGAGCTGTTGATGCCTTAAAGCAGCAACAACCCCCAGTCAAATTCGTTTAAAAATCACCAATATCTTACATGACTGTAGTTACTTTGAAATTATGATCCTGCAATTTCAGGTATCAAATTTTAAGATCGATTCCAACATGCACAAAAAAGTGGGCGGAGCTTAGCTAGAAGAGTGAGGAGTACAGGTATAAATAGCCTCCTCCATTGTCACACACTTATAGGAATACAGGAAATCTTAAGCTCAAAATCGGCGTAAAGTTATTGACAAATCCTACGGTTATCAGAGATAATTCACTGCAACATAATCCAAACAGAGGCTTTGACCTGAATACTGTCTAAATCTCGCAATGTATTAGGGTGGACCAGGTTTGAATTAAATCCATGCAGAAGTGTTCCAGGTATTCTCCAGGAAAGATTGCGCAATCAGGAGCGGCGACTAAACCTATTTTATATCGCATTAACCCGTTTAAACCTTTTTGAAATTCCAAAATCTCAATTTCAAAATACCGATGTAGAAAAGCTGTTTAATATTTTGAAACTATAATTTGACAGGAAGTTACTGCTACCATCTATAGGCAGCCTGGCAACAGCTCCCAGTCATATTAGTTTCAAAATATTAAACAGAATATTCATTATTTTATAAAGCATCTATCATGTCTGGTTTCAATGGTTGAATGACTAAACATACCAATTAATCTCTAACAGGTAGTGAAGTAGTGCGTCACAGCAATTATGTCCATGCTTCATCAGGAACTATAATTTGAGGTCTATTATGTAAATAAATAAATATATATATATATAATTTAACCCTGTAATGGGTAAGATTTGTTGAAGAAAACCAAAATATTTGGTCATTGAATGTCCATTAATGTCGGCCAAGACTTTTTTGAAAATTTACCACTGGAATGACTTGCTCGGTTATCGATTATCCATCCATCTGTGTGTGACACATGGCTTCTGCTCGATAACTACAGTTAGCCTGCATGGATTCAGTTCAAATCTTGGAAATACATGCCTCTAAATTATACCGTGACTCGGATTACGTTTGGCTGAAATGTGGCTGTAATCATCAGTCATCTCACTTGAATTCTTGAAAAAATTTGTAAATTACTTGTTTTCCGCTCGATAATTTTAGTTAGTCTACATGGATTGAGTTAAAATTTCGGAAATACATGTCTCTGCGTGTGACCTTGACTGGCGTTGCGCTTGGCCGAAATGTAGCTGAACTCCACAGAGTTATCCCCTTAATTGATTTCTTGAACTAGATGTATTGCATCCAGCGTGTCGAGCCCTTTAGGTTTTCCGCATATCACACATTCTTAAAATAGCATACCCCTTGACAAATCAAACGTCTATTTAAAACTCTAACATTATTCTAATTCTTTAAAGGGAGACAACTCACATAGAATTAAACTAAGTCCAAACCATGTAAAAGTATGGACAAAACTTTTATAATTCATTTTAATTTTGATACAAACCGAATGCAATGATGATATATAACAAATCTGTAAAGTTTGACTGGGATCAAATAATCCCGTGATAAATTAAGACCAGTGAACAACTTTAACACTTTACCTAATTCTTGTTACACCGGACGCCATTTAATGGATCGCTATGTCGAAATCCTGCCCTTCGGTATGGGCTCGACAAAAATCATTAAATATTTGGTTTCCGCTAGATTAATTCAGTTAACCTGCATGGATTCAGTTCAAATTCTGGAACTACATGGCTCTGCACAAGACCTCACTGTGACTGTGATAGCGTTGGCCAAAATCTGATCACCAGAGGTATCCACCTTGATTTCAGGAGAAATTGTAAAATATTTGGATTCCAAAATATATTTATGTTTTACTTCATAGCTTAAATGTCTGTAATTCTCGTGAGGCTTTATATGATGATAAATTCCATAACCTTTTCTGTATTTAAATGATTGTTAAGTTCCAAATTTCACATTTAATAACTAAAACACCAGCATATTTCTGTAGTACACACAACTATAATTCCAAACTAAATTTCTCATTGAAAGAATATATATCCTCTTCACTTGACTCTTTAATGGTCAGGATTGGTCAAGAAAATCTAAATTTTTGTTTAGGGAATTAAAATATCCATTAATGACAGCCAAGAGAAGACAATTTTAGAAAACTGATAACCGAGCCAGTCATTCCAGAGGTAAATTTTCAAAAACTGTCTTCACATGTCCCGCAAATGGACATTCCTCAAGACACTTACAGAGGCATGTTTTAGTCGGCTTGTCCGCTAAAGAGTTAAATCACTAATTAATACTAATCTGGAAGCTGTCAATCATCTTCTGATCATTGTATATAAGTCATTAGAGGACAAATGTGCCTGACACCCTGAAATCTAAATGATTCTATTTAGATGTCAAATAAGTGCTCTTCAGTTAAAGTAGAATTAGAGGGATTTTAGAATAGTCTATCACAAATTTAGATTTCTAGAGAGATTAAAGACATCATAATTGATTCCAAATTTAACTTAGATAAAGATATAGTAAATATATACACAGGTACTCAGCATTTAATGGGTTTAAGAAATTTTTTAATTTAAAATTTTTAAACATTAAAATTTTAAGTAAATAGAAACTAATAATAATTAGAAAACAGAAAATTCTTATCATGATTGAACTTATCATGCCAAATTTACAGATTCTTAATGTCAAGCGACTTCCATGTGCAAGCTTCTGAGTATGTTGAAAATAATTACATAATTGAAAGTTGCTATAAGTATCAACAACTTTCAGTCAAACTATTTTCAAAATATTTAACCAGCTTTTAAATATTCTATTTAGTAATTAGTGCTATCAACACATTGAAATTAAAAAATGATATGATCACGTAACGAACAGGCTTGAAAATTGTATACAACCTGGATGTTACAGTTATTTGAGAAAGCGTGCCGATAATCAAACAAATATTACTTTCGAAGCCAGCTTTTGAATGTAGCATTTATAAACATGACATTGAATTTCTAATTAAATAATTTTCCAAACTGTACCTTGTGTAGATATATCACTTAAATGCACTGCAGCAAAAGTCTGAATAATTATATGCATGATAAATGTCTTAAATATAATGTACTAAGTACTTCACGTGATGAAAAATGGCGTTTATATAGACAAACTCATCCGATTCTAATAAGCTATTAGTAATATATACAGCAAAGCAGAGACTCCTACATACCTACACAACCGCACAAAGATGAATGTTGGGAAGGGAAAAGATACAATTGCACGTTATTGGCGGCGATCAGCTGATTGATACATGGAAACAAATTCCAGAGCAGCACACCTGTTCACGGTAACGCTTTAAAGCTGTCTTACAAAAACACTATCAGTTTGACATCATTAGCCATGGAAATCTGCGTAAGACTTAGATCCTATCTATAGCTGTCTAAATTCCATCAGTACGTGAAGACTTAATTATTAGTCTTAAGGACCATATGCACCCACACTTGTCTGCCCATCGACACACATGCGTGCGCGTGCACGCACGCACAGACAGACAGAGACAGACAGCATGACAGACAGACAGACACACATGTCTGCCCATCTGAACACACACACCCATACCCATATCTGTCTGGCTATCCAATCAACACACCCAGACCTATCTACAAACACACACGTACCCACACACATACCTGCCTGCCCATCTAGACACCCACCTACCCATACCTGTCTGCCCATCTAATTAACACTGACCCATACGTGTATGTACACACATGCACACACACACACACACACACACACACACCAATATACCCATTCACCTATCCATGTCTACTGACACACATTCATGCATGTCCACACCCACGGATGCACGCGCACACACAAACACACACATGTGCACAGGCATGCATGTGCACACACACACACACACACACACACACACACACACACACACACACACACACACACACACACACACACACACACACACACACACACACACACACATGCATGTGCACACACACGCACACACACACGCACGCACATGCACGCACGCACGCACGCACGCTCGCACGCACACACATGCATGCACAGTATTGTTAAAATGCACACAAACACATTCACATGAGTGTACTTATCTTGTTAGATAAAAAGAACAAATGTTTTCATAACAAAAGCAATGTTAGTTACATGTAGTTAAAGAAAAGTTCTCTGGAATATTTTGAACAAATTTGGATTGGAACACATTGCAGCCATAGACATTCCAATCCAATTATGTTCAAAATATTCAACAGTACATTTTATTTAGTTTTGGAAACATGTTAAGCTATTTCTGAGCTGCATATGATAGTGTACCTGGCGGGACATGATAGTAATATTGTGAAGTTCTTACCTGAATAAGATGTTTAATTTTGCGTGATGTAATAAAGTCAGGAGGCAGAAATAGTGAGAGGTCTGCTTCTTCCTCAAGCTGTTCTATATCATGGTCACTCATACAGCCCAATGTTCGCGATATACGATTCTTCTTCTTTAATCGACTTGTTGAGATCTTCTTAGCGCGATTTGCACGAATAAGTTCCTTTTTTCGTTGCAGGTTCTCTAACTGTTTGTCATGAGTGTTGTTGCCATGGAGATGGTCAGGTGACATGTGATTACGAAGTTCTTCTTCATCTGGCCATGCCTCGTCAACGTGAAGATGAATACCTGCTAATGTGGCCGCATCTTCTTTAGGACACGGCAACTCACCACTTACTATCAACTTTTGAAACTGGAACACACAAACAATAAGCTATTTAATAATATGTATTGTCAAGTAATGAATTATCAGAATACTTTTGCGAAATTAAAACGTACTGTTGAATAATTCACCTTTCCAGTTTATCCATCCATCATATGATGTCATAACCAACTAAGTGATGTGTAGGCTGATGTCATAATCATGATGTCATGAATGAGGGCAAATAATCTATCTTTAATGCTTAATAGTCCGACACGTTGTACGAATTGTATGTCTTTGCTATTTAATAAACATGCTGTTGAATATTTTGAAACTAATTTGACTCCAGTCGAATTAATTTCAAAAACTTCAACAGCTTATCTGCATAGTTTTCTGGAAATTGATAGTCGGGGAGTTCAGAGATCGATCGATCCTGACACAAGCGTGGTGTGGGAGGAGCTTAGATAGAGATGGGCGGGGCATAGCTAAAACTGGAAAGGTCCATTGTTACCACTGCTGTCTTACTCACATGTTAGATAGTGATTATATAGCACATTGATAGCTGATGAGCAATAAGAGATTAAACACCACTTAGGTGCAAAGATGCCTTTAAATGCTAGGTTATTATGTGAAAACTCATTTCATCAAATCAAATTGTGTCAATGAAACAGCTCTTGTCAGATGGACAGACAGCTAGACATATGGACAAATGAGTGGATGGATGGACCAGACACGGATGGATGGACCAGACAGACAGACAGACAGACAGGCAAGCAAGCAAGCAAGCAGGCAGGCAGGTAGGCAGGCAGGCAGACAGACAGACAGACAGACAGACAGAAAGCCACAGACAGATGTTTTTGTGTGGGTCAAAAGATGTTTGGATCTTTAAACTAGGTGGTCACTCAACCACTTGTCCAAAGGAATCGCCAACTTCAGGTCCCTAACACAGGTGGTCACATAAACATATTTCCATGTAACCATAGCACCATGACTGCAAAATATACACTTAAAGTTTTTACGCAAGATCAGACACAGCACCATTTTTTTGACAATAATAGAAGTACTATGCTGAAAGTTTTGAAACTAATTGTACTAACTTATAAGTCACTGTCCAACATATGAGTAAGAGACCCGAGTTAACAATTACCCAACTTCAAAGAATTGAGTTTTGAAAATATTCAACTGCTATGTGTAGCATGTAAAGATCTTAACCCTTTAACACTCATATCAGCCAAAAACAGCTCCCGTCGTGGTCTTGAGAAATGTCCATTTGCAGACTAAGAGAAGACTATTTTAGAAAATTTACCATTGGAATGACTGGCTTGATAGCCGAGCCAGTCAGTCCAGTGGTAAATTTTCAAAACTGCTCTTCTCTTGGCGTGTAAATGTACATTTGCTATGTGACAATTGAAATTTTTTGGAACTACATTGAGGGTTAAAGGGTTACTAGGCCTGAAAATCTATTTACCACAATACTTCATAGCAATTTGTCTAATAAAACCTGTCTATAAAGACCAGCCTGGGACCAGACAAAAGCCACCTTTATAATTCACCTTTCCAGAGTACCCACCCATCATATGACGCCATAATGAACTGCGTGGTGTGTACAATGACATCATAATGAATGATGTCATGAATGACGTCGATAAGTACGTCACGAACGCATATTTGATGACGGTCTATGCGTTGTTGTACAAATTGTTTGCTTTTACTATTTAATAAATATTCTGTTGAATATTTTGAAACTAATTTGACTGGGCGCTGTTGCTGCCATAGGCAGCAGCAGCACCCAGTCAAATTAGTCACAAAATATTCAACAGCTTCCCTGTATAGTTTTCAGGAAATTGATAGCTAGGGCATTCGGGGATCGATCAATCCAAACACGGCGAGGTGTGGGTGGAGCTTAGCTAGTGATGGGCGGGGCATAGCTAACAATGTAAAGGTCCATTATAGGCATGGTGTTGTTGTCTTTCTGCCCCTTGAATAGACTGGACTTTAAAACAGGATTGACTGAATTAAGCCACCACATCTCTTTAGTGGCTACTTGATGATGATGGCTCATACAGGTGTCTGTTACATATAAAGTACAGGTGATGTCTTCTCCTCCACTGATATATAAACAGACAGCGGTTTATTGTTTGTTGATCAAAGACTGACAAATGTATAATATGATTTACAGACTTAACCACTTAATGGTCAAGATTTGTCAAGATAACTAAAATGTTTTAGTCATGAATGTCCATTTACAGGCCAAGAGGAAACTATTTTCAAAGATATACAACTGGAATTGCTGGCCCAATTATCGAACCAGTCATTTCAGTCATAAAATTTCAAGAAGAGTCCTCTCTTAAAGCCTGCAAATGAACTTTCCTCAAGATCACTGCAAAAGTGGGTTTTTAGCTGGCTTGAACATGGCTATGGGTTTTACGAGTGTAGATGTGAAGCTTGTCAAGGACAGAGAATTATTGTCTCAGCCTGCTAGGGTGACCTTGACAGATGTATATTTAACAAGAGTCCCAAGTGCCTTAATGCTCACCTGGACCATTAGCATTTGAACCATTAGCATTTGAACCATTAGCATTTGAACAGACGTAATAGCAGCAACAAGGCATAAAATACAAAATTGGAATTCAGTACACATTTAGTGGGATATTAATGTTGTATTAAGCCGACCACACAATCAGAGCATTAGCTTCCATCCATCAAGTAAAACAAGCGGTTAGCGGTTAATGAGGAGAAGCAATTTAAAATAATTCCACGACGTTTTGCAGAAAATCCAAGATGCCAATAAAAAAAAATCAAGCAGTCAAAATTCTGTATAGAATTTCTGAAGCATACCACTCCTAGTGTCTATTCAGCAGTTTGCTTGAAATCGCACAAGTGATTAATTAGGAGTAGGATTTTAACTGATTTCTAGAAACATTAGGAAAATCTCAGATCCTTCCAGTCAACTCTGGTTGAAATTACCCAAGCAGGTAATAAGAAGTAGCATTTTAAAATGGGTTGCCGCCATTTTCCCGAAGATTCAAGATGGCTGCCAAAGAGATTGACCATCTAAATTCTGCATACAGGTTATGAAACATATGCTAACGTCCTTCCAGCCGAGTTTGCTTGAAATTGGCCCAGTGGTTAATGATTAGGCTTTTAACCTATTTCCATAAATATCCGGAAAATCCAAGGCCACCGGAAAAATTTACCAATCAAAATTCTGTATACAGGTTCTCAAACCTACCAACCTAGCATGCTTCCAGGCAAAGCTGGTTGAAATTGTCCGCTTTAAACAATTTCCCACCATTTTTCGAAAAATTCAAGATGGCCACCAAAAGAATAGATCAATCAAAATTCTGTATATAAGTTATGAAGCATTGCACTCTATGGTCCTTCCAACCGAGTTTGCTTGAAATCAGCCATGTGATTAATGAGTAGGCTTTTAACTGATTAAAATTTGATTGAAATTCTGATAAAATCCAAGATGACCGATGGAACAATTTACCTATCAAAATTCTGTATACAAATTCGGAAACCTACTAGCATAGTACCCTTCCAGCCAAGTCCGGTTGAAATTGGCCATGTGGTTAATGAGGAGTAGCATTTGAAATGAATTCCCAGCATTTTTCGGAAATTCAAGATGGCTGACAGTTGATTGATCGATCAAAATTCTGTATATATGTTCTGACGCATACCACTCTAGGGTCCTTCCAACCGAGTTTGCATGAAATCGGGCAAGTTGTTAATGAGGAGTTAACTGATTTGTAGAAATTTTCAGAAAATATAAAATGGCATCCAGAAAAATTGATCAATAAAATTCTGTATACATGTTCTAAAAGTTACCAGCCTAGTATCTTTCCAGCCAAGTCTGGTTGAAATTGTCCAAGCAGTTAATGAGGAGTAGCGTTTTAAATGATTTTCTGCCATTTTTTGGAAAACTTAAAATGCCCACCGAAAAAATAGACCAATCAATATTCTGTATATCAGTTCTGAAGCATACCAGTCTATAGGGTTTTCCCAACCGAGTTCGCTTGAGATTAGCTTTTAACTGATTTCAAGAAATTTTCAGAAAATCCAAGATGGCCACCGGAAATATTGACTAATCAGATTTCTCGTTAGAATGTGTTGAAGCCTAGTACTGCCTACCAACATAGAATTAGTCCACCCAAGTTTAGTTGAAGTCAGTCCATTTATATTGGAGCAGTAGCGTCTTAAATGATTTCCAGAAAATCTTCGGAAAATCAAAGATGACGGCCAGAAAAATTGACCAATCAAAATTCTGAAGAGTAGTTCTGGAGGCTACCACCATAAGATCCTTCCAGCCAGATTTGGTTGAAATCGGACCAAAAATTAGGCCGGTCGAGGCTTTTATTAGCGTGTCCATGTGTAGACTTGATTACAGGTATAATCTAAGCCTTTCTTTTCTAGATCTGGACAGTGGCCTGGTCACCTGGAGACAGAGTAAAAATCGTCAGTATCGTGTTATGTCATTTAATTGAACAGGTATTTGGCATTTGTATAAAACCTTTACCAGACTGTCTGCATCCCCTGGACACTAACCATGACCATCACAGCCTATCCCTACTTTCTGATATTTCACTTCTCAGACTGTCAACATCATTTAACCCTTTAATGGTCATACCTGCCAAAACCAGCTTCTGCTATGGTCTTGTGGAATGTCAATTTACAGGGCGAGAGAATGCAATATTTGAAAATTTACCATGCGGGTGATTCCACTAACAAATTTTCAAAAATTGTATTCTCTCGGCCTGTAAATGGACATTAAAATAGGAAAATATTTAAGTTTTCTTGACCAAATTTGACTATTAAAGGGCTACAGCAGACTGCATGGGAGACACATTACGAGTGAGCAGGTCTGGCAAAGATTGATTCACATACATATAATGAGAAATCGGCAGGCTGGCACTTTAGGGAAAGATTTACTTTTTAGTTGTGACTCGACGCTAGTATTGCAAGTCGGGTTGTTGGTAGGTCAGGCAGTCCGTCGGTCAGATTTTTGCTTTTCTCACAAAGTTGCCTAAGTGACAACTATAGCAAACTGTTAATTAAAGCTATCCTAGGTTTTTAACTAGCAATGTAGGATGTGCTTAAGCTGCAACATTAAACAGGTGTGACATTTAAGCAACTTTGTCAAATTAAATGTAAACAATCGGACAGACTGACTAAAGAACTAACAGACTTAAATAAAAGTTGTGAGTCATGACTAAATATCACTTTCTATGAGCCGAAAGCTGGTGCATTTAATTTGATTCATTCTCCATCTGACTGCCATAAAAATGTGTGAACATTACCCTCACAGGAACGCACACATATATAAACTTAGCAATAAACATCGTTCATTATAAATTAATTTCATGTTGCAACGGATACGTTTTTTAGAATTCTTTAATTTTTCTCGCTTTTGTCCTCAGTAATTGTTATCTTAACCCGTTAACCATTTAATGACTAAATTTCTTCAAAAAATTAAATTATTTACTTGTTGAATTTCCATTTAGAGACTAAGAGATTATTTTAGAAAATTTCAAATTTAAAAAATAGTCTTCTCTTGGCCTGTAAATGGATATTACTCCAAACCACTACAGAGGCCGGTTTTGGCCGGTTTCGTCATGAAATGGTTAATATTCAAGGTTGTTAAAATAAAAATTTCATTTGAAGAAAAAGAAGACTGTTTGAAAATTTACTATTGAAATGACTGGCTCAATAATGGCTCAGTTATCGAGCCAGTCATTCCAGTGGTAAATTTTCAACAAATAGTCTTCTCTTGGTCTCCAAATGGAAATTTCTCAAGATCTCTATAGAAGCCGTTCTTGTCCAGCTTGAGTGCTTAAGCTTTAGTAAAAGATTTAAAATGTCAAAGACAGTGCTTTACAAATCCTTCGCAAACACGATTACGTCTATCTTCACTAACAGGTAGGATGCGCCATATATATGATTCCTGATGAACATTGATTTCTCATCTATACAGAACGAAAACAGTTAATGATATAAAATTGCAGATAAGTGCCACAGCTAAACACTGAAGCCCTTCCCCAAGTGCATAAACCATAAACCAGCTCAGTGGGATAACAATCTGTCATTCTCTGTTTATAATTCCATCCCGCCTCTTAGTACAGATCTTATATCAGTGTTCAGTGTTAGCAGATGCTAACAAGAACAGGCAACTAAGATTCCTGATTGATTGGGCAGGTGTCCTGCTCTACATTCTATTTGGTAACACGCCAAAATGGTGCTAGGGGTAGGGGATTCAATAGAGGGATGTAATTATGCCACGCCCAGTTCTAGCTAATCTTCACAAATTTTTTAGACTGGCTTGAAAATCGATTTTGAACCATGAATTCTCAGAATCTCAAAGTAAACCTTTAATGGTTATGCCGGCCAAAACCGAATTCTGTTATGGCCTTGTGGAATGTCCATATATAGGCGAAGAGATAGTTTTTGAAAATTTACCACTGGAATCACTTGCTTGATAATTGAGCCAGTCTTTCCAGTGATAAATTCTAAAAAATTGGCCTGTAAATGGACATTTAATAGGCAGATAGTGAAATTTTCTTGGCCAAATTTGGCCGGTAAAGGGTTTAATACATGTAAGTTTTAATATTTTGAAACTAATTTTACTTGAAGGTGCTGCTGCCTTAGTCTGGCAGCAACAACACCAAATCAAATTTTGATTCAAATTATTCAACAGAATGTTTACTAAATTGAAATTTACTAAAGACATACAAATTGAATTGCAAACTTAAGGCAAATTAATCCAGACATTCCAAAATTAGTCTCAGATACACAAATAGCGTCATATAATTCTTGACCACAACCACCTCATCGGTGGACAAAAATGAATAGCAGCAGCTATACAACAAACAAGTGATCTGGAGATCGACATACCTCTGTGCCCCAACATGAGTACATCACCAACAACCAATTGTTTCTCAATACCTTTCATACTGTAGAAACTAAAATGTAAATGCAGATCTTGTAGATACATGTACCTGTATATTAGTAGTCATTACTCATTAATGTGCTCTCTGATTTTGGGTACCTAAGGCTTTTACCTTCCCCCTAAATCAGTCATGCATGACAGATGCAAAAACCTTGAACATTAGTCACATCTTTGGGCGGTGTGGAA
Organism: Chaetoderma sp. LZ-2023a; assembly: GCA_034401795.1. Classification (NCBI taxonomy): domain Eukaryota; kingdom Metazoa; phylum Mollusca; class Caudofoveata; order Chaetodermatida; family Chaetodermatidae; genus Chaetoderma; species Chaetoderma sp. LZ-2023a. Next base: position 258,856,753 of record CM067369.1, read on the forward strand.
TTATCCTGACAAGTTTCAAACAATTCTCTCTCAAACTGTAGGAGTTCCAGCGGCAAGATTTTTGGGACCTACATATATACATACGTACCTATGTCCATACATAGAGACAGTGTATGAAACGAAAACTTAATACCACTGCTATGCATCGGTGGTTGTTTATAACTATGCTAATAAGACCGGACTCTGAGAATTCAGCTGTGCAATGGTGCACATTTCTGAGACTCACTGATATGCCCGTTTAATTTGTCAGCCATGCAGCCACTAAAACCTTTTTTCCTGATAGACATAATTTAAGATATGAGACTATCTAGCATTCATGCAGCAAGCGTGCAACTATTTCCGGGAACATGATTAAATCTGTTACTCAATAATCATTCCGCTTCTGTTTATTACGAAATCATTATTGATTAGAGCATCGTTATTTTAATAGAGTGACAATCGTGCTATGATATACTGTGAGCTGCGTTTACAAGATCCGGCTCTAGAAGAATTGTGAAGCGTCCCAAGAACGATGAAGCGTGCAATTATGCAATACACACTTTACCAACAGAGGCATCCATTTCTGGCTATGTCCCGCCCATTTCTAGATAAGCTCCACCCACTTTTTCTGAGGGGTGGAATCGATCTGTATAGATACTTTGAATCCCGAGTTCTCAGACTCCCAATTTCATGGTAACCTAACAGGCTAGCTGTTGAACATTTTGAAACTAATTTGACTAGGCGTGCGCCTCCAGTTAAATTAGTTTCAAAATATTAAACCATGTGTGAGTACCAGGGGTAGAAATAAGAATTTTGTTCTACACGTACAAAGTGCATCTAACATCAATTAATACATTCACCTGTGAATTTACCAAATCTCAATTTCAACACAACCATACAGGAAAACTGTTGAATACTTTGAAATTAATTTGACTGGAAGACATTGCTACCTTAGGCAGCAACATCCTCCAGTCATATTAATTTCAAAATATTCAACAGAATAAGTTTTATAACATAAAGAATTTTGCTTTTTTCAGGGATTTGTCGTGCATAGCTTATCAGCCAGTTAGGAAAATTGACAGATCGGATCACTCCATTAATGTCAGTCAGAGAATTCATGAAGGGTAAGTCTATGGAACATTTTTAGTAAGAGAAAATGTGTCTTGAACCATTACATATATGTACACGTCCAAATTTTTTATCCAGGAATATAATTTTTAAAGGCCTGTATATATCTAAAGCATAGAGGTATCATATATACATATCACCAGTGCCGATGTCAGTGATGCCAGAATGTTTGAAAATGCCATTATACGTATAGTGTCCACAGTCTTTCATGGTTTTCACATAAAGGCCTAAATTGAAAGATTTATTCTATCCTTAGATTTCAAGGCTATTTAACACATGTGCTGAAGGTAGAAAAACAATTTTCATAATTCCTATAGATATAGAAAATAGATATTTACAAGGTATGACGATTTAATGTTCATAGCTGATGGATGAACGGGTAACAGAATGTCATTTCAACATTTTTAGACACACAGTGAGTGAGTCTCGGTGGACAAGCAGAACAGACTACTAAATTAACAAGTCACACTTAGGGACCTGTATCCATTAGACCGTAATCACATTTCCCAAATTTCGTTCTGATCCATTTAGCAGTTCAGAAAGTCATCTGAGATGGCTGCCAGACAAAAATCGACCAATCAGGTTCTTTTGAACAAACTGGTTTTAGCTCTTGGCCTAGATGAAGCGTCTTTAGTTTGAAATCAATCACCCAAGCAGTTTCACAGATGTTTAAAGGCTTTTTGTAAAAATCCAGGATGGCCTTCACCCAAATCGCCCAATCAGGTTCACTTGGACAATCTCTTCAATCTCTACTACACAAGGATGTATCCTGACAAATTTGGTTTAAATCAAGCCAGTGGTTCTTGAGAATAAAACATTAAAGCATTAAGAAAAGGTAGATGACAGATGCCAGACAGATCCCAGACAGATGGTTGGCCTTACATAAGGTCAATGGAGTTTAACGCCAGGTGAGCGAAAAAGTGAAAGAGAAATGGTAATATCTGTGTTATAGATTTTGGTGACTAATACCAGGTGATAAATCAGAAGCTTTTGTGTGGCATGCTTGGTAAACAGAACCACTTTAATACACCTTCAAGTAGATCTGTTGATTGCAGATCTCAAGTGAGAAATTTATTACTGCGTGAGATATGCAAGTGTACATTAATATATACAAGATATAAACTGCTGAGAATATCATTTAATTAATTAACACTTTAATCTTAAAAATTTGTTCAAGAAACTTAAAAATCTTTACATAGAAACTTCATTTGCAGACCAAGAGGTTTATTTTTGAAAATTTACAACAGGAATGACTGGCCTGGTTATCGAGCTAGTGATTCCATTGGTAAGTTTTCAAAGATAAACCTCTCTTGGTCTGCAAATGGGGATTTCTTAAGATAACTGTAGAAGATGTTTTTGGACACCCTGAGTGTTAAAGAGTTAAGCGAACGTTTATAACCAGTATTGCTGCCAGGTATATTAAGGTGTGGACTTTATTACCTGTTCATTTCAACAACACAGATCAAATATTTCAATATATACAGGATTATGTAACATACCCTCCTTAAACATTTGTATTGGAAATTGGTCAATAGCATTTAAATATCTTTCCCTATTGAATGTCCATTTACAGGCCAAGAGAATACAATTTTGGAAAATTTACCACTGGAATTGCTGGCTCATTTGCCGAGCGAGTCATTCCAGTAGTAAATTTTCAAAAATTGTAATCCCTTGGCTTGTAAATATACATTCTATAAGACCATAACAGAGGCCGGTTTTGGCCATCTTGACCATTAAAAGGTTAAACATTTGTCTTACATCGGTCACTGTCGAGGAACATGTGAGAATGAAGCATTTGTCTTACACGGGTCATTGTCGAGGAACATGTGAGAATGAAGCATTTGTCTTACACGGGTCACTGTCGAGGAACATGTGAGAATGAAGCATTTGAACATTTTGAAGCTTTCTGTTAAATTATTTTCTAAATATTCAACAGAATATTTCTTACATAACTTAATTAACTTCTTACTTCTTTAACTCTCAGGTTTGTTTTTAAAAAATTCAATTTTCTCACAGAAAATATTCATTTGCAGACTAAGAGAAGACTATTTTCGAAAAGTGGGAAATCTTCAAAAATAGTATTCTCTTGGCCTGTAAATGGACATTTAATAGGGAAAGATATTTAAATTCTACTGACCAAATTTGACCATTAAAGGGTTAATTGCAATTTCTCACTAGCATACGTTTTAACCATTTTTAACGGTCACAATTTGTCCGGAAAATCTAGATTTGCTTAGTGATCTCAATGCCCATTTTAACAGGACGAACTTATTTTCTGAAAATTCTGCATTGGATAATGACTGGCATTGTTTCAAGCCAATTTTCAAAAGTAGTCTTCTCTTGGTCTCTAAATAGAATTCCTCAAGCCCATTGTAAAGGCCAGTTTTGCCTGCTATGACCATTAAAGGGCAAATGTATGTCAAGATTCAAGAACCGAAATTATTTATTTGGTAACTAAGAATATTGTTATAAGCAATCATCCACCCATCCATCAACCAGCCACCCATCCATCTCAATGTTTTGACATTTTTGACAAAGGCCACATAATTTTAATGTCGCAACTAACTAATAACAATTTTTCAGTGGCTTCTGTGTGCCTTGTATGAAATTTAAAGCTAATCTATGCAAGCTCCCTCGAATTATTCTCTGAAAAACACTGATCCGTAATGACACGGAGATGGATGAACACTTTTTAAGGCTAATTCTTACGCTACATGTACCCATCGATGTTGTCGGTGACAGATGTTTAAAATATTTGTTGCATCGTTGTTTTGAAATAGAGATTTCAGGGACGTACAGGTAGGGGTTAAATGAGACTTGTGGGGTTAATTTAACCTTTTCACTGATGAATTCCCATATCACATTTTCAAGACAAACATACAAGAAAACTGTTGAATATTTTGAAATCAATTTGACCTTAAGCAGCAATGGCTTCAAGTCAAATTAATTTCAAAATATCCAACATCATAACTTTTATATTGCCGAGAATATACTTTTTCTGGGATTTTCATGAAAATTATATAGTAAGACACCACTGTCTACACAAAAAGAGTGATCGATATATGGGGTATGTTGGTGCATGTGGGTGGTATGTTGGTGTATGTGGGTGGTAGAAGGTGTGTATGAAAGATAGAATGTGTGACAGTACGGTGAGAGTTACAAGGTGTAATCAGAAGCACAGCCAGGGTGCCCATGAGGGGTACAGAGTATACATGAGGGATCTGTACATGATGTATATGACGTGTACAGGGTGAGTGTTAGGGTACCAGATTATAAGGGTATATGGTGTGTATGAGGGAATGTGTGTGTGTTAGGGGTACATGTACATCTTACACATAGGGGTACTCCATGGGTGTAGTTGAGGAGTACAGGGTGTACATCAATGGTACACGGTGTGTTTTGAGTGGCACAAAGTCGACCAGCATGAAAGGCAATAGATTAAAATGTTTAGTACCGAAAGATGTATCTGACTCGCAGCCTCCTATATCACCTGGCCTAATGCCACTCATTGTAATCAAGCTACTTTACACACCTCCGCGTTCAGGTGAAGTGAAAACTAACACAAACAACAGAAATGCAGCACACATCCTGGCACCTACATATCTCCGGAATCAATCATTTGTTTACAATAGATGCCACACTTCTTAATAGATACCGCACTAAACGTTGTTTACTGGTATTAATATCAGAACAGGAACTATTTTTTGGCACAAAATCATCCAAAGTAGAAACTACTTTTTCTAAAACTGATCTACAAATTATGTGAGCCGGTAGACTTTTGTTAATAGCCATTTATAGTAATAACAGAACCTTCATGGATAGTCTATTATAAGCTGCACTGAGTTCCGGTATTACATGAAATACATGCATCGATACATTGTCCTTGAATAGTAACATGGATCAAGGGAGATAAATCATATACTATTTATAAATATAAAAAATCTTGGATCTTGGCTTAAAAATAATCAGACATCACAATCATGACATCCTGATAATGCAGTTTACTGGGCAGTATTGAGCCAATTTCGGGCTGGTAACTTGTATTATTACGGCAGTAAATTTTGCCAGAGCAAAGTGATGTTATGCAGTTAATTAATTTGTATAAAATGTGCTTGCTTAATAACACCCAGTTTTCGTGTAAGAATTTCAAACTATAACACTTAAATATCCTTGTATTTGTGAATGAAAGATGTGCACCATCTAATTACATGTGTATTAAAACAAATTACTATCAAAGCTTCAAAGTTAAGTGAGGAGATAAATAACTGTATAAAATAGACAATTTTGGAGAATGTATATAATCTGGAGTGATGAGGTCTTGCGCATGCATGGGTATGTGCTTGGGTATGACATGTCCAAGCCATTGAGATAACTCAAGTTCTACTGCAAAGATCTCTCAGCAGGCTTAAGGCATCTGTTTGAATTTTTTGAGAGGTCAGGGCGTAAAACATCGAGATCATCAAGAAGAGTGATCTTCGTGATGTATAGTAATAACACAACCTTCATGGATAGTCTATTATAAGCTGCACCGAGTTCCGGTATTACATGAAATACATGCATCGATGCATTGTCCTTGAATAGTAACATGGATCAAGGGAGATCTTGATATTACTATACATCACGACGCAAACTTTCCTGGAATGCTTATTCCCTGTACGATCAATACAGAATAAAACAATACATAGTTAATTAACCTAATGGTGATGTCATGCATCTAATGGGAGACGATTCCTGGCGACAATTAGAAATAACCATAACTTTTAGAACCAGATAGTTTTGAAAACAGTTCCGCTGTTATGGCTCTTTTTAAATTAGCTTTCAAAATAAATTTTCTCATTAACATATAACCCATTAACCCTCCAATTTGTTCAAGAAACTTTCAATTTTCTCAGAGAAAATGTCCATTTGCAGACCAAGAGAAGACTAGTTTTGAAAATTTACCACTGGAATGACTGGCTTGGGTTATCGAGCAAACCATTCGTGGTAAATTTTCAAATATAGTCTTCTCTTGGTCTGCAAATGGACATTTCTCAAGACTACTTCAGAGGCCAGTTTTGGCCAGCTTGACCATTAAAGGGTTAATTAACCTTGCTTTTAGTCCTTAGCAGTTTAATGGTCAAGCATCTAAAGGCCAAAACCAGCCTTGAGCAATGTCCATTTGTAGGCCATTTTAGAGATAGATTCTTTTTAAATTTACCACTGGAATGCCTGTGTCGATATCCATGTCTAAGGGTACTATCCCATTAGTAAATCTTCAAAAATAGTCTTCTCTTGATCTGCAAATTTTACGGCCATTCAATAAGCAGATAAGCTGATGGCATATATTGGCAAAAACTGGCATTTTGCATTTCCAAATGCAAATTTTGCTTTTTATCAAGATTACAATCATCACCATGACCTCAAAAGTCTGAATGTCTGTCCTGCTTCAACTGGCATGACTGGTTGAGGTAACTGTATGATGATCCGTAGTTCTAATAATTTGGCCAATTCTGAAACAAAGTCCAGATAAGCTAAGCAGAACCCAACTGTTAAAGTCTGCATTTTATACAAATATTACAATGAGCTCTGACCTCAATATCATTGTACTTCATATAGCTAAACATGTGACCAATTTAAATTCAAGTAGGGTGATGGAACCAATCCTGAGATATAAGAAAATATGCTGCGTTAAATCACGAATTCAAACAAAAACAATAGAGTTTTATACCAAGGTCACAGTGAATTTGACCTTTGACCTCAATAGGATTTTGCTGCATTTGGTTAATATGTAACCATGTGTCCAAGTTTAGTCACAATAGATGGAACAAATCCTTAGATATAAAATAATATGTTGAACAAAACCAAAAAATTAGAAGGAAACAACAGAGTATTAAACCAAGGTCACAATGGCCTTGACATTTGACCTCAATGTGCTCCATCCAGGTGACATATAATCATCTTTTCCAAGTTCATCCCAATATGGTGAAGCCATGGCAAGATAAACGACCCTAATTGTTGAGCTAAACCAAAAACCTAACTGTAAAAATAGTTTTATACCAAGATCAGAGCGACCTTGAACTTTGACCACAATATCATTGTGCTCCATATCCTTGATATAAGGAACATGGCTCCAAGCTTAGTCCCAAATGGGGTGAAGTCATGCTAAGACATAAGATGATATGTCGAGCTAAACCAGAAACTTTAAACCATAAAAATGAGTTTAATACCAATGTTGCAGTGACCTTGAACTTTGACCTCGATATCATTGTGCTCCATCTCTTTTATATCAGAAAGTATGTGTCAAAGTTGAGTCATAATAGGATGAAGGCATGCTGACATATAAATTTACACGATAATTTTTGAACCAAACAAAAGATTAACCGAGATTGAATGCTGACAAACAGACAGACAGAAAGACAGGACGCAATGGAACTCATCGATATATAGGCAAATAACAAGATCAGTTTCAAAATGATCTAACAAATGGTAACAGAGTTATAATCTGGAAACAACTCTGCTGCCCACCCGCCCACCCGGACCACGCCTTCACATAATACCCCGCCAAATTTTTTGCCAGCCATAAAAAATGTGTCTACCATGGAAACAGACTCAATAAAACTATTGCTGACTTTAATATTAAGTGCTTCACAAGTTAATATGTTTTAAACTTAATTTGAGATGCCGTCAGTTATTCAAATTACTGGTTTGACATTCAAATCTGAAATACATTGAATTATAATTCAAATATTATGAGAAATATTGGCATGTGGTCAAAGGTGGTATATCCTGGACGCTTGAAGGAAGCGGTGTCATCTATTGCGCTGAACAACTGACGGGACTTTCCGAGTTACTCGTATATAATTAGTCATTTAACCCTACAGTGCTCAAGCTGGATCAAAATGCCTTCTACAGTGCTCATGAGGAATGGCCATTTGCAGACCACGAAGACTTTTCTTTTGAAAATTTACCACAGTTCAATGGCTGGCTCAATAACTGAGCAAGTTATTATAGTGATAAATTTTCAAAAATAATCTCTTGGTCTGCAAGTGAATATTTTCTACTAGAAAATTAAAATTTTTAAAATAAATTTGTGGGTTAAAGATTTAAGCTAATATTTAGTGTAATATGATATGATATGTGGAATACTTTATATCAAAATGTATGGAAAGAGATTATACTTCCGAGTAATAAAGACCAAATAATCGTCATAATTGATGCAACAGATATTGGCACAATATTCTTAACTCTCAGCACTCTCTGATGTCAATCTTCTATATTTTACTGTGTCAATATCAAAGAAACTGGTGTACATTTTTCAACAATTTTGCTGGAAGATGTTGCTGTCTACAACAGCACCATCTCCCACCAAATTTGTTGGAAAATGTAAACCAATTCATCTTTTAATTTAATTTGAAAATCTAAAATTTTGACATCACAGTGGTATGGGTTAAAACCCAAAAAACCCTAATCCCTCCAGCTTTATTAACCCTATAGTAAGTAATCAGAGGAGAAAAAATTATGCATGTATGCTCTCTGAAAGCAGTGAAAGATCCACTAGGCTAGATTATAAGTCACAAAATGGTTGTCTGACACATACTGTACTCCTGATCAAATCCATTGAATGGACAATGCACATACTATAATGATTTAATAGCTAATATAGATCGGTCCAGAAAACCAAAATATTTCTTTGGTGACAATTAAGGTCCATTTACAGGCCAAGATATATTACACATGGTTATCGACCATGCATTAAGCCATTCCCATGGTGAATTCTAAATAGTCTTCTCTAAATTGTCTTGAAAATGAACATTGGATACATTAAACCACTGCTGAAGGCACTTTTGGTATCTTGCTCATCTAAGAACCAGTTTGGGCCAGTTCCAGTAGTTCTTGATTTTGGAATTGTAGCTCTGAGATGACAATTTGGGATATGACATATATTATATACCTGTATATTCGTGGACCGATGCAATTAATGCACACTGACAACTAACATAACACATTAGTTGTTTTGCCAATAATCATTGACCCAAAGTAATCCATGTACTCTCTCCAATCCTTAAATGACACAATCCTCATTCCTGCATGTCCTTTATGCTTCAAGGATGGACAGGGATCCAATCTATTATGCAAGTTTCTGATGTCATAATCAAAATACATCAAGTGCTTGTTAGCTGAGGTCATAATCAGCGGACTGTAATTGACCTTTCCAGTTTTAGCCATGCTCCACCCACACCTCGCTTGTGTTGGAATTGATCGATCCCTGAACCCCCTGACTATCAATTTCCAGAAAACTACACAGGCAAGCTGTTGAACATTTTGAAACTTTTTTGACTGGGTGCTGTTGCTGCCTATAGCATGTTTATTAAATAGCAAAGACATACAACTCGTACAACGTGTTAAAGACAGACTATTTCGAACCATTCATTACATCATGATTATGACATCATTATACACAACGCTTAGTTAATTATGATGTCATATGATGCCTATGGTAGCAACAGCACCCCCTTAAATTAGTTTCAAAATATTCAACAGAATGTTTATTAAATGCTAATTAAGCCATACAATTCGTACAGCATGACGGACTATTAAGAGTTAAAGATGGACTAAATCGAGTCATTCATGCCATAATTAATTATGACATCATCCTACACCTCACTTAGTTGATTATGACATATTTATGATGTCATCCTACATGGATAAATTTGAAAGGTCCATTGACCCATCATAAAAGTGGCAAAAGTGCAGAACAAGTGTCTGAATTACTTGTCTTTGGTGAATTTACAAGTTAATGAACATTCTGTTGAATATTTTGAAACTAATTTGGCTGGGTAAGCTATTAGGCAGCAACCTCTCCTAGTCAAATTACGTTTCAAAATATGCAACAGCTTACCTGTATAGTTACCTTGAAATTGGGATTCTGGGGAGGTCAGGGTTCAGAGTATGTTTAAAACATGTTAAGATCTACTAAAATACATGTACAAAATGGACAGTGTTTGACTAGAAATGGACACCTTAACCCTTTAACACTCATGTCAGCCAAAACCGGCTTCTGCAGTGGTGTTGAGAAATATCCACTTGCAGACCAAGAGAAGACTATTTTTGAAAATTTATGACTGGAATGTCTGGCTCGCTAACCGAGCCAGTCATTCTAGTGGTAAATTTTCAAAAATAGCCTTCTCTTGGTCTGCAAATGGGTATTTTCTATGAGAATTGAAATTTTCTTGGAACTGATTCGAGGGTTAAAGGATTAATCGAGCACTATAAATAACCAGTGTTATGTAATTGAATTTCAAATTATTTTGAACTTTAATACAGGCCGGGTTTCATAATTAAGATAATTTCTTGTTTGGATTATTACAGACTATGTACAATCATATGTCCATATATTTATGAGGCATATTTATTGGTGCTTTGTATTCCATTAGAAGAGGGCTATGAAGCTCTTGTGTCATCAAGTGTTCATTCATATTCACAGTATATTTAATCTTGAGTTTACAAAATTATGTATTTTTATTGATCAATTTTGACCATTATGTAATGTCCATAAGGAGGCTAATCGAAAAATATTTTAGAAAATTTCCTGTGTCTTTCCACTGGTAAACATAGAATTCTTCTCTTGTTCTGTAAATTGACATTTATTAAAAACACAACAGAAGATATTTTTGACATCCTTGACCCTTACTGAATGGACCTTTCCGGTTTTACCTATGCCCGCCCACCTCTAGCTAAGCTCCACCCACACCTTGCTCGTGTTGGGATCGATCGATCTCTGAACACCCTGACAATCAATTAAAAAAACCTACACATGTAAGCTGTTGAATATTTTGAAACTAATTTGACTGGGTATTGTTGCTGCCTAAGGCAGCAACAGCGCCCAGTCAAATTGGTTTCAAACTATTCAACAGTATGTTTATTAAATAGCAAAGAATTTGTTAACAGAAACATACAATTCATACAACGTGTCGGACTCTTTGAGATTTGATGACGGTCTATATGGAACCCTTTGTGACGTAATGATTGTGACAGCATCATTCACGCGCTGAGCTGATTGTGATGTCATATGAGGTCAGAAGATGGATGGATACTCTGTAAAGGTGAATGGCAAGAATAACTAAGAAGAATAGAGGAATTTGGACAATAACAACTAGCTTGCGCCACCTCATCAATAGATGCCACAAGGAATTTAACTTAATTATACCAGATGGGTAATCGACGCCTTGAAATATTTTCACCGTCTGTCAAAATCCAATGCTTTCTATATTTATATTCATGCATAGAATTGATTGGCTCCTTCTTGGACCTGACAAGTTTCCACTTGAAGATCAAAGTAATTATAATCACAGCACACCTGATGAATTACTGACAGGTAAACAATTCTCTGGTTCTGATGGTCTGGAGAGATAAGCTGTGTTAGTTACTGGAGAGATCAGCTGATGTTCCAGAGTCATGTGACAGCCGGGCATAATCTGGGTTAAAAACTGTAACCTTTTAAACTCCAGTGTCTCAATTTCAAGACACGATCACTACACTGTCAGGTAAGCTGTTGAATATTTTGAAATCAATTTTACTGAAAGTTGTTGCTGCCATAAGTAGCAATAGCTCCCAATCAAATTAGTTTCAAAATATTCAACAAAATACTCCTTAGATCAAAAAATATTTGTAGTTTCCGATCTATAGCGGTTTAAAACCGTTAAGTAGGAATGAACTATATTGTAATGGATCTGTTTCTATCTAACAAGTTAAAATCAGCCAAATACTTGAGTTTGTATGAACTCTGTGGAAACCAACTCCAGCCAACAAGATTGCTATATACAATTTAAATGAAATTTATTGTTTTGTTGTGATAATCAGGAGCAATAACTTTCTCACAGATTAATCTCCAGTGTCTTTCAATTTTAAGCTAAAGCTTTAATTATAGGCTATATAAGCGCCAGTGGATGGTTTACCATTATGGTTCTTTACGCTAATTATTTGCAATGGGGTTAAAAATATCGCTATTGTATCTATAACCCATTAAGATAAATATTATTTTTTAAAAGAGTGTTCACTGTGTTAGAGATTGTGACTGACAGTACTGGTGCTTCTGCAAAAACAGATATGGATCATTTAGCATCAGATTCCATACATCCACATATGGATCATCGATGCATCAGGGCTGAGTTGACTCAAGTTAACTTGTCCATGCTATCCATTGGCAAGCAGTTGTCCTGGCTTAATATTCCAGAATACATAAGATTATAATTCCCATGATAACACAGATATTAGATTCAATGGAACTTTCCAAGTTTATCCATCAATCATATGACATCATAACAAACTAAGTGATGTGTAGGCTGGGGGAGAAAGATCACACCTTCACGCCGGTCTCCTTAAGTACAAACTTTGTTGGGAAACTAAGTCATCAAGGATTGCGGGCTGACATCCGCATACAGAGGCAACTGTTGTCTACCCTTCTTCAAACAAGAAACTGTGCTCGATATACTCGGATGAAGCGATCTTCCCAGGAGCTTACCATAGCTATGTGGAATGTATGTGGTCTGAGTGCAACATCAAAGAGGCAAACCTTAGGTGCAGACTGTGAGCACTATAACATTGATATTGCATGCATTCAAGAGACTAAAGTAGCTAAACACTCAGAGCAGCAACTACAGACAGGCCATAAGCTAGTGCTCATGGAGCAAAAACAAGCCACATACCGGGGCTTAGGCTTCGTAATCGGACCAAGGGTCTTGGATCATGTCATTAGTTTTGGATACGTCAGTGATCGCGTTGCATTCATCAACCTGGCTATACCTACGCGAAAACACACCACCACTAAGTGTCGAATTGTCAACGCATACGTCCCAACTACCGAAAAAGCCAAAGAGAATCCACCAACATTAGATTCCTTCTATGCCGAACTGAGCTCCGCCATTACAATCCCATCTAGATGGCAACCGTTCGTGTGTGGAGATTTCAACTCCAAGCTGGGTAAACTCGGAATTGCGGACAAAAGTTCAGGCCTTGGCTTATGCATGGGATCCTATGGAGAGGGCACACGCAACAGCAATGGAGATGCACTGGTGGCATTCCTTAGTTCCAATGGCCTATTTGTCACAAATACAGCTTTCAAACACCCAGGCCATCACCGGACAACATGGACTGGACACATTACTGATCGCCAAGCCCCAAAAGGTTCTAAGGCTACAACATCTGTCTTCAACCAAATAGACTTCATACTATGCAAGACAGAAGCAAAACCCTTACTCCGGAACGCTCGTTCGTATGGAGGCACAGACATCAATTCTGACACACCTTCAGATGAACGATCTCTACCTAATATATGAACACCATACCAGGCAAGAGGGTAGAGTCACCTACAACCTACCCAAGCTCATCAGTGACACTGACACTTAAATGTCATACAAAAAAGCCCTCGGGGAGCAGATAGCTAACATCGATGTCAGCTCCGATCCAAACGAAGCTCTAACCAAAATACTGAAATCTATGGAATCATCCACTACCAGCACCATAGGTGTTCTTAAAAACAACCAAACTAGGTATACTGACAACCCTCTAGTAGTAAAACTGTCAGCAGAGCAGAAAGCGTTATGGCTGCACATCTATCAAAGTGGTCAAAGTGAAGACCGCACCAAACTATGCCAGGAGCGCAATACTATTCTGCGCCACATTAGCGAACATTTAAAAGATCTTGCTATTCAACAAGCAGACTCCCTAGCAGATGAAATCGCTGCCATGGATGACTGTCACAAAATGTTTCGGGCAGCCCGAGCCCTGAGTTACCGACTACACACCACCACTCACTGTACACAACTCTGAAGGACACTTTATCGGGACTGACCAGGGAAAATCCGAGGCGATCCGAGAATGGTTCAAGGAACAGTTCGCTGACAACGATGATGAGCCCTTTCACCCGTTCTCAGGAGACCACGAGCCATTACTAACACCGATTAAAACAGCAGAAGTTGAGAGGGCACTTTAGGCCCTAAAAAATGGACGCATCCTCGACCTGATGGCATGAGCAATGAACTATTCAAATATGCAAGTGACATTATCTCAAAACCGATCATGCACCTAGTCAATTCAGCTTTTATGCACCACCTTGCCATCGACACTGTAAGCCAAGGCACCCTTATCGCACTGAAGCCACCTGGGCCCTCAGACAATCTGTGACCCACTGTGCTCCTCAACAGCATACGGAAAATCCTATCCAATATTACTCTATGCCGCATCCGAGATAAGATCGATTACTTCACCAGATCATGTCAAAGCACGCAGCTGTGCAGACATTGTATGGGCCCATTGCATGCTTGTGTCGGTAGTCCAAACACTGGGACTTCCACAAAATGGGCATTGACATGTCATGAGCCTTCGACACAATTAAATGCTCAAAGACCCTAGATGTACTACGCCAGGCCAGTTGCAATGAAGATGAGCTACGACTAGTGAGACTACTGCTTGCAGACACCAAGCTGAGAGAACGAGTCAAGTCAGTGAAGTCTGTAGAGTTTGAGACATCAATCGCCTCCCCACAGGGAGATGGTCCATCGCCGGTGCTTTTCACCTGCTACCTTGCTGCCGCAATGAAATCTGTGCGGGAAAGTTCCACAAGACCAAACCCTCCAGTGTCAATACTGGGCATGCTGCTAGAGATGGAATATGCCGATGATCTGGACTTCATAGACGAGGAAAAGAAACCCCTTGACGAACTTCTCCCAATAGCTGCAAGCAAACTAAAAATTGAGAATCTCTTTATGAATGAATCCAAAACAGAGTTCACCCACATATACCTATCGACAAAGCATGAAACTATAGAAAATGACAACCCACTTCGTGGCGGCGACCCATGGAGGAAAAGTAAAATCCTGGGCTCACTGCTTTGCAGTTATGCTGACATTTCTGCATGCTGCATCATGGGAAACATAGCTTTCCAGTCCTTCTGGAAGCTATGGATTCATAGATCAAAGATGCCCTTGATAAAGAGGCTATGTTTATACAATGCAACCTACGTATCCTTGATGCTGTATAACCGTAACAGCTGGGCAGCTCCAAAGGCAGCTCTAGACAAACTTGATGCCTGCCACCGCAAACACCTATGCACCATCACTGGACACTGATGGCCAGAGAGCATAATTTCCAATGATGCACTATACAAGATGTGTAATACGCCGCCGCTGTCTGTAAAAGTCGCCCAGCAAAGATGATCCATGTTTGGCCATGTGCTAAGGATGCCAGAAGAGACACCAGCGTAGACAGCCTTAAAATTCGCCCTACTCGAAGCCAGCAAATACAAAGCCAGGACAGGACGTCATTGCATGAATCTGATAAGCGTGCTATGAGGTTACCTCAAGAAAGCAGGACTCGGTACACCCAAGTCAAGAATTGACCTGAGGAAGCTAAGGATTTCACCTGAGGACAAGACACAGTGGGCAAAAGCGAAGAAGGACTGATTGCAGCTGTAGGATGTTTCTACTACTACAGCTGCAGAATACAGTAATCATACATCATATATGTGTAGGCTAACGTCATAATCATGACATCATGAATGATTCGATATAGCCCATCTTAAATGCTTAATAGTCTGACATGTCATACGATTTCTAGGTTTTTGCTGTTTAATAAACATGCTGTTGAATATTTTGAAACTAATTTGACTGGGCGCTGTTGCTGCCATAGGCACCAACAGCACCCAGTCAAATTAGTTTCAAAATATTCAACTGCTTACCCGTATACCTTTCTGGAAATTGATAGTCAGGGAGTTCCGGGATCGATCCAGCCCAACACGAGCTTGATGTGGGTGGAGCTTAGCTACAGATAGGAGGGGCATAGTTAAAATTGGAAAGGTTCACTCTTCATCTACCCCGTTACTGTCATGACTACAGATCCCCCGGCTAAGATATTGATAATGCTAGTACTGATAAGCAGAATCCAATAACCTGCTTATAATACTACATGTACAATAGATCATTGAGAAAACTCCGATGTATGACATAATTTAATAACGAATCCATTCCATTTTGATTTGCTATGAAAGCTGCGAGAGCTTCACACCGACAATCACACCAACATCAAATTATCCCGATGCTGATGGCATATAAACTAGACCCCTCTTATACCATTGTCCATATAAACATCGTGACAATCCAGCAGAAATTGTCTAAAATCGAATTACCTTCGGAGTTGATGACTTCGTTAGCAGGCATTATTCAAGCAGGTCATGGCATGGCCATTAGTTATAATTTACAGGGCATTGGCCTAGCTCCAGGGGTATTCTTAATAGAATGACCAGACCAACTACTTAGCTAACCCAATATGAACAGTGTCTAAATGGACTAAACACAATGTCGCCGACTAGAGAAACAATACACATTTAGGGCCAATAGATACGGGTTTTATAAGACAGGTGGTTTTAACTTCTTCTACAGTGGTCTTGAGAGATGTCTATTTGCAGACCAAGAGAAGACTATTTTCAAATATTTACCACTGGAATGACTGGCTTGATAACCGAGCCAGTCATTCCCGTGGTAATTTCTTTTTAATAGTCTTCTTGGTCTACAAAGTGACATTTTCTTTGAGTAAATTAAAATTCTTTTGAACAAATTTTAGGCTTAACCCTTTAACCCTTAAATTTTATCAAAATCTTTTAATTTTCTCATGATGCCTATTTGCAGACAAGATTATTTTTGAAAATTTATAGCTGGAATGACTGGCTCAGTCATCGAGCCAGTCATTCCAGCGGTAAATTTTAAAAATTAGTCTTCTCTTCGTCTACAGATGGACATTTTGCAAGACCCCTGCAGAAGCCATTTTTGGCTGATATGAGAGTTAAAGCTAAAACAATCTTCTGATCACAAATGTTAGTTAAAAAATATGAGATACCCACTAACTTTTAACTGACTAAATGTAGGTGCTGGTCGGGTCCTTGTAGTATGAGATGAGCTTAAGTTTCTAAAGTACATTACTGGAGAGCAGATGTGCATAATATACAGATTGCATGATATCTGTAGCAGATTTACCTGAGCCTTCTTATTTCAACATACCTATTAGTCTCTGTGGGTGCAGGTAATGCATGGTCATTAAATTACATCAAAGAGAGAGAGAGAGAGAGAGGGAATCTCAATGCAAATCATAAGCAACAGTGTGATGGTCAATGGAGGGGACATGGTAAGAATCTGGGAAGCTTCTCTAAAGTTATCAAACATTGTCAAGTTGAAGGGCAATATGGGTCAAGTTCGACTCCTAACCATAGTTAGCTATAGCTAACTACAGTACCAGCCGAACTTCAAATAGTTAACTAGCTAGTCAACTATAGTCAACCGAGCACCCGACCTCAGTTCAGATGGTTAGTCGGATATTTGCGTAAATTTCAAAATGGCGGACACCGATCGCTTGCCACGAATAAATGCATATAAAAGTGTAAATATTTCACTAAATAACTTGGGTTTGATGAAATTATGCTTTCCCATTGTATGTCAATGTTCCCAAGCCCATATTCCTTCCCACTTTATGCCACATGGACGCTTTTTGACGTCTTAGCGGACAAAAATAACCCATTTTCGTAGGTCATCAAAACAGACGACAGAAATGGTTAATGGAGACTGGTACCATACTATAGCCGACTACGATCAAGTTCGACTGGGCATAGCAACTGTGCATGATCAGTAAACCAGCAAACTGACTATAGTTAGTGAGTCGAACTTGACCCTAGTGTCCAAATCTGGTGAAGTCACTTCATAGACCATGAGTTATTTATTATTCTGAAAGTCAATTGAAATTAACATGGTTTATTATGTAAAACTTGATGTTAGACTGTAACAGAAATGGTGATATAGTGCATTAGCTGTGTGAAAGGCATTAGCGCAAACTACACCAGCCTGACTGGTGATAAGACATTCAATAGGCTTCATGTACGTGAGTTATCATTCAGAAATTCAATTTCAATATTCGAGCCAGCAGAGAATGGACCTTTGATCTTTTGACCCAAAAATCAATAGGGTTCATCTGAATGACTTTGACGCTGATCGCCTAAGAATGCTAAGCAAACTCAGGTTCTTTTCTGAAGAACAAATTTCTGTAAGCGGGACACAATACCCTTGACCAATGACCCCAACGTAAACATCATTTGTGGAACCATGCAAGATTGAGTTGCATGCAAAGATTAAAATCAATGTCAGACTTGATTTCCTGTCATGTTAGTTTACTCCGAGAAATACAGTATTTTTTCTGACAGACAGTCCATATTTGAAGACATTTGATTGACACACTGGATACATTAATGCCTTCAAAAATATGCAAGTGGAAAGTTAAGTTGTCTAAAGATCGCAATTACGGATTTAAGGGCATAAATTTATTTGCAAGCTAATTAAACTACGGTACAATGCAAGTACAGAGATCTATCTTATATACATGTAGTTACTAAGCAACATGGCTGACTATTAATAAACAACATGACTGCTCGTTACTAAGCAACCTGGTTGACAATTATTATGAAGCATCAATTTAACTTATTAAGCATCATTTGATTGGTTGCTACTCACCTGACAACACTCAGAATTTGCCGCCGTTGTGGCTGTTGACGATGATGCAATCATTTTGCTTCAATCATCCACAAACTGTGGCCATTGATTGGTTCACAGTTATGATCAATATACTCATCCATATTAATAATGTCGACTGGGTAAAGTACTCAGGATTACTTCTCACCTTAAAGTTCAATGAGAATCTGGTTGTGTTCGACCTATACTCTTCCTGGAATAGTTATTTA
Organism: Chaetoderma sp. LZ-2023a; assembly: GCA_034401795.1. NCBI lineage: Eukaryota > Metazoa > Mollusca > Caudofoveata > Chaetodermatida > Chaetodermatidae > Chaetoderma > Chaetoderma sp. LZ-2023a. Next base: position 258,875,612 of record CM067369.1, read on the forward strand.
ATTGCATTAATCTTTTAGTGGTTAGATTGGTTCAAGGAACTCAAAGTATTTGCTTAACCCTTTAAGCCTTAAATTTGTTCTAAAAAAATTTCAATTCACTCTAAGAAAATGTAAATTTGCAGACAAAGAAAACTATTTTTGAAAATGTACCACTGGAATAACTGGCTCGGTTATCGAGCCAGTCATTCCAGTGGTAAATTTTCAAAAGATCTTCTCTTGGTCTGAAAATGCCCATTTCTCAAGCCCACTGTAGAAGCCGTTTTTGGCTGATATGAGTAACTTAAACGGTTAATGAAAATTCATCCGAATGCCAAGAGACTATATTTGAAAAATTACTATTGGAATGACTGGCTCAGTTATCGAGTCAGTCACTGCTGCAGTAAATTTTCTAAAACATTCTCCTCTTACCCTGAATATTGCCATTCCACAAGGACACTGAGGAGGGAGAGTGGCCAGCTTGACCATTAAAAGGTTAATGTTTCGCTTCAGTCTTAACTGTAACATACAGAAATCATGACACTATATTTTCTAGAATAATGAGATATCAGATAATTATGTTTACAGCCACTAAACAATCCCGGCCTGCTATGGGGCTGCAAGGATGCATAAAATTTATATAAATATATTAAGATATATTCTAGATTATTTAATCCGACACATGAATATCCACCTTTTACAGTAACCCAACTGTCATTAAATATTATTTAAAATCGAGTAATTTCTGGCATCTCAATGACAAGGCAACAGTAATTTATATTAACTATGTTAAATATTTTAAAACTAAAGTGGCAGGACCCTCACAATGCAAAGCTGGCAGCAACAGTTTTTCGAGCCAAATTAGTTTTACAATATCCACCAGAATGTTATTTATACTGCACCAAATCTGTTGTATGTGTTTTGTATCTTTTAAGGATTAGTTAAAGTACAACAAGGGGTATTCACTGAAGACATTCGGGAAGACCCTGCAATATTCCAAGAATCTGGAACTTGAGGTACCAGATATCTGCATGAAAACTTACATGCAGTGAAATATCTACCGTATTCAGCATAGAATGCAGAATTTCAGTCAAAGCTTTCACAGATACAGTAACAAAGTGTATAAAATTTAATATAATATCACCCAACTACTATCATCGTAGATTATTTAATTCCCTATACTCAATACATTTCTTTCAGCATATTTCTACAAACTTAATACAATTTCTATTCAGTATCAAAGTTTCTACATTTCCTAGAGTACACAAATCTGTGCGTTATTTATACTATATATCTGACAAGTTGACAATATATATGAGCAATGGCTCTTCAATGTTTCTAAGAACCAATATCACGCCATCAATCACGCGCCATAATGATGACACATCACTTGCGAGTACATGTATAATATATATCAAATCAGATATATACGGTCAAAGTGTCACGTAAGTTTACAGTCGATTATAATTTTGAACAGCATAAAAAATATGTACATTAATGACATTTAAATAAAATGGCACTGACATTTGTAAAACTATAGCATTGGCAAGAATGTTTATACAACAAATAATTATATTAAAAATATTTGAAATATTACACATTCAACCTGACCAAAAATGGCACTTGCAGATAATGTCTCGAGAAATGTCCCAGTAGAAAACTATGTTTGAAGATTTAACACTGGAATGACTGGCTCGATAACCATTGGTAAATTAAAAAAAAAAATATCTTGGTTAGCAAACTGACATTTTCTATGAGAAAATTTAACTTTAATGAACAAATCGCGGTTAATTGGTTAATGACTTAGGTTAAAAGCAAAACATTCAAATTCAGACAAAACAGAGATTTATTAAAAATATCACATTGACAGTCATATGACACACATCTCAAAAAAAATAAATTTGAATTATTTCACACGATGGATCAAAATCATAGATTTTAGAAGCATCCTTGGGAGATACATTGCAAAAAGATGTTCGTAACTTGGATGTTTCCAATTTTAGCTATGCCCCGCCCATCTCTAGCTAAGCTCCACCCCAGTAACTCACTCGTGTTGGGATCAATCGATCCCTGAACTCCCTGACTATCAATTTCCGGAAAACTATACAGGTAAACTGTTGAATATTTTGAAACTAGTTTGACTGGGTGCTGTTACTATGCAGCCTATGGCAGCAACAGCGCCCAGTCAAATGAGTTTCAAAATATTCTACAAAATGTTTATTAAATAGGAAAGACATACAATTTGTACAGACTACTAAGCGCTTAAGACGGACTAAATCGAGTCACTCATGCTGTACTTGATTATGACATCATCCTACACATCCCGTACTGGATTATGACGTCATATGATGGATGGATAAACTGGAAGGTTCCATTGAGAGGAACCGGTTTAATAAACAGCTAACCATACTAAAAATCTAAATGCGTTTAATATCCTATTCTTCGATCTCAATATCATGTCTATCATAGCTAAAAATATATTTAACATAACTCGAAAAGAATTTGAGGGAAGCAAAACAAAAACTGAAAAGAAATTGTTCATTAGTTCTGTCTGTTTTTGTCTCAGGCCATGTTATTATGCTATGAGATCTACATTGTACCATAACTGGTTAAGTAATAACTCTTTAACCATCAAATTTGTTCAAGAAAATTTCAATTTTCTTATAGAAAATGTATATTTGCAGACCAAGAGAAGACTATTTTCTTGAAAATTTACCACTGGAATGACTGGCTCGACTCTTTTGTCTTTTTTGCGTGACTTGAGTGTGAAAGGTCAAAAGGTTAAAGCAACCTAGATTACCATGCTGTCGTCGAATTTCATGTTGAATAATAAATTTCATACACAAGAATACATTATTAAAGTCGCATCCGAGTAGTAGTGTTGAAAGCATTTATACTAAAAAATCAATTTATTAAGAACTTTAAATTCTTAACACAATTTCACATAATTCAAATATTTTGTCATACCCTGACCCATTACATGATCAAGGATAAATCAAAATACAAAAATTGTGGATCTAATTTAAAGAATTTAATACAATTTCACATAATTCAAATATGTCCTTTATGTCCTGACATTACACTCAGTATATTAACACTGATAAATCAGAAACCAAAGATCCTGGCTAAAAATGTACTTAATGACTTTATGTCTGTATCAATCATACAAGCCAACGCTACAAGACAATGTCATCAAGAATTACTTAATACTGAAGATAAGTGTTTTGAAAGTAATTTGACAGACGGCTGTCAGACAGCAAGACTGTTGAGTGGGACGGTTTTCTAAAAATATTAGAATTTTAATTTACACCGTATAGCACTTAAACGCCAGCAGTTGTTGTTACTGTATATATTCAATAGAGGCATCCAGTCTGTCACTCAAGTATCTGATGTTATAATCAATGGTTTATCCATCAATCATATGACATTGTAATCAACTACGTGACGTGTAGGATGTCATAATTGTAGATAAGTTCATCACAAATGCCTAATTGATGACAGACTAATCGTTGTTGTACGAATAGTATGTCTTTACTTTGCTGCCATCTAAATATTTGACAGCTTACCCATATAGTTTTCTGGAAATTAATAGTCATAGAGCTCTGGGATCGATCGATCCCAATACGGGTGAAGTCTGGCTGGAGCTTAGCTAGAGATGGGCGTGGCATTTATCCATTACTTCCCTAGTAATCACAATCAAATTGATGTATTAGCTGTCACAAAAAGCGAAAAATCTGTCACTTACATTTGTAAGTGCGCGAATTGCATGTCTTTGAGGAATTATATTTACAATTTATCAAACATTCTGTTGCCATTAGGCAGCGCAACAACCCCACTCAACTTAGTTTTTCAAAATATTCAACAGCTTACATGTACCCGTATATTTAGTTACCTTAAAAGTTTAGTTTCTGCGAGTTCAGGTTTCGAAGTTTAAAATCGATCCAACACACGCAAAAAAGTGGGCGGAGCTTAATAAGAAATGGTCAGTGATAACCTAGAATAGGATTTCTTTATTCATCCTAAAAGCTGTACACACATTCGCACACACCATGGACACTCATACATGTACATTAATGGTCAAATTTTGTTAACAAAATTTAAATATTTGCTTATTCAATGTTCATTTTACAGCCAAAAGAAGACTATTTTTTTTGCAAATTTACCACTGGAATGACTGGTTATCGAGCCAGACATTCAAGTGGTAAAATTAAAAAAATTATTTTCTCTTGTCCCGCAAATGGACATTCCACAAGACCACTACAGAGGCCGGTTTTCGCCGGCTTGGCTTGGTTAAGTCCAAACAATTGCAAACCCTTTGATGACAATAATGTATTTATAGTTAATCTACAGTACATAGTACTACAAGAACAAGAGGCCTGTATCAGTACATAGTACTACAAGAACAAGAGGCCTGTATCACTCACCTGGACCATAGGTATCTCAACTAGAATGTTCATTAACAATAAATAGAACTCTAATGAGTTCAGCAGACTTGTAACAAGAAAACAGAGGCCATGTTTCTTTTAAGTATCAACTTCTCTTGAGCAAACTTTAATGGCCCATAGTCATCAATACCATCTCCCAAATTTTGGTCCGATCACTTCAGCAGTTCTGGAGTTGTTTTTTTCGAAAACTAGGTCATCCAAGATAGCCACTGAATGATTCGGTCAATCAAGTTCACAAGTGAACAAAGTTGGTTCAGCGCTTGCCCTAGATGATATTTCATGAGTTCTGAATTGATCCCTCAAATGGTTTCAGAGATTTTAAAAGAAATTTAAAATCAGCCAAAATCAAAGATGGTCGCTGGCCCAATTGGCCGATCGTCTTCCTTTGAACAAAGTTGAATCTCTATGCCCTAAGGATGCTTCCTGGCAAATATAATTGAAACTGTCCCACTAGTTATCAAGAAGACATTTTAAATTACCCATTGCTTTAGTATGGGAGCTTTTGGCAGGAAAATGATCCAAGATGGCCACCAATCCGTTTATCTGACCATTTCGAAAATTGCAAATTTGAGATCAGAATACTCAAAAACAAATATAAAACCAATTTCGGCCTCAAAATCCATCAAATAAAAAACCCCACAATATGGCCACCAAACACGCTATATTTTGATTGGCCCACGGTGGCCATGTTTTTTTATGGTTCGACTTCCCTTGAACAAACTTTAATGGCCCTTATTCCCTATTAATATATGGCAAATTTCGACCCCACCCGTTCAGCAGTTCTGGAGAAGTCATTTGCGCTAAAACTAGGTCAACCAAGATGGCCGCCGTACCATTTGACCAATCAAGTTCCCTTGAACAAACTAGGTTCAGCTCTTGCCAAAGATTATATTTCATGGGTTTTGCATCAATTCCCCCTGGCGGTTTTGGAGAAGATTTTTAAAGACATTTCCTAAAATCGGCCAAAATCCAAGATGGTCACCGGCCGATCGACATCGTTTGAACAAACTTGGATCTCTACGCCCTAAGGATGCTTCCTGCTAAAGATAATTGAAATTGGCCCATTGGTTCTTGAGAAGTCGTTTAAAGGAAAAGTTGACGGACGGATGGACGGACTACCGATGGACACACGACGGACGGTCGTCATGGCATAAGCTCACTTGACCTTTCAATGTCAGTATAATCTGGAACTCAATCAGCTAGCATTGTAATTACTATAATGCATCTTACAGATTACTATATAACGTCCTTGATTGAAAGGTATGCATGATTTATCTCATTTAGTCATTACTGCACACCAGGTATATTCTTAAGCATCAATTGTCTATCAAGAGATTGGCAGCATAGTAATTACTGAATCTGAAGATTCCACTGAGGCAGCTTTGGCTATAACCCTTTAACACTCAGACAAAAGCGTCTTCTGCAGTGGTCTTGAGAAATGTCCATTTGCAGAACAAGAGCCTATTTTTGAAAATTTATGACTGAAATGACTGTCTTGGTTATCGAGTCAGTCATTCCAGTTGTACATTTAAAAAAATAGGCTTCTCATGGTCTGAAAATGGACATTTTCTATGAGAAAATTAAAATTTAAAGGTAGCGGTAAAGTATGTATGTCCTCAGGAACACAATATTCTGAGTTTTGGGGAGGGATTGACCAATTTACTTCTGCTGGTAAATTATAAGATGGTATGATGAAGCTGTTTATAAATGACAGAGGACCAGTCTGAAAACGATGTTTCTGTAAGCTGTTGTTGTCTGTAGACATCTTACCGCGACTATATTTACAAAGTATACATGACAGTGAGCAGAGACAGTAATCATGAGGTTACTTTCAGGGTATTAATTAAGGTAATTTTAGTATTAGATACAACAAAATTATGATCAGAATGTCGCTTCTAGGATAATAATTTTATTTACTATATTTTGAGGTACTATAATTGTCCATGATTATAATTGCATTTAACCTAGTCATGCTAGTTCAGTGATCATATCATGGAACTCATGAAATTTCAGGAAGTCTTAACACGCACAGGCCAGAAATAAGAAATTCTAGGATGTTGCTGTCACTTATTGACCATATAGATGATGTCTTTACCAATAGATAGCTAATTACTGACCACATAGATGACCTCTACTAATTGATAGCTAATTACTGACCACATAGATGACCTCTTTACTAATAGATAGCTAATTACTGACCATATAGATGGCCTCTTTACTAATAGATAGCTAATTACTGACCACATAGATGACCTCTTTACTAATAGATAGCTAATTACTGACCACATAGATGACCTCTTTACTAATAGATAGCTAATTACTGACCACATAGATGACCTCTTTACTAATAGATAGCTAATTACTGACCACATAGATGACCTCTTTACTAATAGATAGCTAATTAGTGACCACATGGATCACTTCTTTACTAAGTACTAGGTGACTATGTACTAAACACATAGATGTAACCGTTTTACTAATTAACAGTTACCTAGTTATTGAACCCATCCGATGACTTCCTTACCAGCTAACACGTAGCTAATTATTGAACACAGCGATTACTCCTTATTTACTAACTATTTGTAAGTACTAGCCAGAATGCTACTGCCTGATGTGTCTCACCCATATGGAGGTATTAATTATTAATTAAATTATAGCAGCCTAGTGGAAGTAATTCCAACTAAGTAATTATAGGCAGGCATTGGTAGGTATACAATTTCCAAAATGCTTTTGACCACAATTTTTTTAGCCCAAACCTTTTGACCACATAAATGTTTTATATATTCTAATCCGAAACCATGGAGAAAATGAAAAAAATTTATCATGTGAATGACGTCAATTGCATCTCTGCATTTAAAAAAAACCCTTTGTTACGTTTTCTTGAACTCTGAGGAGACTTTGTTAAATAGTAATGCCAATGGAAAATGTTAACTAAAAACGCCGCACCCCTAAAAAATTGTCAAATAACTCAAATTGATATATAAAAAAATTCCCCAAATTTATCTTGTGAAAGACGCAGATTGCATTTCTACATTGCATACATGTAGAACACCTCAGTTAGGTCTCCTTGAAATTTAACGAGGCATTTGTGGCTATATAATCAATAAGATCAATGAAAAACATAAACAGCACGTTAACGACAAAAATGTTACAAACATTCCAAGTCCAAGACCATGAAAAACTAGGAAAAACTCTTTATTTTAATTTATATTGTGAATGATGTAGATTTCATCCCTGTAATCTGTATTGCGGGGAACACCTCTGTTAAGTTTTATTGAAATCTGAAGATGTGTTGTTCAATAATAACAAATTGGAAAAACCTTAATTCAAATCATTATTACTATGCTGCGGTCAATGTCGTTGCTAGAAGTACAACCCAATAGTCTCGCTTGCCCTACATGAGCAAGAAAATAACATAGATAACTGTTTAATGAGTTCAGATTGAAAAACAAGCGCCATCAGAAGACGGCCTATCTGCCCACCCACCCCACCCCACCCCCACCCCGGATCCAAACATTTCAGATAAACATACATAGTAGCTAAACTGTAGTTGTGTTGACATCTTGAAATGATTGCCAGAGATGGACTGACCGATAGACTGACACACATACATTCTATACAGACGCATGGATGTACAAGCATACGGATAACAAATGCACATCTTCAAGTGGTAATGAGAATCCTTACTAAGTTTCAATAGAATCACAGCTAAATTATAGAGTTGTGGTGACAAGAAATGATTGGTACTGCAGTTTATGTATCGGCTTAAAGGTATTTAAAGGGAGATAACACCGTAATGAATAATTTTCTGGCCGCTAAAAAAGCACATGCACATTTTCGGATGGTAATGACTAGATTTACCATGTTTCAAAAGAATTGTAACTAAACTGTAGGAGTTGCATTGACAAGGATGGACTGACAGACGAACATACATTTTGGACAGATGGATGTGTGTACAAGTATACGGATAGCACATACACATCTTTATGTCGTAATGATAACACTTACCGAGTTTCAAAAGAATTGCAGCTAAACTGTAGGAGGATTTGCGCTGACAAATGACTGGCAATGCAGTTTATGTATTGGCTTTAAGATACTTAAAGGGTGATAATTCTGTAATAAATAATTTCTTGGCCACGAAAAAAGCACATGCACATCTGTACATGATACTGATAATGTGGACAAAATTTAAAGTTAATCCATTGAGACCTCTAGCAGGAGTTGCATTGACAAGAAATGATTGTCAGAGATAGATGGACTGACAGATGAACATACATACATTTTGGATAGACAGATGGACGTACAGGTACACGGATAGTACATGCACACCTACATGTGGTAATGATACCATGTACCAGTTTTCAAAAGGATCGGAGCTAAACTGTAGGAGTTGCGTTGACAAGAAATGATTGGCATTGCAGCTTATGTATCGGCTTTAAAATATTTAAAGGGGGATAACTCTGTAATGAACAATTTTTTAGTCGTGAAAAAAGCACATGCACATTTACACATGATACTGATAATGTAAAAAATTTTTTAAGTTAATCCATTGAGACCTCTAGGAGTTGCGCTGACAAGAAATGAGTGGCAATGCAGTTTATGTATCGGCTTTAAGATATATAAAGGGGGATAACTCTGTAATGAACAATATTTCGGACGCAAAAAAGCACATGCGCATCCACACATGATACTGATAATGTGGACAAAATTTTAAGTTAATTCATCGAGACCTCTAGAAGGAGTTGCGTTGACAAGACGGGGACAGAAGGATGGATGGACAGGCGGACGGATGAACAGATGGATGGACGGACATGCTGATCGCTATATCAACCCCCCCCCAACCCCGTCTTCCAGAAAATTAAAAATGTAACCTACCTTTCAGCATGACAAATCACCTGATAGAATAAATGGAAGAAACATTCTGTTAAATATTTTAAAACTAATGTGACTACCAGATGGTCTGTCTACTGTCAAGGCATTATCTGTTTCATCTATATCGTGGAATTGAACACTATGTGACTGCCAGATGGTCTGTCTACGGTCAAGGCATTATCTGTTTCATCTATATCGCGGAATTGAACACTCATGTGACTGCAATATGGTCTGTCTACTGTCAAGGCATTATCTGTTTCATCTATGTCGCGGAATTGAACACTAATGTGACTGCCAGATGGTCTGTCTACTGTCAAGGCATTATATGTTTCATCTATGTCGTGGAATTGAACACTAATGTGACTGCCATAGATGGTCTGTCTACTGTCAAGGTATTATCTGTTTGATCTATATCATGGAATTGAACACTAATGTGACTGCCAGATGGTCTGTCGACTGTCAAGGCATTATCTGTTTCATCTGTTGTGGAATTGAACACTAATGTGACTGCCAGATTGTCTGTCGACTGTCAAGGCATTATCTGTTTCATCTATATCGTGGAATTGAACACTAATGTGACTGCAATATGGTCTGTCTACTGTCAAGGCATTATCTGTTTCATCTATATCGCGGAATTGAACACTCATGTGACTGCAATATGGTCTGTCTACTGTCAAGGCATTATCTGTTTCATCTATGTCGCGGAATTGAACACTAATGTAACTGCCAGATGGTCTGTCTACTGTCAAGGCATTATCTGTTTCATCTATGTCGTGGAATTGAACACTAATGTGACTGCAATATGGTCTGTCTACTGTCAAGGCATTATCTGTTTCATCTATGTCGTGGAATTGAACACTAATGTGACTGCCAGATGGTCTGTCTACTGTCAAGGCATTATCTGTTTCATCTATATCGCGGAATTGAACACTCATGTGACTGCAATATGGTCTGTCTACTGTCAAGGCATTATATGTTTCATCTATGTCGCAGAAATGAACACTAATGTGACTGCCATAGATGGTCTGTCTACTGTCAAGCATTATCTGTTTGATCTATATCGTGGAATTGAACACTAATGTGACTGCCAGATGGTCTGTCGACTGTCAAGGCATTATCTGTTTCATCTGTTGTGGAATTGAACACTAATGTGACTGCCAGATGGTCTGTCGACTGTCAAGGCATTATCTGTTTCATCTATGTCGTGGAATTGAACACTAATGTGACTGCCAGATGGTCTGTCTACTGTCAAGGCATTATATGTTTCATCTATGTCGTGGAATTGAACACTAATGTGACTGCCACATGGTCTGTCTACTGTCAAGGCATTATCTGTTTCATCTATGTCGTGGAATTGAACACTAATGTGACTGCCAGATGGTCTGTCTACTGTCAAGGCATTATCTGTTTCATCTATATCGTGGAATTGAACACTAATGTGACTGCCAGATGGTCTGTTTACTGTCAAGGCATTATCTGTTTCATCTATGTCGTGGAATTGAACACTAATGTGACTGCCAGATGGTCTGTCTACTGTCAAGGCATTATCTGTTTCATCTATGTCGTGGAATTGAACACTAATGTGACTGCCAGAAGGTCTGTCTACTGTCAAGGCATTATCTGTTTCATCTATGTCGTGGAATTGAACACTAATGTGACTGCCAGATGGTCTGTCTACTGTCAAGGCATTATCTGTTTCATCTATGTTATGGAATTGAACACTAATGTGACTGCCAGATGGTCTGTCTACTGTCAAGGCATTATCTGTTTGATCTATATCAGTTGAATTGAACACTAATGTGACTGCCAGATGGTCTGTCTACTGTCAAGGCATTATCTGTTTCATCTATGTCGTGGAATTGAACACTAATGTGACTGCCAGATGGTCTGTCTACTGTCAAGGCATTATCTGTTTCATCTCTGTCGTGGAATTGAACACTAATGTCTGCATGTTTTCTTTACCACTTATTTTATTTTTAACCCCTACCACGCTGTCAAAAATTAAAAATTTCCAAATAAAAATTTAAAAGATGAACCGGTGTTAATTTTTCAACAAATTTGGTGGAAGATGTTGCTGTCGATGACAGCAGCCGATTGTCCCCCAAAATTGTTGAAAAATGAACACCAGTTTCTTTGCTATTGACATGGTAAAAGATAGAATATTGATATCGGAGTGGTAAGGGTAATATGTCTTCACTGGTCAAATTGGCCAAATCTGGCCTCTGTACTCCGGATTATGAGGAATATCCATTTACAGGCTAAGAGACTATTTTTGAAAATTTACCACTAGGATGACTGGCTCGATAAGCGAACCAGTCATTCCAATTGTAAACTTTCAATAAATAGTCTTCTCTTGACCTGTAAATAAAGATTGATGCTATGTGCGGAAATTGTGTTTTCTTGTCCCATCTTGACCATTGAATTGGTAAGGAAATAGAGAATGTTCTTTCATACTTAGATGCAACACAGCACAGGATAAATACAGTGATTTAAAATCTTCGCAAACTCAATTAATAATATTGTTTTTCAACTGCACAACACAGATAAAATTCATTAAGTTTGACTGATTTGTTAGCCTGTCTTGCAAGAATATAACATAAGACGTCTTATAATAAAAGCTGGCACAGAGCACCAAACACATGATTACAACACTATCAGCTAGGTTAATTGAGAGATTTCTAAGGTACGCTGGAACTTTCTGTCAGCACATTTGTCCCGTGGACGACGATTGACTGACGTATCTCAGCTAGACTTCGCACAACTCTTAAACAGCCAATGACTCTCCTTATCCGGGATGGTGATTAATTTGATTGATGTCTCTTCAATAAGTGGTCCTGCCTCTCAATCATACGATCTGACATCGGCTCCAGAAACCAGAGGTTCGCGACACAATATATTGCAGATTAATGTTGTTGCCCGTGTATTGGAACAAGCGGCTAATGCCGGTTTCACTATATGTAACATCCTACTGGAATCTGTTATGGGGGAACACGCACACTGATATATCTTCTGAAACACATCTAACATGTCCAAGATGGACATCGGTCTGATATTAATGGTGGACTGTACAATGGTCAGATCTCGGCTAATTACTAGCAGTCAATCTGAGCGCTGTACAGAATCGCTGACCTAGATTTAATATGGCCTGATATACACCACGAACTAACCCATATATTACAACAACTTACATACCGTACTTAAAATTGGTGAAGACAAACACATAATTATGTTTTTGAGACAGAGAACAACCACATATAAACATACCAATTTATACAGTACCGCTCATAAATAAGTTTACATCTTTCCATAACAAAAACAGAAACATGTGAATAAGAAATGTTCTGTTGAATATTTTGAACATAATTGGATTTGAAAACAATGCACTGCCTTTGCTGCATAAGACCGCAAGCAAATTGCCTTCCAATCCAACTATGTTTAAATTATTCAAGAGTCTGTTTTGTTTTGTTTTGGAAACCTTTAACATTATTTCTGAGCTGTATGCAGAAAGCAGAATTGCTGAAGGCGGATGCTTATTAACCCCTGACCGGTCAAGTCAGACAAAATCAGCCTCTGCAGTGATCTTGAGAAATGTCCATTTGTAGGCTAAGGAGACTATTTTTGAAATTTTACCACTGGAATGACTGGCTCGATAAACGAGCCAGTCATTCCAATGATAAATTTTCAAAAAGTCTTCTCTTGGTCCGCAAATGGACATTTTCTATGAGAAAATTTGGATTTTTAAAAACAAATTTAACGGTTAAAGGGTTAACAGTATCTAATTATTGAACACAGCGATGGTTTCCTTACTAACTGGACTAAATGGACATTTATTATAAGCTAAATTAAAAAAAATGTAAAAATTATAACCATTAGCGGGTTAAACCAGCATTATCTTTCACAAACATTAGGAATACCAATCCATAACAGGTATTGGCGTGGTATCACCTGACATCCATATCCTTCCTAGCATCATCACAAAAAAACAACACAATTAGATTGCCAGTTCAAGATTGCTGCAGATCTATGCTCTGCTTACAGATCTGAACTGTCTTGCCGCTGCAAGCCACCAGGCAATAATTTCAATGCGCAAAGGCTTGTGACTTGTTGCATATTTTGAAAACAATTTGACTGAAAGTTGTTGGTGGCTTAGCCACCAATAACTTTCAGTCAAATTGTTTTCAAAATATTTAGCAGGTTCCGAGATATAACCTCTGGAATATGTCGTCTGCAAAAACCCAGCGGTCAGACGGTTAAGCCTAACAGAATCATTCAGGACATCCAGATACAGATTGAATGCAAGTTCTCCGCCTTCATTATAATGGCATGAAAGGAGAGGGAGGTCTGTAATTAAATTTATCTACTGTCAATCCGATATTTGAATATTCTTGTTTGAATTACAAACATTGTGGATGCTTCACTGAAAATAAACTCGGTCCTCTAGAAACAGAAAATCACATAGCAGACTACATGTATCTTTCACATTCTTATTGAAATCTGATATTATATACATATACATACCTGTATATAACATACATCTGCCAGTAAATAAATATACCTATTAAATCCTTATATTTAAAACAATTACAGTGTCATTCATAAATAGGTTATAATTTAATTTATAGAAATATTTAATACCAATCAACAACCAAACAATCAACTGAGTGAGTTTTCAAATTTGATTAGCATATTTTATACACATCATGCAGCAGGTAGATACAAGAAAGACAATCACTAGCTTTTATGTTGTTTAACCCTTTACCTGTCTGCCTGCTCAATTTCTGAAGATTACCATTTTCCATGGGGGGTTTAACTCTCCGCTGAACATTTTGAAAACAATTTGACTGAAAGTTATTGGTGGCTAAGCCACCAATAACTTTCAGTCAAATTGTTTTCAAAATATTCAGCAGACCCAGAGTTATTGTCCATTGGAATTATTGTCTGTTGGCTTGCAGCAGTCAGGGAAGTAAACGTCAAATCGGCTAATTTAAAGGGTTTCTGCAGTACCCTTGAGAAATATCTTAATTTGTAAGCCAAGAGAAGACCAAATTGTTGAAAATTTGTCACTGGAATGACTGGCTCGATAACCGAGCCAGTCATTCCAGTGGTACCTTTTCAAAAACAGTCTTCTCTTAACCAATAAATATTCAAATTTTTGTAATTTTCTTTACCAACCTTGACCATTAACCCTTTAACCCTCATATCAGCCAAGAACGGCTTCTGCAGTGGTCTTGAGACATGTCCATTTGCTGACCAAGAGAAGACTATATTTGAAAATTTACTACTGGAATGACTGGCTCGATAACAGAGCTAGTAATTCAGTGCTAAATTTTCAAAAAGTCTTCTCTTGGACATACTCTATGAGAAAATAAAGATTTTTTTTAACAGATTCAATAGTTAAAGAGTTAAGCCTGTAATGTGTGTCGTCATTTAGCTTTCAAATTGTAACTCTGGTAAATATAAATACATGCATTTCACATGACACCTGTCCAGGTAAACATACATACTATTATAAGTTTCCCAACATAGTCATTTTGAAAATAAATTTAAAACCGAAATCGTACACAGCTTATATGAGACACATTGTTAGGCCTTAAGTGGTGGAAAAGTGATATATACTGCCATATAATACACAGCTAGTTAACATATAATGTACATGACATATTGACAGGGAAACTCAGATCCTTTGATGCCTTTTGAACACTAGTCATCGATTGTTTACCCTAACGATATACAATCTCAGCTGACGAGACAGGTAAATAGACAGTGATTTATAGAAATACTGATAATTCAGATTCAAATTTTATGTTAATACCACCTCATCTCTCTGCCCAATACATGGACGCGTGATTAACGTACAAACAGATGCACACATACATGCAGGTAAACACAGACGCACACGCGCACTCGCACATACACTCTCATGTCCACATGCATGTACTCGTGCATACGTAAGCTCAGGTACATTATGCAATGTCGCGGACAATAAATATATGTAAATTGAACCTGTCTGGAGGTGGACATATATAACCATTATCATGCTCAATGTTGAATGCACAGTTTCAAACCTAAACTATAGAATCGACGTCATAGTGCAGCAAGAATGTTGACCCTTTCACGACGAAGCCAGCCAGAACTGGCCTCTGCAGTGGTCTTGAGGAATGTCCATTTGCAGGCCAAGAGAATACTATTTTTGAAAATGTGCCACTGGAATGACTGGCTCGATAACCGAGCCTGTCATTCCAGTGGTATCTTTCAAAAATAGTATTCTCTTGGCCTGCAAATGGACATTCAATAAGTAAATATTTAAATTTTTTGAACAAATTTAGTCATTAAAGGGCTAAACAGCCATCTTTTCAATAATTCTGACAGAGTTCAGGTAAATTAAGTGACACAAATTCTGCAGACTGGATATATGGATCTATGCAACATCATCAAGACAAATCAGAGATTACGGATACTTGTCCTCCCATGTTTGCCACATTTTTCAAAAAGTGGTGAAATCCTAGTGGACCGTCACACCCTTCGTTGTGCTAAAATTTGAGGCAAACTCTAAGATATTGAGAGACACATAGATTGATCTGATCTGGAGAGTTGTTCTTTGTCTGTACAACCACAAGCTGGAAACCATCATTCATGCTACACTTATTCAATATTGTGTTCAAATTTGTGCTAAATTGGACCTAGCCATAGGCAGCAACAGCACCCAGTCAAATTAGTTACGAAATAGTCAACAGCTTATCTGTATAGTTTTCAGGAAATTGGTAGTCAGGGCATTCAGGGATCGATCGATCCCAACATGGCGAAGTGCGGGTGGAGTAAGCTAGAGGTGGGTGGGGCATAGCTAAAACTGGAAAGGTGAATTGGTCTCTGAGCTGGAGGCTTGGTGACAATAATCAGCAGCAAGTGCCTCTTTATTCACAGCAAGTTTCCCCCCTCAGGAGATAGGTTGAAACACAAGCAAAAAGGTGTGCAATATTTATCAGTTCAACTGCACTAATGGATCTAACTTATATACATACAAATTGAATGTACTTTAATGGAAAACTTCTTGGAAGTAAATAATTTAATTAATATGAAATCCACTGAATATTAGGAATCAATTTATCAGACCGTTATTCCCGTTCTCAATCAGATTCAGGTTTTAAAACATTGGGCAGGAATTTTACTATAGAATGTGATGCATTTAAGTAGTGCAAATACTACATTCAAGATTAAAGTGTAAAGAATGTCAATAGACAGATCAGCACACATAACCCACCAATCTTCAGCACCTCACCCCCTCCACCACACCATTACACTCTCAGCGTTATAACGATGAGACAGACTTTGAAGACAAACATTTTAATAACAGTTTTTTCTAGTTTAAAAGCGCAACAGACGTCTGACCTTAGCTGCTTTCCCATTTGAGACATCAGAAAGCAAATAAAGAGACAATTGCGCTGAGGATCAACCTGACGAGTCATGGACATTATCCTAAGTACATCTTTACTGTGAAAGCTGTTCATGTGATACAGTGCACACATGACCTCTCCTCCATCCCACATCTCACAGGGTATGGGGGTGTAGATCATAGTATAGTTACCATATGGATAAATTACTGCAATTACTTTGAAAACAATTTCACTGAATGCTCATGCTGTGGTTACGAAACAATAGACCTTTCCAAGTTTATCCATCGGTCATCTGACATCATATGACATCATAATTAACTAAGCGATATGTATAATGATGTCATAAACATGATGTAATGAATGGTTCGAAATAGTCTGTCTTTAACGCTTAATAGTCCGACACGTTGTACGAATTGTATGTCTTTGTTATTTAATAAACATGCTGTTGAATATTTTGAAACTAATTTGACTGGGCACTGTTGCTTTCCTGTAGTTTTCTGGAAATTGATAGTCAAGGAGTACAGATATCGATTAATCCCAACACGGATGAGGTGTGGGTGGAGCTTAGATAGAGATTGGCAGGCCATAGCTAAAACCAGAAAAGTCCATTACTTTTACAGAGCCAAATTCAATGAAAAAAAACCAATCTTAAAAATACTTTAACGGCAAAAATCATGAAGAACTTCCCTAAATTAAAATTTACTGATGCGGAGCTGTTAATGCGAGGACAAATAAAAACATGCCTATGATGCAATCTAAATATTGAATGATGCAAAAGTGTATTACGTAGAGCATTATGGGTAAAATATCTCATTGGAATCTGCTGGTTTTGAAATGCAATAAAACAAAAATGGCTAACACCAGAAATCATGAAAATATTTGAAGTACAAACAATTTAAAAAAACATAAATTAATCTCTCAATTCCAACTACGAATCACACAGCCTCCATCTGAGCATAGAGAACACTTCTGTAATGTTAATAATTGAAATCTGAAGCATTAAACATGAAAAATATGCAGTCTGTGATATTAAAAGTGAGAAAGTTCTGAAAAACACAAATTATTAATTTAAACGTCACTCAAATTATCCCGAGCTTATTATGCTAACACTGTCATAAACAAACAGCATAAATGACAATAAAAACATTAAATCTGCTTCTTTATAAGCCTTTGTAAACACTCAATTTAGACAAAGATAGTGCTTCAGTGTTCCTCAGGAAAATCTCCATGGATTGCAGATCAAGGGATTGTTAAAAAAAATTGACCACTGGAATCATTGACTCAATAACTGAGTGAGTATTCCAGTGGAAAACTTTTAAATATAATCTCTTTGTTTGCAAATTGACATTTTCTGAGAAAATTGTAACGTTCTTGAACAAATTTGAGGATTAGTGTTAAAATATGTGATTTCTTACGAGAAAAGATTATTGACAGAGGAAATATCTACAGCTACATGTACTGTCTGTCTGTCTGTCTGTCTGTCTGTCTGGAACTAATTTCTATGGTAACTGATTTCTGATTGGTTAACCTTTTAACCTTGAATTTATTCAAGAAAATTTAAATTTTCGCATAGAAAATGTCCCTTTGCACATCAAGAGCCTATTTTTGAATATTTACCACCGGAATGACTGGCTCGGTTATCGAGCCAGTCATTCCAGTCGTAAATTGTAAAAAACAGTCTTCTTTTGGTCTGTAAATGGACATTTCTCAAGATGACTGCAGAAGGCGTTTTTGGCTGGTATGAGTGTTAAAGGTTTAGAAGCTGTCATGGAAATTTGCTCAAGTGAGAGCCGTTTCCCCGTTATAAAGGTTTTATGAAATCCACCCTAGTTCTTTAAGAAAGATTATCTTTACACGACCTGTCTTAAACAACCACCTGCCTTAGAGAACCACCTGTCTTAAAAACACCATTTATTTAAGTCATGAAAACAGTTCTTTTCTTGAGTGAGTGGCTGTGTACTTAAAATCTGTGTGAAAGCAGTATAAAACATGTGGAAATATTCCGGTATTACTCTCGGATCTTGTGTGATTAAACTCGTTTATAAGTATCAAGAGTGGATGATTATCCTGTAGTGACATTAATCATCATCACATTATGTCAGGGGAACTAACATTTGCTCATCGACGATGACCACTTATGGGTAAAGGAAATCAAACTTTTGAAAACGTTTCAATCGGTATGATTGGCTCTTTAAGGAGTCAATGATATCAGTGAAAAGGTATCAAAAACATGTTTTTCCCCATCAAATAATTGGGGAAAGCTGAGGAATTACCCCCCTTTTTAAATGTATCTATAGCAAAACGGTAACCCATTCACCGATAAATTCCCCCATTTCTCATTTTCAAGCCAACTATACAGGAAAACAGTTGAATATTTTGAAATTAATTTCATTGAAAGCCCTTGCTGCCTTAAAGGGCATCCAGTCAAATTAATTTCAAAATATTCAACAGAAAGTTTTATATCGTAGAGAATGTCCTTTTTCAGGGATTTGTTGGTGAAAGGGTTAAGACAAGCACCTCAATGAGATTTCTAAATTACAAATCATTAGCATATAGATTGGCACGTGCCATGTGTTACATTATAACATTCAGTTAAAATTACATAGCCAATTTACTTCTTTATTTGCCAAGACGATGATTTGATAATGCGTAGCGAGGAATCCTGCTTCCTTGACTTGATCCATACTTATACATTGTTTAATCAGAACATCTGGTGGCTTATGTACTAAGGAATCAAAGAATGACTAATAGCCATGTGTGTGTTTTATTCATTCACTTATTGCATTAAAGGGCTACATTCACATCTTTAAATTAATCTTAAAACAGAACTTAAGATTTCAAATTACGTACATTTATTCACAAACTTGGCTTTTTGAAGAGTTAGTATTTGAAAATAGGAACTTGGACAAATTTTAAGTATTTTATCGGAGAAACCTAGTGAACAAAGAATTTTTCACACAATCTCAAATGTTGTGAGCATGTGTGTTTTAAAATCAATTTTTGATGAAAAACTGTAAGATGAATGCATGTATGGACTCACACAATAACCACATCTTATTCTTCATAATTATGTCCCTGCATCAGAACCACATCAGAGGGAGAATAAGTCAACATGTGTTAGCCATGTTACTTTGGAGATTTTAACTTTTATTATTCAGCTTCTCTAGCATTATACACATGGTTTGGTCAGGGATGGAATTAAGCCATGCATAAAGCTCCCACAGCCAAACAAAGGACGCTACTACAAGAAGGTTTTAAATCCACATTTTAATAACTTTATCTTAAATATGGCGCTATAGACTCTTCAAAAGGTCTTGAACCCTGGATGTTAACCCTTTAGTGGTCAAATTTGGTCAAGAAAATCAAAATATTTGCTTATTGAATGTCCATTTGCAGGCCAGGAGAACACTATCCTTGAAAATTTACCACTGGAATGACCGGCTCGGTTATCGAGCCAGTCATTCCAGTTGTAAATTTTCAAAAATATTCATCTGTTGGCCGGCCTGCAAATAGGTTTTCCTCAAGAACACTGCAGCGACAGGTTTTGGCCCACTTGACCATTATACTGTTATGGTCTGGATATATAGATGTGTTTCTAAAATGAGTTGCTAAAATATCTTGCAACGTTCAGCGAAAACCACTATGTTTTACAAGATGGACATTGATCGTCATCATAATTCACACATTGAACAAAACTGAGCATGGGTCTCTGGAATAGCGCGTTGGACAGATTTATCCTGCATAAATAATAATAATAATAATAATAATAATAATAAATAATAATAATAAGCTTTATTTAATGAAGTTAAACCAATCAGTTACATAATAGCTGGTCTTCCCCGCGGCCTACTATATTTGTACCCACAGATCATGCGATGTGGAGCGTGACCGTGGCCTGATACAATATTAATTAAAATATTGCTGCGTATTTATCGATGCTGAATAAACACTAACGCTAATCTCCATCGTCATCCCTCTTTGAAACCACGAAGCACTAATCTGATTGATTTGACTGGAGAATTTAATCAAGCAGAATGCTGGAAATGAGCAATGAACACCCCCACATGTTTTCCTCTAGCGAGGAGTCAATAAAACATAACATTTCTGACATTATACTTGCTAGTACACCTGTCGTCTCAAATTTATCACCCAGTTAGTAAAGTTGTCAAACGAAAATCCAAAATCTGTACCTGACAGACAGACACATGGTCAGAAAGACAGATGGATGGACAGAGAGATGGATGGACAGAGAGATGGATGGACAGAGAGATGGATGGACAGAGAGATGGATGGACAGAGAGATGGATGGACAGAGAGATGGATGGACAGAGAGATGGATGGACAGAGAGATGGATGGACAGAGAGATGGATGGACAGAGAGATGGATGGACAGAGAGATGGATGGACAGAGAGATGGATGGACAGAGAGATGGATGGACAGAGAGATGGATGGACAGAGAGATGGATGGACAGAGAGATGGATGGACAGAGAGATGGATGGACAGAGAGATGGATGGACAGAGAGATGGATGGACAGAGAGATGGATGGACAGAGAGATGGATGGACAGAGAGATGGATGGACAGAGAGATGGATGGACAGAGAGATGGATGGACAGAGAGATGGATGGACAGAGAGATGGATGGACAGAGAGATGGATGGACAGAGAGATGGATGGACAGAGAGATGGATGGACAGAGAGATGGATGGACTAACTGACCTACAAAATAACCTTCATTTCCGTACTACCACAGGAAACTTTCCCATGAAGTTTGGTTATGATACTCCAAGCAAAGGTAAAGTTATCAAATGAAAACGTAGAATTTGTACTGATGGATGAACACACAGGCAGAAAGATAGATGGATGCACAGACTGATGGATGGAGTAACTAACCTACAAATAACCTGCACTTCCAAACTACCATAGCCAACCTTCCATAAAGTTTTGTCATGATACTCCAAGCTAAAGTAGTTAACGAATCAATCCTAAGATTTGCACAGATGGATGGACAGACAGGCAGAAAGACAGATGGATGGACAGACAGATTGTTGGACTGACTGACACACAAAGTAACTTGCATTTCCCTACTACCACAAGAAACCTTCCCATGAAGTTTTGTCATGATACTCCAAGCAAAAGTAAAGTTATCAAACACCTTCAAAGCCCAAAATATGCATGGACGGACACACAATCCGATAGACAGGTACATGTAGATGGACAGACGGACGGAGGAATTGACTGATCCACAAAATAAGGTACATTTCCCTACTACTATAGGCAACATTTCCATTAAGTTTCATCATAATACTTCAAGAAATAGCAAAGTTAACGAACGAAAACATGAGGGTGTATGTGACTCAGATTCACAGACAGACAGATGGAACCAAACATAATCACCCCACTTTTCACAAAAGTGGGGTGGATAACAAGTCCCCTGTATCAAGATACCATCTGTCTATAGGGATTGTTTGTGCACCACAAGGTGGTCACTTAAGATCAATATGAGGCTGCATCTCCACAACAAACTGGTTCAATGACTTGATTCATACCGCTACCAACCACAAACCACAACACCAAAACAGGAATTGACGACGGTTGATGATAGTGATTTCATGGTAATGTTCTGTGCAACGAACAAGCAGTCAAACTTGCACTAACATTAGCAATTGTTTTAATCATATTTCAATTTATGCTTTAAATTTAGTCTAAATAAATTATGGATGACCGCATCCACTAAAATAGTGATATGATTTTGGTTTTTCAAATAAGTTGTAAAATTTAGCCGGGTGCCGCCGTTTAGATATTTATGAACCAATAACCACGAACCTAGATCAAAACTCGGTAAATCAGTAAATCTTTCACTTCTGGTACACGAAAACACAAAACTCTGGAACAATGTCAAGATTTACGGACCAGTCGCGAAAATGCACTCATGATCACTGATACGCGCTACATTTTAGTACGGTATAGTTTCTTTTGCGTGATGGCCAGCAACACCGACAACCAGTATCGCGATTGTATTGATCAGGAAATCCCATATTTTCATGTGTGTTTCTTGGATGAATTATTGGCTTGCGACTAATGTTCAGCATAATGCTAAGGGGTAAATGAAACCTGGGCATAAGGTATCGTGGATTGAGGAACATGTATGGATATTTGATAAATATATCTATGTGACTCTCAGGCTTTAAAGGATAACTAATCCCATCGCTTGATAGCTGTTCAGGTGATCTAACACGCCGACCATAAACTATCCAGGTAATTTTATGCTTTGTATCACGCCGCTAAGGAAAGATATTCTGGATTTAGTAGTTAAATGTTGGTACATTTCTACACCCTATGATGGCTGTCATGATTTACTTTTCAACCAATCAGAAAAACCCTAGTGTGTCTGCCTCGGTATATACGCTCAGTCATAGAGGCTCCAACTATAGTTTGGCAATGTGGTATAAAAGGTAAGCTGTTGAATATTTTGAAACCAATTTGCTGCCATAGGCAGCAACAACTTCCAGTCAAATTAGTTTCAAAATATTCAATGGGATGAGCATTACATAATAAAGAATGTGATGCATTGGAGCTTACATGACATCACACGCAATAGCTTGAGGAGACAAAATGGTGTCGATCACTGTTCAACATTTACTCGATATTACAAAACAGATAATTGCGACACAGATCAGGGAATGTGACAGGATATGAATGATATGGAATCTATAAAGCATATTCTATTGGCGCAATACAACATTTGAGATGTGATTAGCATCCCTTTAATGTCACTTCATTAGAGGTTGGAAAATTGTGTGAACTAACACTTTAGCACTTATATCAGGCAAAAACAGCTGCAGTAGCCTTGACAAATGTCCATTTGCAGACCAAGAGGAGGATACTTTTGTAAATTAATGAATGGAATGACTGGCTTGATAAATGAGCCAGTGATTCCAGTGGCAAAATTTTCAAAAATAGTCTTCTCTTGGTGCAAATGGACATTTTCTATGAGAAAATTAAAATTTTCTTGAACAAAATTTGAGGGTTAAAGTGTTAAAGATGGTGGGTGGGGATTAACTGACATACGAGTAGAGTGTGAAAAATAAGGGAAGATGAAATGTATAACCATTTAATGGCTACATTAGGTCAGGAATATCAAAATAAGTTTGCAAGCCAAGAGAATACTATTTTTGAAAACTTACCACTGGAAAGACTGGCTCTGTTATTGAGCAAGTTATTCCAGTGGTAAAATTTAAAAAAAGTTTTCTCTTGGCTTGCAAATAGACATTACTGAAGATTACTGTCATGACTGTAGAGGCTGGTTTTGGCAGTCTTTGCAATGACATGGCTAATGGTACATGTAAATCTCTAAACAAAAACTTGGTGTGAACAACTTCTCTGGCAGCTCTATCAGAAATTCTATCAAGCTGCTGCAGTCAGGGAAAATGTATGAAGAGGCTTACAATATTCTGCCACCACCTCTCATCAAGCTCATACATGAACATTGGAACATAACATATACATCATGGCCCCCCCCCCCCCCCCCCCCGTGAAAATAGAGCGATCCATTTCTAGCTATACCTCACCCATTTCTAGCTAAGTTCCGCCCATTTTTAGCTTAGAGCTCCACCCACCATTTTAAACATGTTGTAATCGATTTGAAACTAATCTCACTGGGGTTTCCAAATATTCAACAAAATGTTTATTAAAATGGAAATTCATCAATGACATACATATGTATACATTCCTTAATTACTTTATCAACATTATTTTCAAATTGATAGAAATTAATCAAAGAGAGGCTATTCTATTCGTGGGAGGGATGAGGATCGAGTCACACATGGCTCCACTGATACAGTTAATGTTGTCGAATAGCAAATAGTAACAAAGATGAAAACTAAATAATCAGGCTTATCCTTCAAATTTCTTCAAGAAAATGTCCATTTGTGGACCAAGCGAAGACTATCTTTGAACATTTACTACTGGAATAACTGTTTTGGATATCGAGCCAGTCATTCCAGTGGTAATATTTCAAAAATAGCTTTCTCTAAATAGTCTGCAAATGGATATTTCTCAAGACCACAGCAGAAGCCATTTTTGGCCGACTTGAGGGTTAAATGGTTAACACTAGCACCATGAAGCGGACAGAGCAGAAGTGAAAAAGCATTTAAAACTCAATACTAAACAATTTGTTTAATATTTTGAAACTAATTTAAACTTCTGATATCTAGAATCTGTCTACGGCAGCAGCAGCAACCTTCCATTCCTTGCTCGGATCCCGCACAACCATGACACATTAGCTACATTTTGTAACTTGTCAAACCATTGCTTTTAACGGTCATTAGCAAGGCCTCTATAGCATAAACAGGCTCATTATCTGAAAATATGAGAAATTTATCTGCAAATTGATGCTAGCATACAGTATGTAACCTTAAATACAGTCAAGTTGTTCTCAAAATATTCAGTACATATCACAATTAAACTAATTAAAAAAAAATTCAGGATGACAATGATTACAGGAGTATTGGATTCACACGGCAAAGCATTTCTAAGTGTTTTGTTTTCCGCATTCCTCATCTGTTAGTTTTCTCAGGGGAGTATTGGAATCCCGGAACTGAGCAGTTTACAATTAAGCAAACGGAATGCGCATCCGTTCATGAATAACAGCTAGAATTAAACAATATTTGTTATCTAAAGGCTCATATATAGGTGTAGTGGTGATTCTGGATAAAGCGTTGTGTGGATGAATGATGCCTGGAAGTAGAATTCTGCTTGAGACTCACTCATAACTGGATTGTACAATTCTTCACCTGTTATTTACACATCTCGTTAACATACAGTACAGCTCAGAAATAACCTAACACGTTTCCAAAACAAAGTAAAATGTTCTGTTGAATATTTTGAACATAATTGGATTGGAAGACATTGCTGCCTAAGGCAAAAACAATGTCTTCCAATATAATTATGTTCAAAATATTCAACAGAACATTTCTTTAAAATGTATTCAAAATTGTACTAACTAATGTAATTCTGTTTTTGTTTTGGAAACATTTACACTAATTTCCGAACTGTACTGTATCACATCAAGATTTCTTCTGATTCTCTCTCAGGAGCTATATAGTCAACGCAAGCCTGTAGGCTACAAGCAAAGTTTCACTTCTGAATAAAGTGATTGTTGGTAATTGTATGTACTGAAGGACTACTAAATATCACCTGCTATCAATTGAGTTTTCCAGGTGTATATTGACATAATGAGACAGCTAACATACACTATACCTATGGAACAGCTGTTCTAATGATTAAGAAACAACAAAACCAAAGATATGTGGAGGTCGAAGTATGCCTAATTTGATTTCAATAGCATATATGACTAGATTGGATGGTTGACGACGCACCATCACAAATCCCCACATTCACCGCGTTGACCTTGTGACATCCCTGGCCACCTTGTGGCAGGGCCAAATATAAATGTCTTCTTGGACTCTGCAATCATATGGGTAACACACATACTAAATTTAGTTGAATTCCGTCAAAGGACTTCGGAGGATTATGAACCAATTTCTGCACAGATGAACAGATGAATGGATAAATGGATGGGAGGGCTAAAAAATTAGAAAAACTCCCTTATGAAAATGTGTTTCTGGTAATAGACTGACAACAGACTGGCAATAAACTGACAATAAAAAATGAAAACTGGCATTAAACTGACAATAAACTGACTATAAGCTGGCATTAAGGAAGAATTGACAATAAACTGGCAATAATGCCAGTTTATTGTCAGACCTGGTAATAGTCTGACAATAGTCTGACAATAAACTGGCAGTTTTGTTGGAGATCTGGCAATACACTGACAACAAATTTATCTGGTCTGATATTAACATGACAACAAAGACGTTGTTCTTAACTTTAGCTGACAATAAACTGGCATGAAAAATCTTAACTGCCAATAGACTGGCAAGAAGGGACGTGGCAAACTTTATAAAGAGATGGTGAGAGATGTTCATTTGCAGACCAAGCCTATTTTTGAAAATTTACCTCTGGAATGACTGGCTCGATAACCGAGCCAATCCTTCCAGTGATAAATTTTGAGTCTTCTCTTGCTCCGCAAATGGACACTTTCCATGGGAAAATTGAGATTTTCTTGAACAAATAAGACTAAATAAAATAAATACTAACCATGAGTACAGATACAAGCCCTGAAAATAACAAATTATCTACGTTGTCCCACCGGGCAACCAGTGCGTTAAAGTTTGGTTGACCTGCAGTAAAAAGTGGTTGCGCCGGACCGCAAAAATGTATAATCTTCGTGTACTGCCAATAATCTTCGTGTACTGAGTGGATGGGATAACATAATCTCTACTTTTCTTCGGAAAATGTGGGGATAAATATTGTGTTGATCATTTCCATCAATGCAGACCAATGTTGTTATAAGCAGTGTATATTGACTACTGATTTCCCACATGTTAAATAGGATATAGGGGGTGCGCTCAGGAGCGCGAATACTTTTAGTTCACATAACATTTTGTTCAGTCACATGGTAAGTTCGCCCATAGATATCTATACCACGTGACCCAATAAAATGTTCGACGAACTGAAAATATATGCCCTCTTGAATACACAGCATGGCACATGCATCCTGTTAGACTGATCTGATAGATAAACATATCCTTTGAAGGCAAAGGAATGTGTTTATGCTATAATGCAAAATTGAGAATCATTCTTCAAGCATACAATCAGAAACACACGGCAGGTGACAACACAGGGATGCTTACTTTGACACATCTCAGGTCAATTTAACCAGACACTGGTCAAGCCAGCCAAAACAATCTCTGCAGTCGTCTTGAGGAATTGTTAATCATTTTCAGGCCAAGAAAAGACTGAAATTTTTTAAGATTTATCACTATCAAAAACAGCGTGTGCAGTGGTCTTTAGGAATATCTATCTGTAGCAAGTTTGAGAAAGTTTTTTTGTAAATTGGAGTGGTGAAGTTAGAAAAGCAGTCTTGTCTTGGCCTGCAGATGGCCATTTAATAAAAATTAATTTTTGTACAGATCTTGACCGGTAGTTTTCCTTGATAGGAGCAACATTTTGAGCGCTCTGAAGTCCTGTTTACACAAGTGTGGGTAGCAGGCACGTCATGCAGCCCTCTAATATGCAATATTAATAAATAAAGTGGATCTGTTTGGCAACATGGATCTGAACACATAAGCACAATGGACAATAAGCACAATGGACACAAACCAAGACATATAAATGAGAAGATAATCATCCAGGTTTGTAAATATATATTCTTAACACTTATCACTCTGATGTCACCATTCAATCTTTTACTGCATCAATAGCAAACATCCTGAACATTTTTCAACATTTTTGGTGGACGACGTTGCTGTCTTTGACAGCACCATCTCTCACCAAATTTGCTGAAAAATGAACACCAGTTCATCTGTTAATTTAATTTGAAAAATTAAAATCTGATAATGTCATCCGAGCGGCAGGTGAGGGCGAGGAGCAGTCATAAGTGAATGTCAATGGACCTTTCTAGTTTTAGTTATGCCCCACCCATCTCTAGTTAAACTCCACCCATGCTTCGCCTGTGTTGGGATCGATTGATCCCCAATGCCCGACTATCAATTTTCAGAAAACTATACAAGTAAGCTGTTGAATATTTTGAAACTAATTTGACTGGGTGTTGTCGCTGTCCATTGCAGCAACTGCAGCCAGTCAAATTAGTTTCAAAATATTCAACAACATGTTTTATTAAATAGCGAAGACATACAATTTGTATGTGTTGGACTATTAAGCGTTTAAGAGACTAAATTGAGTCATTCATGCTGTAATTGATTACGATGTCATCCTACACGTCATGTAGTTGGTTATGACATCATATGATGGCTGGATAAACTGGAAAGGTCTATTGGTAAGATTTCGGTAGACATCTGTTACTTTAATATCTGACGTCATAATCAAATACGTCACATGTTAGTTGATGTCACATTTGTATGTCTTTGTTGAATTTACAATTTAATAAACATTCTGTTGAATATTTCAAAACTAATTGGACAGAGAGCTGTTGCTGCCTCAGGAAGCAACAGACCCTAATTAAAATAAAATAAAATAAAATATTTAACAGCACACCTGAGTATATATACATGTTACCTTCAAATTATATTCTGGGAATACAGGATTCAAATCAATTTCAATCATGTCACCATGCTTACAAAGTGGCCAGAGCTTATTGAGATATGAGAGGGGCAAAGCTGCCTGTCTGTCTGTCTGTCCACCTCTCTGTCTGTCTGTTTGACATATTTGACCAGGCCGCCTATGTGGCAAGTATAATGTCACACTTGTTTTAAATTTATTCCAATATATGTATTTCAGCATAAACATGACATCAACCAAACCTCAATTACTTTGATGAGCACAAATAAATTCCAAGTTCAAGGATATACGTCTACCTTACAGGCATGTACGAACAAGCATAACTTGGCCACATCTCATACAATACAGCTCAGAAATAAATTGACGTAAAACATACTGTTGAATATTTTGAACATAATTTGATTGGAAGACATTGCTGCCTAAGGCAGCCATGTCTTTCAATACAATTATGTTCAAAGTATTCAAGAAAGCATTTCTTACATCAGGTTCAAATTTGTACTAACTTGTGATGTACTGTACCCCAACCAGGCTAACCTTTATTTGGAAGAATACACATGATCAGTGTTTGTCATGACATCTAAGTTTTGGAGGGCCCTGGGGCAATGGACCCACACACTGAAATCTGGGGGTCTCAAAAGCTGAAATCTGGGGATCCAGTGCTAGATTTTGTGGGTATTTTTGTGGAAAAACCTATAAAACTAATTAATATTTAATAATCATACAAGATTTTCTGGGGTGACATGGGACCCTCTGTCACTACTTTTGGGGTGTTCCAAGATGCATTTTGGGGCTATATAGCCTCAAAAGGACCCTTATGAGAATCCCTGCACATGACCTATGAATGATCACTGAACATATCCAATAGTTCAGATTATCTAACTGCACATTTCACACTCCGATAAAAGCTACATATATAATTAACCGATTAAACCTCACCGACCAGAAATGACAAATTACGGAATATTCTGTTGAGTATTTTGAAATTAATTTCACTGGAGGCCATTGCAGTCTATGGGAGTAACATGTTCCAGGCAAATTAGGTACAAAATAATCAGCAGCTTCCCTGCATTAACTGCCTTGAAATTGAGACACAACATACACCTCTCTAATCGGATTAGTTTTATTATATCCTCAGCAGAACTGTTTATTGGATAAGTAAATAATTTTTTTTAATTTGGTCCTCAGGGTTCAAAGGTTTACCATTTTAATGGTCAAGCCGGCCAAAATCGGAGTCCATTTGCACACCAATTGAAGACTATTTTTAAAAATTTACCAATGGAATGACTGGCTTGATAACCGAGCCAGTCATTCCAGTGGCAAACTTGGAAAAATAGTCTTCTCTTCGTCTGTAAATGGACTGTCATTGACTGACAAAAAATTCCATTTTCTTGACCAATCTTGACAATTCGTTTTAAAATCGAAAAATTTGAAATTCATTACTCAGTCACTGATAAACCCGGATATGACCCAGAATAAACTGAACATTCACAAGAATGAAATAAAGAGATTGCTCATTAATTCAGAGTCACACTTAATTCAAAGCCAGAGTTACTCAACACCCGAGAAATTTAAACATTCAGGTGAACAGGTACATTAAAAAAATACAAAATTTCAGTCCCTCCATGTTATTCCGTTTTAAGATAAACTTTTCAGATTTGTTCACCGAATCATGACTGAAGTTGAGACATTCAGTTTACTCGAAGACCATGCCGTGTGTTAAAATTTAAGTCAAATTGGATCAGTAGTTTACGCAAACACACACATGCACGCATACATCCAAATGCACGCATGCACACACTCTGACAGTTTAATAGATAAGTCTGCGGAAAAGAACCCAGACAGCTGGCTCAAAAAGAGTCAGTTCTTTAATACAAGCTGTTCCTTGAGGGAATCTCTACTTTCTTGTATTCCAGAGTCATGGCCAAAAAGGTGTATTCTGGTTTATACTTCTTGAACCTATGACCTAGATATTGGATGATTTGATCTGAATCTCATAGAATTTCTACCCACCTATAATATGAATCGATGTACCAATTTGGTGATTTTAACTACCTGCGATCCCGATTTATGGCTAAAAACATGTATTATGGGATGCATTTAGCGACCCTCATGGCCTAGATATTTGACTGTTTGATCTCAAACATATTTTTTTGCCTAGCCATCTACAATATGAATAGATGTACCGATTCTGGTGATTCTACATTCTTGTATTCTGAAGATAATGCATGGATAAACAGACAGACAGCACCAACCGCAATACTCACACCAGCCTTTAGCGGTGAGAGTAAAAATGGTCTGAAAATTGTAATTCACATGGATGTATTAAAAAATAGGTTAGATATTTACTGACTAGATTCTTACTGCAATAGACTGGCTATAATTGTATTATACAAACTTAATGCTGGATAATAGATCTTACTTAACTCTTTCAATCAAATATTTGTTCAAGAAAATTCCAATTGTCTCACGGTAAATGTCCATTTGCAGCCCAAGACATTATTTTGAAAAATTTATCACTAGAATACAAAATGTCAGAAATAGTCTTCTTTTAGTCAGAAATATATACAATTCTCAAGACCACTGTAGAATAAGTTTTTGGCCAACTTGACTGTTAGTATACATGTATCATATTACAGTCAAATTACTGTTAACATAATCATCGGTTTATATGCATGGATAATTTGAAAGAGACACTCCTAACAGTATTAATGCTAATACATGTATGTGTATCCACAAACATGTAGTACTCTTTTACACAGCTGCTGGAATCAGGAGAGACTACCGATTGAAACTAAAACATAGACAATAAAGAGTGACCTCCCTTATACATATCCAAGTACATGTTTGATGAAGGAATGGTTGTGCGTGCGTGCGCGTGCCTGTGCGTTAAATAAAACCATGTCTTAAACGACCATCTCAAGAAAAAACAAAGAACTGTCACTGTCAGAATGTTAATGCCAGTCAGTTGGTAATGCCTTTTGGAAGCCGTGAGATGCTGCTTCATTAAGAGAGGTGGCATTCTGACCAGCTGTCTTAGAACCAGCATATACTGGCCCCAAAAGTCAGGTGGCTTCCCAAGAAGGTTTAACTGCACAAGATATTCTGATTTGATGGTTATCAGATGGTTCACATGAGCGAATAACTCAATGTGATCACTATAAGACTATCAGAGTTATCTCCCGTAAAGCATAACGTGATCACAATAAGACTATCAAAGAGTTATCTCCCTTAAAGCATAATGTAGCGGCCTTGCTGCTGGCTGACACACCAGTCATTAACAGCAGCTTTATCGTACCAACATGTCAATATAGGTCAATCATCGTTGAGACTCTTGCGTATAACCCAATGAAAACCCTCAAAGCTAAACTCCCAGGGCACTGAGCAATTCACCTTTCTAGAGAATCCATCCATCATCAGACCTCTTATGATGTCCTAATCAGCTCAGCGCATGTATGATGACGTCAAAATCATTACATCACAAAGGGTTCCATATAGACCATCATCAAATCTCAAATGGTCCGACGCGTTGTATGAATTGTATGTCTTTGTATTTCTTTGCTATTTAATAAACATGCTGCAGCAACAGCACCCAGTCGAATTAGTTTCAAAATATTCAACCGCTTACCTGTGTATCTTTTTTTTAATTGATAGTCAGGGTATTCAGAGATCAATCGATCCCAACACGAGAGAGGTGTGGGTGGAGCTTAGCTAGAGATGGGCGGGGCATAGCTAAAACCAGAAATGTCCATTAGTCTGGCCAGTAAAGGGTTTAGTTTACAGAAGCAAAGAAGTGCAATCAGATATTACAAACCCTTGCTCTCCCGTTTTTTGTCACATCATAAAGATTTTTTTATTCTCTGGGCTTTCAAATCCTGAGCAAGGTTGT
The DNA here is from genome assembly GCA_034401795.1 of Chaetoderma sp. LZ-2023a. Taxonomy (NCBI): domain Eukaryota; kingdom Metazoa; phylum Mollusca; class Caudofoveata; order Chaetodermatida; family Chaetodermatidae; genus Chaetoderma; species Chaetoderma sp. LZ-2023a. Next base: position 258,908,326 of record CM067369.1, read on the forward strand.
GAAATCCTAGTGTATGGGTCACACCCTTTCTTGTGTTTGAGCTAAATTGCATTGTCCGTACATGTACTTTCCCAGATCCCCTTAGATTCAGTTTGCTCTGATTCAGATCTGGGTTTTATATCTGGGTCATATAGCTAATGTCTGGAAACATTCTTTCATAGTAGAATCATTTGTTGTGTTAAAATCTGAGCCAATTCAGATTTAGTTTCTGAGATATCCATAGATCCGGAAATGGATCCAGTCCAGACTTTTTTAATCCAGATCCTGCGCACAATCTGGAAAATCCCCTGTTTGCTAACCACTGCTTTTGTGTTAAAATTTGAGCCCAATCCGATCAGTAGTTTATGAGTTTATATTCATAGATCTGGAAATTGATCTACCCCAGATTTTTAAATTTGGATCACGGGCAAAATATAGGATACCACTTATACAGTAACAACCTTTTTTGGTTAAAATTTTATCCCAATCCGATCACTTGTTCAGGGTGAGAAATTAACATTTTTAATGTTGATCCATATGGATCAGTCCACCCGAAACTTCACAGATCCTTGGCATTTTGTACCGTAGTATTGTACAGAAGATAAAATGAATCAAATGTTCTGAATGCATCATTTACACCATATTATTAGGATAATCAATCATTTAATCATCAGGAAGTCAAAATGTTTGCTTAGTTAATATCGATTTGCAGGTCAAGAAGACAATTTTTGAAAATTTATCATTATAATGACTGGCTCGTTTATCGAGCCAGTGATTCCAGTTGTAAATTTTTGAAAATAGACTTATCTCGGCTTACAAATGATTATTTCTCAAGACCACTGTAGAGACCATTTTGGTCGACTTGACCATTAAAGGGTTAAATCACAAAAGTTGACACCAGCTGGTTAATGAAGTAAGCAGTAAATCATGTTTGCATTGTGTCTTAAAATAACACAGCGATCCAGCCGGATCAGTTACTGCACCAAAGCAGTGATCCGTTACTGATACGGATCACAGGATTAGTGGGTAATTTTTATCCCTGCTTGTTTCTGAGGCACAGCTCCAGACGGACAAACACCCAGACAGACCTGAATGTAATACGCACTTACAGGGCATGCTGCTAGGGCCAGGGTAATAATCACCAATCTGAAACCCGATTTTGTTTTAAAAGGCAATATATGGTCAGTTTAATAAATCTGGTTGTATATAATATGCACGTAGTACTATGTATTGAGTGACGCATAAATAGATGCAGGCGTGGAGAGCAACATGACATTAACTTGACCAGTCCTTAACACTTTAATGGTCAAGCCGGCCAAAACCAGCCTCTGACGTCATCTTGAGGAATGTCCCTGTGCAGGTGAAGAGAAGACTATTTTGAAAATTTACCACTGGAATGACTGGCTCGATAGCCGAGCCAGTCATTCCAGTCGTAAATTTTCAAAAATAGTCTTTTCGCCTGCACACGGATATTCAATAACAAAAATTTCAATTTTCTTGACAAATCTTGACCATAAAAGGGATAACTACCTGTTGATACGATAATCAGTCGTCTGTTTTACAACCATCTTAATTTTCTATGCTCTTGAATATTTACTACTTCTGAAAATAAACCAATATGTATGGAATGACTGGCTCACCTATCGACTCAGTTAGTCTGGTGGTAAATTTTCAAAAATAATCTTCTCTTGGCATGCAAATAAACATTACTCGAGACACCTGCAAAAGTTTTTTGTCTATGGCTTGACAATTAATGCAATTAAGGCTGACTTACACGAATGGCAATACATATGTAGCGACTCAATAAACAATTTGGCCCATTTGTAAACAGTGCAGGATTGTTTGTAAATGGTGCAGATCCATCTACCAATTTGTTATCGGTGTGCCCGTTTGTAAACAGCGCAGACCCATACATCAATTTGTTATCGGTGCACCTGTTTGTAAATGGCGCAGACCCAAATGCTAATTGGTTATCCACGCGCCGTTTATAAACGGCGCATTGGCTCATTGGTTATCGGCGCACCCATTTGTAAACGGCGCACTTCCCATATGTAAACATCAAACTTGTGCCAATAGGCAATACATACATACATTCATTAACTCCGACTTACTGATCATTTCAATCCATTCAGTTGTTCAGACACCTCTGTCCATATGCGTGTGTTGCTAATGTATTTGTTCATCTGTCAATCAGTCTGTCCATTCATTCACTCATTCCTTCAGTCGGTTAGTCAATAATTCTGAATGCACAAGAAAAATAATGAGGATGCATATGATTGTGTATACATCAACAAATATGGGACAATTGACTTGATTCAAGCCGTTGTCTAATCCATTGTTTGGTACATGTAATTACACATAAAGTCTGTCTGTTTTTAAATCTTCTCATAGAAAATGTCCATTTGCAGAGCAAGAGAGTATTTTGGAAAACTAAACAGCACTACTTATTTATGCACACTTTAAAACCACACTTTTATTCCAACAATGTGTGCATCACACCTCATTCAGCGATTACCCACGCATGTCGTACAAAGATTCAGCAAATGACCACCAACTTGTTTGATAGACGGTGTTTCTTTCAGTAAGACATATCAAATAAACTACCCCAATCACTGAAAATTAATCCTTGATCTACGAAGGAAGCGGTAGAAATCACAATTCGTTTACAACTTTTCTTATTGGCGCAAGTTTTACATTAACATATGGGCAGTGCGTTCTCTACAAACAGGCGCGTCAATAACAAATTGTCATATGGGTTTGCACAGTTTACAAATGGGTGCATCGATAACAAATTGGTATATGGATCTGCGCCGTCTAGACATGGGCCAAATTGGCTTTTGGCGCATTACATATACACAATATAAACTCATAGCTCAACAAAGATCGAGACCCTAATGTAAACGCTGCGTCCCAATACAAAATCCTATTAGTACATGCAACTCACACCACACTTGGTTGAATTCCACCAACTTTTCATGCTAGTACCCATCCCCACACACCTCCACCTGGGGGGGGGGGTGTGTGGGGGCATAATGAAAGCATTGTTTCACAATCCGCAATCATATGTGTAACTCATATAAGTAATTTTGAATTACACTACTGGTCAACAAGCAACTTATCGGTCAATTACGCTCTAGGGTTGGGCGATTTTTCGATATTATCGTCAATATCGCGATATGCCGAATACCGAAATCGTCATAATTCCGAAAAATCGTAAATATCGTCAATACCGACAGGACGATATGGCACTTTTAACTGTGAGCATAATATAAATAACTAAGTTAGTAAAATGTCATACTCTTACCTCTATTCGGTCCAGTAATAGTCTTTAAGTAATAATCCAGTCTTTGTCTAAGGTAATAAAAACTTAATAAACTCCAAAATAATCTGTGTTCATTTAATTCATGGTTTGTTTGCGCTAATAAAATGATTTAAAGTACAAAATAATCCTTTGTAGTTCACTTTTCATAATTACATAAATAGACGATGCCATGTTTTTTCTTGCCTCATTCTGAGTGTTAGTCAGTGGGGAATACCATTTGCACTACCCACATTCCAATCTGATGACGTCATTACTACAGATCAAGCTATTTATCCATTAGTCATTGATCTGCATGGTTAAACATTCTTCTGACCGTGAAAGATTTAAACTTTAAAACTTTTTAGGTCGATAGGAAACCACACACACTTAATCCCTTATCAATACCACAGCTTGGAACGGTGGGTGAGGGGGAAGTTAATCTCTTGCTTTACCGTTATACGTTTTTATGTAACTTTATACAATATATTTAGCATTTTTAAACGAATCAGATCAAAATTCATTCCACATATAACATTACAGATTTATTCTAAGTGAGAAACAGCCTTAACATAAATAATTTAGGCCTAATTATTTCCAGTCTTCGATCTGTTGTGGCAGTTTTGGTTGCAGTGTTAACTGGGTTAATTTCACACATCCCGGCTATGCCTTGAGATCAATGGATAGGACCGTTAAGTAGTGAGCGAATTTGAATAGGTCTACAATGGGGCAAATTAGTATTTAAAATAACAGACCAAATAAAATCTGATATAATTGTTTCCAGTCTTCACGCTGGTTCTCGTTCAAAATCATGCAGTGTTATTTTATTAATTTGCATCGTCTGCGCTAGCGGTGGGCGTGATAACAGCTGTCGGAATTCTGCGGTGTGAATTCTGATTGGCTCAAGTATGATACAGCAGCCAATCAGATTTTGCTCTGCGGAATTCCTTTCTGCGCAATGAAGTTAATGCGTGTTCCTTGCTCAATCTTTTGACAGTTGTCGTGAGGTAAAGATAACACAAAATACAACACAAGAACAGAAGAAAACCCTTTATTTTTCTTATTTGTGATGAAAACGTTTAGTTGCATTACATTCGTAGCTTTAAACTGTATATTGAAGGGTGTCAAAGTGTGGAATTTCGTGTATTAAATATGCGGAAATGGCAATCATGGCGATCTCAATTTACGGTTTCAATGCAACAAATTTAATGAAAATAACTTGTAGACACCACCAATTTGAAATACATGCTATTCTATGTTTACAACCTAACTCCACACCCCATCCAAATGACGATATATCGTGATACCGCAGTATTTTAATGAGATACCGATATCGTCATGCTTTGAGCAATATCGCCCAACCCTATTACGGTCCATCAATCATGTGAATGAGAGCTCATCTGACATACATGTACATTTAGTAGCACCATTAACAGGCATCATAGTACGTCAATGAAGGAAGTGGGACATTTAAAAACAAGAACAATCAGAGATTGCAGATCCTTGCCCTCCTATTTTTGTCACTTTGTAAAGGGTTTTCAGACTCTGGGTTTTCAGACTTTCAGGAATTTGTCGGATCACACCCATAGTAGTGAACTCCTAGAGTATGGTCGGTCACACCCATTCTGCTGTTCAATTTTGAACCAAATCAGCCCTGTAGTTTTTTAGATATCCATAGATCCACAATTTGATCTGATCCAGATCTGGGTTCTTTTATCCAGATTACCGCTAACGTCTGGAAATCCTATTGTATTGCAAGTTCCCTTGTTGCTTTAAAATTTGAGCCAAATCCAATTAGTAGTTTTTGAGATATGCCTCCAGAGAGACAGCAAGACACGCCCATACGCAATAGCAATACCCGCTTCCACTTTTTGGGCAAAAAATGTTTCCTGCAAAATGGGTGGGGAAAAAATACTACAGTAGGGGAGGGAAATTTTATTTTTTTTCAATTGTTAATTTATTTTAAACGGGTAGTTAAATATCTGAAAAACAAATGTTTATGACATGCCGATTAAATATTGTTGTAATTTCCAAATTTGTCATGTTTTTCATGTCACAATTAGCAAAAGGGATTCACATTGCATACAAATGGCCTTAAAAACATTGTAATTTGTATAGTTTGACAAATGTATGGATGTTTTAACATTTCTGCTGGGTAGAAAACAAAAGTTCTTATTCCCGGCCGGGCGAAAAAAGAAAAATTTCACCCGGGAGGTTTACCGGAAACGAAACTATTTTTTATTTTGGCCTGACATACAGTAGACGTGCAATAGTAATCAAATTCCTAGATCATTATAAACATGTGACATATAACTTTACTGTTGTAAGCAACCTCCCATCACTCATTATAGCCACACCTTCACACATCCACTTCATTTTATTTTAAAGAAATTATTGTAAGATGCTAATGTTGGTAATGACTATTATTATGTAGAGCTATGAATACTTGAATGGCCACACGCCTCTCCAGATAAAATCTTATCTACAGACAACACGTAGACGGAGAATAATGAGCTCTGAAATTGGGTCCAATCAACATGACAGTCATAGGTGCACAGATTTCAGTTTTAGTGAATAACACTGCAAGGTTTGCAAGAAATCCATTGAAAAAGGCCGAATACATTTCCGGACAAAATCTGAATACATAGTCGCGATTTTCATGAATTCAAGGGAAATAACTTTGAAATTGGGTCTGATCAATATGGCAGTTACAGATGCACATATATTCCAATGGTAGGGAATACCTGCACACAGTTTAACTGTCTTAATGCCGCATGCTACTAGTCAGAAATTAATTGGTGCTAACTCTGGACATGCTCAATATTTTGAAAACAATATGACTGAAAGTTGTTGTTGGCATAGCCAGCAACAGCTTTCAGTCAAATAGTTTTCAAAATAGTCAGTATCTCCAGAGTTAAACCCCATGGAAAATGTAGTCTGCAGATATTCAGCAGGCAGACGGTTAAACTAGAAGGACTGCACCAGATGTGTGAAACCCATTTATTTTTTCTGCATATCACATATGTTTGAGTGTCATAAAGTAAGGATTTCTATGATATGGTATGCAATTGTATAGGTCGTGGTGGTATGGCATGCTATCACATACATGTACGGACTGGGAGGGCAGAATGTAATGTCCTATGCAAAATCACATTGATTAACCACTGAATACAGTTTCATCTCTTCACCTGGTTATGACCACTGTACATATAACAAGACATTGTTGACATCGCACACCACTTGGATCACTACATCCTCCGCTTAGCGTAAGGCTTTAAAAAATCCTTTGAAAAATGGCAGAATTTATTTCCTGACAAAATATGGACAGAAGACTTTTACTTAAATAGGGAAGAGTGTACAAAGTTTTAAAAAATCCCATGAAAACCGGCTGAATGCATTTCTGGACAAAACCTGAACAGATGAATAGACAACGTGATTCCAGTATACCACCCTACCTTCGTATGGAGTGTGTGGAGTGTATGCATGGGAGAGGGAGAGGGGAGAGGGGGGAAGAGGGAAGAGAGTGGAGGCCAGGGGATATAATAATAAATATGATAATAATGATATCTATGTATTTCTATTCCTCACCTTCTTGTACTGGGCATTGATAGTCTCTCCACTGTTAGGATCCTCGCATGATGTGTCTGTTTCATTCAGCTCCTAAACATACAACATTGTTGGTTAAACACACACAAACAGCAGGATAATGCACTTAACACAAACACATCTACTACCTTCTTTGAAACAGGTTTATTTTATGTATCAGGAAGATAATATTTCCAATAAAAGGTTTTCATGGAGGGAAGGAGAGCCTGCAAAAAGCCTTGTTATTAGTGGCATGGCCTATCCAGCCATGAAGTTTCATTAATGTATTAGAAGTTACCGATTGAAAACCAAATATCTAAACACGCACACATTGCTACGTACTTATTCACCAAACACCTGTGATCAGTAAATGAGAGAGGAAGGGACAGAGGAAGCCTCAGGGAGGGATGGAGTGATGGAGGGAGAGAGGTAGTGGGAGGGGGGAGAGGGAGGGGTGGGAGGAGAGAAAGAGAGACAGAGCGAGAAGAGAGGGAGGAAGTGAGAAAGAGAGGAAGTGAGAGGTGGAATAAGACATGAAGCTTGACTTCAAATATACTCTACTACATGTACTTCTAGGCGAGGGCTAACATAAGACAGTGTCGCAATACTCCTATCAGTGACCATGACCTTTTGATTTTAAAGTCATTGTGGCATGCCCTCTCATTACAAGTAGTTTATAACCTTAGATATAAACTGGTGAGTTGAGTTAAACACAAAATGTTAAGCTTGAAAAAAACCTAAGGTGTTACCAAGAACACAAGTGACCGTGGACTGTTCACCTCATAGTCATGCCTCCTCATCATGATAGGTAGGCATGTTTGCAAGTTTGGGGCCAATATGATTAACCCAATCCATCAGATATAAAACACTGATTTGGGCTTAATGTAAAATGCTATTGTTAAAAAAAGTTGTCCCATTATCACACTAAATTTGACCTTTGACGTTTTGATACCACGGCGATTGTCTCATGCCAGCGTGTGATCAGCAATCACAAATTTAGGTTTTCTGTGGTTAGCCATTTCATCCTGAAGCTGGCTAAAACTGGCCTCTGCAGTGGCCTTGAGAAATGTTCATTTGTAGACCGTGATAATACTATTTCCTTTCAAGTCACTCCAGCAGTAAATTGTCAAAAATAGTCTTCTCTTGGTCTGCAAATTGACATTCAATAAGCAAATATTTTGATTTTCTTGACCAAAACTGATCATTAAAGGGGCAACCAAACGTGATATAAACCACTAAGTTAAATTATACGCAAAATGCTCATGTTGAAAATTTTGGTGCTTTTCTCCAATGACCTTGACCTGTGGGCTTTTGACCACAATGACATTGTGTCATGCCCTCTCATTATAGGTTCTTGTATACATAACCAAACATGAGATATAACCGGCGATGTTGAGTTAAACACAGTATACTAATGTCGAAAACCCCCAAAGTTTTTACGGTGATACTGACCTTGAGTCATGTCCTCTTATTTTATAAGGAAGAATTTTTCCAAGGTTACATCCAGTGTAATGGACCTTTACGGTTTTAGCTATGCCCCGCCCATCTCTAGCTAAGCTCCACCCACACCTCGCTCGTGTTGGGATCGATCGCTCACTGAACACCCTGACTATCAATTTCCAAAAAACTACACAGGTAAGCTGTTGAATATTTTGAAACTAATTTGATTGGGTGCTGTTACTGCCTAAGGCAGCAACAGCGACCAGTCAAATTCGTTTCAAAATATTCAACAGCATTTTTATTAAATAGCAGAATTACAGACATACAATTCATGTGTCAGAGTATTTGAGATTTGATGACTGTCTATATGGAACCCTTTGTGATGTAATGATTGTGACGTCATCATACATGCACTGAGCTGATTATGACGTCATATGAGGTCAGATGATGGATGGATACTCTGGAAAGGTGAATTAACCAAACCACTAAGATGATCATAATACAAAATGTTATTGCTGAAAAAGGTTTTGCCATTATCACCATGACCGTAACCCTTCTGATGCCAGCATGCTATCATGAGCACTTGTCGTAATTTGACCTTTGTATATATAATGCTTAAACAAACATGAGATATAATCCTCTAAGTTGAGCTAAATGAAAAATGTTATGTAAATTAAACAAATTTGTATAAGCTGACCATGGTCATTGACCTTTTATGACAGTTGTCATTGTGAAATGCCCTCTCAGTTAGAAAAAACATGTGTCCAAGGCTGGGTCCAGCACGTTTAACCAAACATGAGGAAAAAAAATGATGAAATTGAGCTAAACACTAAATGTTAATGAGGAATATAGGTCAGAATGAAGTTGACCTTTTGACCACAAGGTCAGTGTGCCATTCCCTCTTATTATTAGGAAATATGTGTTCAAGTTTGTGTCCAGCATGATTAACCAAACATGAGATATGAACCGCTAAGTTGAGCTAAACGCAAATTGGATGGCTCATTTTACTTAATAAAGTCGAGCTAAAAACAGGATTCTCTGTCCATGCAAATGGACATTGATTAAACAAAATTTCAATTCACTTGACAATTAAATGGTTAATAGAGGTCATAATTGGAATTATATACAATACAATCTGAAAATTGTTCAAAAAAGATTTAAAACCAATGAAATACATGTAGCAATCTTACCTCCAGATTGAGTATACTCCCGATTTTATGACACCAAGCCTTGTACTCATGTCCTAAGACTGATAACTTGTTCAAGAAATCACGCATCTCAGTAACCACCAATGTGTTACTCTCAAGGTCAGAGCGACTGACATCAATCCATGTCTCAACGACTTTCATCACACCAAGATGCTGGCTGGGGATCTCCCCAATGGGCGAGTATGCTGTGGGCATCGAGCGATATACACAGGTTGCCAATACAGAATGCTGTGAATGGCGATGTTGCTCAGAAAACATACATGTACTCACGGAACCCACAGACCCAGCTGATGACGAAGAAGCTTGCGTGATAAATTGAACAGGAAATAAGGTATTAGTATTGAAAGCAGGATTAGGGCTATTTTCATTGCTGGTGTTTGCAGAACTCGGTAGTGAAACTAATGCTAATTTATCACGTGCTGGATGTAGATGACTAATCGTCGGCTGACCAGCTTCTGGAATGCTAGGGAAATCAAACACATTCACAGAACTTTGACTTGGACTCGAAGCTACAGGAGATGATGGCGCCTCAAAGTGAACAGTGATATTCGTACTGCTTGATTCATCTTTACTGGATTCCACACAGAGGTGATCAGACAGTGCGTCATCTCCTTGTGTAGAGTAAGGCGACCCAGTACATGTGTCCACATCCGTGGTTGTTATAGTAACCAAAGAACCAGACTTAGGCACAACCATTTCTGTTAACCTATCTATATTTGGCACAGATGAGTTAGTGTTATCTTGGGTTCCGTTAAAAGTTGCACTTATATTTTGTGTGAAAGACACAAGAGGATTTAGCACCAATGCTGGCATTCCATTTTCAACTGAATTTTCTGCCGGTATTGTACCACATGATGCTAAATGATCTGGCACAGAACTGGAGCGTGAGAACACAGGTGATATATCAACATTTGGTGTATCCATAACGAATGTGGGTAAATTAATTAATTCACGCTGAAATGCAACAACATCGATATCAGGCGTTGATGACGAGTTATTTGACTCCATTTGACTAACTTGGCTTGCCTGGCTTACGACACTGCCACGATGCATTGAAGACACATTAACTTGGGATTTGGAAAGACGTTTTTTACTCGGCCAATGAAAAAGTTTCTTTGATGATGTAGATTTAAGAGCACTTTCCATCACAGTTGTATTGCTGGATATTGAGCTGTCCTCTGCCACAATAGCTATAGATTGACTTGTAGTAGACGGGGTAATAGAAAACTCCAAAGGTGTCACTAAACTTTCACCTATTGCCTTTAAAGCTAATTTTGTACTGCCATTCCTATTTTTAAGTGAGGAATGACATTTGTTTAACTCCTTTTCTGATATACTGTTTGTCCTCCGGCCTGGATAAGCACTAGGAATACCGTGAATAGATTCGATCTTAGCGGGACTAGAGATTTGAACATGGAGATTTGCACCACGGCGCCGTTTTGATAGCGGTTCCTTCAAGGCCTCTTCTTCTGCTTCCTGCTGTAGTTTTGGAGGACAATGATCTGATGTTAATACTCTAGGTGGCTGAAGTCGACTACTGGACGGTGATAAACGAGTTTTGCGCCGAATCATATTTCCAAATAATTTATGTGCTAACAACCTAAGAATGATGACAGGATGAATGAGAATTGGAAGTGCGGAGAGTAAGAAGTTTCTGAACGGACGCTTCTCAAGATCCATTAAGAACTCCATAGAACATGACGGTGACATGACAGGCGATATTAGAGGCACATGTTTCTGATGGGAGATATGGTTTGTATCGTCTGTAACGTTCACAGCACTGATGTCTGGAAAACCTCTAGGACTCACTGGTGAGTTTGAATGAATGCTGTCATTACATGTGATATCATCTTCTGCCATGGATTCCTTATTAACAATAAAAAATTAAAAAAATTTAAAAAACCCTTTATTTCAGAGTAACAAGAGCAAACCCTCGCCCTCCCAGTTTTGTCACATTCTAAAACACATTTTCCCGGAATTGTTCCAATTTTCCAGATTATACCAAGTTGTGGAATGCACATGTACATTCATACCCTTTCTTGTGTGAAAATCTTAACCAAATCAATCCGTTACTTAACATTTTAATGGTTACATTTGGAAAAAAATAATCCCCCAAATATCTGATTATTTAATGTCCATTTGCATGCCAAGAGAGGACAATTTCTGAAAATTTACCACTAAATGACTGGCTCGCTTATCGAGCCAGCCATTCCAGTGGTAAATTTTCAAAAATAGTCATCTCTTGGCATGCAAATGGACATTAAATAATCAGATATTTGGGGGATTATTTTTTACCAAATTTAACCATTAAAATGTTAAGTAACGGATTGATTTGGTTCAGATGCAAATGGCCATCACTCAAAAGGCCTTCAGAGGCTTGTTTGTCCATTATAGGGTTAATGCCATATCCAGAATTTGAGTCAATCCTGCCTTATTTTATCTTATAACTGGATCATGGTTAAATTTGTTCTTAAAACCTCCGCCAAATCGGACCAGGGACTGCTTGCACCAATTTAAAAGACCCGACTGCATTGTATTCACGAAGAGCTACGTGTAGCTAAATTAAATATTCATCTAATGTAGGGGAATACAGACTTAAGTGTTTTTGGACATACGCCTAATTTACAAATCTTTCCATACTTAACCCGTACCATTCCGATGTCAACACTATCTTTTTGTCAGTAGCAAAGAAACTGGTGTACATTTTAAAACAATTTTGGTGGATGATGTTGCTGTCTACGACAGCACCATCTTCCAACAAATTTGTTTAAAAGTGAACACCAGCTCATCTTTAAAGAGTGCCAAGATTTAAGTACCCTTCCTGAATACGGGCCCCAAGTAGCTTTTGAGATATGCCTCTGGATATACAGACAGACAGACCTGAATGCAATACCCTCCTCCCCAAATGGTCTAAGGGTAACAATAAAAATTCAGATAAACAATTCCTAAAATAAACAACGGGAAGACAATAAAAGTTCAGGACTTGGCTTATGCAGGGGATCGTATGTAGAGGGCACACACGATGGCAATGGAGATGCACTGGTGGCATTCCTTAGTTCCAATGGCATATTTGCCACAAATATGGCTTTCAAAAACCCTATGCCGTCACCGGACAACATGGACCGGACACATTGCTGATCACAAATCCCCAAAAGGTTCTAAGGCGACAACAGCTGTCAACCAAATAGACTTCATACTATGCAAGACAGAAGCAAAACCCCTACTTTGGAATGTTCGTTCCTATGGAGGCATAGACCTCAATTCTGACCACAAGCTAGTCGGGCAAGAGGGTAGAGTCACCTACAACCTACCCAAGCTCATCAGTGACACTGGTACTCAAATGTTATACAAAAAGGCCCTCGGGGAGCAGATGGCTAACATCGATGTCAGCTCCGATCCAAACGAAGCCCTAACCAAAATACGGATATCTATGGAATCCTCAGCTACCAGCACAATAGGTGTTCTTAAAAAACCAATGGACTAGGAATACTTACGACCCTTTAGTAGGAAAACTGTTAGCAGAGCAGAAAGCGTTACGGCGGCACATGTATCACAGTGGCCAAAGTGAAGACCGCACCAAACTACGCCGGGAGCACAATAACATTCTGCGCCACATTAGCGAAAGCTTAAAAGATCTTGCTATTCAACAAGCAGATGCCCTAGAAGATGAAATCACTGTCACAGATGACTGTCACAAAATGTTTCGAGAATCCCGAGCCCTGAGAGTTTCTAACTACACACCACCACTCACTGTACACAACACTGCAGGACACTTTATCGGGGCTGACCAGGGCAAAGTCGAGGCAATTCGAGAATGGTTCAAGAAACAGTTCACTGACCAAGATGATGCGCCCTTTCACCCATTCTTAGGAGACCCCAGGCCATTACTAACACCAATTAAAACAGCAGAAATTGAGAAGGCAGAAAAATGGATGCGCATCTGGAACTGATGGCATAAGCAATGAATTATTCAAATATGCAAGTGACATCATCTCAAAACCAATCATGCACCTAATCACTTCAGCTTTTATGCACCCCCTTCCCATTGACGCTGTAAGCCAAGGCATCTTTATCGCACTATCCAAGCCCAAGAAGCCACATGGCCCCCAGCCAATTTGCGGCCCATTGTCCTTCTTAACAGCATACGGAAAATCCTATCCAATGTTACTCTACGGCGCATCAGAGACAAGATCGATGACTTCACCAGATCATGTCAAAGTGGCTTCAAACGTGGACGCCATCCAATTTGCGTTTAGCACATGCTTGAGTCAGTAGTCATGTCCAAACACTGGGATTTCCACAAAATGGACATTGACATGTTACGAGCAATCGACACAATTAAATGCTCAAAGATCCTAGATGTACTGTGTCAGAGCAGCTGCAATGAAGATGAGCTACGACTAGTGAGGGTTTGCAGACAACAAGCTGAGAGTACGAGTCAGGTCAGTGAAGTCTGTAGAGTTTGAGACATCAATCGGCTCCCGACAGGGAGATGGTCTATCTCCAGTGCTTTTCATCTGTTACCTTGCTGCTGCATTGAAATCCGTGCATTAAGGTCCCACAAGACCAAACCCTCCAGTGTCAATACTGGGCATGCCGCTAGAGATGGAATATGATGACGATGTGGGCTTCATAGGCGAGGAAAAGAAACCCCTTGACGAACTTCTCCCAATAACTGCAAGCAAACTAAAAATTGAGAATCTCTATGAATGAATCCAAAACAGAGTTCACCTACATATACCTATCTACAAAGCATGAAACTAATAAGAAAATGCCGATGCACTTCGTGGCGGCGAACCATTGCAGAAAAGTAAAATCCTGGGCTCACTGATTTGCAGTACTGCTGACATTGCTGCGTCATGGGAACATAGCTTTCCAGTCTTTCTGGAAGATATGGATTCGTAGATCAAAGATGCCCTTGATAAAAAGACTACGTTTATACAATGCAACATGCATATTCTTGATGCTGTATAACTGTAACAGCTGGGCAGCGCCAAAGGCAGCTCTAGACAAACCCGACGCCTGCCACCACAAACACATATGCACCATCGCTGGACACCGATGGCCAGACAGCATAATTTCCAACGATGCACTTTACAAGATATGTAATACGCCGCCGCAGTCTGTAAAAGTCACCCAGCAAAGATGCCCCATATTTTGCCATGTGCTAAGGCTGCTAGAAGAGACACCAGCACAGAGCCTTGGAATTCGCCCTACTACGAGAGGACGTCATTGCATAAATCTGCTAAGCGTGCTACGAGGTGACCTCAAGAAAGCAGGACTCTGTACACTCAAGTCAAGAATTGACCTGAGGAAGCTAAGGATTGCAGCTGTGGACAAGACACAGTGGGAAAAAGCGAAGAAGGACTGATTTCAGCTGTAGGATGTTTCTACTACTACAATAAAAATGAGTGTGAGATTTTATTTATCACATAAGCTTTTATTTAAAATCTTCACGTCGATGGAGGAATCCAGTCTTAGCTATGCCCCGCCATCTCTAGCTAAGCTCCACCCACCCTGACTATCAATTTCCAAAAAACTATACCGGTAAGCTGTTGAATATTTTGAAACTAATTTGGCTGGGTGTTGTTGCTGCCTATGCCATCAAAAACACCAGACCGAATTATTTTCAAAATATTCATCAGAATGTTTATTAAATAGTAGACATTCAATTTGTACAACGTTTAATCCATCATCAATTAACCCCTAACACTCTGATGACAAAATTTTCAATTTTCAAATTAAATTAATAGCAGCAACATCGTCCACCAAAATTTTCAAAAAATGTATAGCAGTTTCTCTGCTATTGACATAGGAAAAGATAGAATATTGACATCAGTGTGGAACAATGTACGGGTTAAGCATTCGTGATGAACTTATATTTATTCTACATTAGTCATGATGTAATTGATTATAATGTCACAATACAAGGCAAATAGTTTGTTATGACATCATATGAATGATGGATAAACTGGAAAGGGCAATCCTTGTCATTTTCTTCCCATTTTGCATTGATTTTGTTTATCACTGCAAGGCAGGGTTTGTACACATTTATCTGCTTGAAATCCCATGACGTTTCCATGATCAAAATTAACAAATTCCATAACCTCTAAGCACTAATATCTAGGAGATTTGTGTTTATGACGGAGATACATAAATTACGATCTGACTTCATTCTACAAAATGTTTGAATATTGCGTCTTACAACAACCAATCAAAAGCCTTGTTTTGATAAGTTGTTGCCATAATTTTCATTGCATAGAGGTAACGGCCAAAATTTATGCTAACAGATTTCTTTTATTTTGCATGATCACCATTGTCCATGACTTTTCCATGCCCTATGGTAAAGAAATGCTGCTTTTCCATGCCTTTCCATGACCACTACGAACCCTGGCAAGGTCTCACTACTGAGAGTATTAGCCAATATGTAACAAAATATAGTTACAAACGCGACATCTTATATATTATCTCAGGGCTTAAATTATTTTTAATTGTCTGCTTTAAAATTTCTGAGCTTTAAAATTATATTAGGTCATCCTTCTACAGCATTTTAACATTAAGTAAATGTCTGTATTGTCCATCTGTATTGTTACATCACCGTTGCTGGGCAACAATGTCGCAATAACATATTGCTGGTGACATGCTTCACTAGCTTGCACCGTTATTGCACTGGTGGGATATATATGTTAGGTAACAGTTTAACCCTTTAACCCTTGAATTTGTTCAAGAAAATTTCGATTTGCTCATAGAAAATATCCAGTTGCAGACCAGAGCATTTAAAAAAATTTACCACTGGAATGACTGGCTCTGTCATAGAGCCAGTCATTCCAGCGGTAAATTTAAAAAAAATACTCTTCTCTTGGTCTGCACGTCGATATTTCTCAAGTCCATTGCAGAAGCTGTTTTTGGCTGATAAGAGTGTTAAAGTGTTAATGAACATTATGCAATAGAAGACAAGATGGCGTCAACTTCCAAGCTAGTACGCCATAAAAGTTCCTTATTTAAAGCACAATTCTATGATGGTAAAAAGTTTACTTCATTTGAAAGATTATTAAATTTATAATGAGGCTCTGCCAGAATAGTAAAATAGAAATGAAATCAAATATCACTCTAGAGAATCGGTAAAATGGGGCGTTTTTATGCTCATCGCTATTCTGCTATAATGCTATAGTGGCTGTGTCTAGTAATTTCAGCTCTGCACCAGTGCCCGCTTATAAAACATGGATGGGGATGGATATAAATGTGGTGGCATTTTAAAGAAAAAAAAAAAAAATAAGCATACATGTATCAACTGATTAGAATATTTGATCAAGGTTTGGTAAAGTTTAACAGAAGTTTAGTTCAGTAGGCTGGATACATGTATTTGGCTATTTGGTTAAGATTACTCAATTAGTACATGTAGTTCAGTCATCGCACAGCGTCATTCTTGATGAGTTTAACTTTTGACCTTGTGACCCCTAAAACTAAGAACATTATTCAAGTACCCCGCCCCATATTGAGCTGAACACACAGCTATGGTTAATGCACCGCTCTTAGTTTATCCATCCATCATATGACGTCATAATCAACTATGGGACGTGTATGATGATGTCATCTCAGGATGTCATTAATGAGGTGGTATAGTCTGTCGTTAACGCTTAGTAGTCCAACACGTTGTATGAATTGTATCTCTTTATCATTTAATAAACATTTTGTTGAATATTTTAAAACTAATTTGACTGGGTGCTGTTGCTGTCAAATTAGTTTCAAAATATTAATAGCTTACTTGAGTGTATAGTTTTCTGGAAATTGATAGTCAGGGAGTTCACAGATCGATCGATCCCAACACGAGCGAGGCGTGGGTGGCGCTTAGATAGAGATGGGCATGGCATAGCTAAAACTGGAAAGGTTCATTATCAAAAAGGTTATCTGGGCCTCTGCCTGAATGAGCATGCAAAATAAACACACTAGACATGTGACCAATTTTGGATAATGCATTGGGTTCATACAGTAACCTGGCGCAAGGTAGCAACAATTTTTAGTTAAATTCTTTTCAAAATATTCACTATGGATAGATTTCAAAAAGCTTAGAAATTTGTTTAACCCTTTTGTGTGACCAGCAACTCAAAGCGCTCGATATGCTACATGCACTTAAATATCAATTCAGCATTTAATGGTCGAGATTTTTCAACAGAATGGAGGATATTTTATTTTAGATAGTTAAACGGGGCATTTACTAAGAATAGCATCCCGTTTGACTCCAAATCGATATTTCTCAAATCTTTCTTAGCTGGCTTGACCATCAAAGGTTTAAATATCTGGAAAATCGAAAATCTTTGCTTAGTCAGTGTCCATTTGCATGCCAGGAGAAAACTATCTTTGAAAATTAAAAAATATAATCTTCCCTTGGCCTGCAAATAGACATTTGACAAAAGCTTTGCATGGAGGCAGGCTTTGGTTGACTTGATGATTAGAGGGGTGAGTTGACAAAAGCTTTGCATGGAGGCAGGCTTTGGTTGACTTGATGATTGGAGGGGTAAGGTGACAAAAGCTTTGCATGGAGGCAGGCTTTGGTTGACTTGATGATTAGAGGGGTAAGGTGACAAAAGCTTTGCATGGAGGCAGGCTTTGGTTGACTTGATGATTAGAGGGGTAAGGTGACAAAAGCTTTGCATGGAGGCAGGCTTTGGTTGACTTGATGATTAGAGGGGTGAGTTGACAAAAGCTTTGCACTGAGGCAGGCTTTGGTCGACTTGATGATTAGAGGGGTAAGGTGACAAAAGCTTTGCATGGAGGCAGGCTTTGGTCGACTTGATGATTGGAGGGGTGAGTTGACAAAAGCTTTGCATGGAGGCAGGCTTTGGTTGACTTGATGATTAGAGGGCTAAGGTGACAAAAGCTTTGCATTGAGGCAGGCTTTGGTCGACTTAATGATTAGAGGGCTAAGGTGACAAAAGCTTTGCACTGAGGCAGGCTATGGTTGACTTGATGATTAGAGGGGTAAGTTGACAAAAGCTTTGCACTGAGGCAGGCTTTGGTTGACTTGATGATTAGAGGGGTAAGGTGACAAAAGCTTTGCATGGAGGCAGGCTTTGGTTGACTTGATGATTAGAGGGGTAAGTTGACAAAAGCTTTGCATGGAGGTAGGCTTTGGTCGACTTGATGATTGGAGGGGTAAGTTGACAAAAGCTTTGCATGGAGGCAGGCTTTGGTCGACTTGATGATTAGAGGGGTGAGTTGACAAAAGCTTTGCATGGAGGCAGGCTTTGGTCGACTTGATGATTAGAGGGGTAAGTTGACAAAAGCTTTGCATGGAGGCAGGCTTTGGTCGACTTGATGATTAGAGGGGTGAGTTGACAAAAGCTTTGCATGGAGGCAGGCTTTGGTCGACTTGATGATTGGAGGGGTAAGGTGACAAAAGCTTTGCATGGAGGCAGGCTTTGGTCGACTTGATGATTAGAGGGGTGAGTTGACAAAAGCTTTGCACTGAGGCAGGCTTTGGTCGACTTGATGATTGGAGGGGTAAGGTGACAAAAGCTTTGCATGGAGGCACGCTTTGGTCGACTTGATGATTAGAGGGGTGAGTTGACTAAAGCTTTGCACTGAGGCAGGCTTTGGTCGACTTGATGATTAGAGGGGTAAGGTGACAAAAGCTTTGCATGGAGGCAGGCTTTGGTCGACTTGATGATTAGAGGGGTGAGTTGACTAAAGCTTTGCACTGAGGCAGGCTTTGGTCGACTTGATGATTAGAGGGGTGAGTTGACAAAAGCTTTGCATGGAGGCAGGCTTTGGTTGACTTGATGATTAGAGGGGTAAGGTGACAAAAGCTTTGCATGGAGGCAGGCTTTGGTCGACTTGATGATTAGAGGGGTAAGGTGACAAAAGCTTTGCATGGAGGCAGGCTTTGGTTGACTTGATGATTAGAGGGGTAAGGTGAGAAAAGCTTTGCATTGAGGCAGGCTTTGGTTGACTTGATGATTAGAGGGGTGAGTTGACTAAAGCTTTGCACTGAGGCAGGCTTTGGTCGACTTGATGATTAGAGGGGTGAGTTGACTAAAGCTTTGCATGGAGGCAGGCTTTGGTCGACTTGATGATTGGAGGGGTAAGGTGACAAAAGCTTTGCATGGAGGCAGGCTTTGGTTGACTTGATGATTAGAGGGGTGAGTTGACAAAAGCTTTGCATTGAGGCAGGCTTTGGTTGACTTGATGATTAGAGGGGTGAGTTGACAAAAGCTTTGCACTGAGGCAGGCTTTGGTCGACTTGATGATTAGAGGGGTGAGTTGACAAAAGCTTTGCATTGAGGCAGGCTTTGGTTGACTTGATGATTAGAGGGGTAAGGTGACAAAAGCTTTGCATGGAGGCAGGCTTTGGTCGACTTGATGATTAGAGGGGTGAGTTGACAAAAGCTTTGCATTGAGGCAGGCTTTGGTTGACTTGATGATTAGAGGGGTAAGGTGACAAAAGCTTTGCATGGAGGCAGGCTTTGGTCGACTTGATGATTAGAGGGGTGAGTTGACAAAAGCTTTGCATTGAGGCAGCCTTTGGTTGACTTGATGATTGGAGGGGTAAGGTGACAAAAGCTTTGCATGGAGGCAGGCTTTGGTCGACTTGATGATTAGAGGGGTAAGGTGACAAAAGCTTTGCATGGAGGCAGGCTTTGGTCGACTTGATGATTGGAGGGGTAAGGTGACAAAAGCTTTGCATGGAGGCAGGCTTTGGTCGACTTGATGATTAGAGGGGTGAGTTGACAAAAGCTTTGCACTGAGGCAGGCTTTGGTCGACTTGATGATTGGAGGGGTAAGGTGATAAAAGAGGAGTTAAAGAGGAGAAATTTGCTAACTTCTGAGAATTTATCCAAAATTGCTTAGAATTCCAAGAAATGTGTCTGCTTTTCTAAGACAGATGTTAGGTGGCTTAGAATGGATGGCAAATTTTTAGGCAGAAGTTAAACTACAACTTTCCTCAATCACCACATTGAATGTAGCGTTTTACTGGTAAAATAGTATTTAAATACTTAAATACTGATATAGAGTCAAGAGAGGAAGACTACAACAGAACAATACTGCCAATATTTATGTCAGAAAGCAATGCTGTTTCGACTCTTCTCATGTCTGGCGATTCAACCCCTTTAAGACTTTAAATGGTCAAATTTTCTTAATAAAATCTAAATATTTTCTCATTGAATGTCCATTTGCAGGCAAAAAGAAGACTATTTTTGAAAATTTACCACTAGAATGACTGGCTTGATTTTCGAGCCTGTCATTCCAGTGGTAAATCTTCAAAAATAGTCTTCTCTTGGCCTGCAAATGGACATTCCCCAAAACAACTACAAAGGTCGATTTTGGCTGGCTTGACCATTAAATGGTTAACTGACCGCCAGCCATAATTATAATAACATTATTTATACGATGTTGCTTCAAACATCTAACACATGCATCCGCTTACATATCTTATATCAGCTTTGTGTGTCCATTACTACAGCTGATTTACATCACAACAAATAGAAAGCGTCTTAAAATACAGAAGCTGATTATGTCTTAAAATATATTTGCTCAGTTGAGAAAATCCATACCCAAAGCAATTGTTCTTTGTGAAATCTGCTAACCATATTTTAAGAAAATTTCTTAAGCGCTTAAATAAATGTGAGTTAAGCAAATTTCTCAGCTGAGCATGCTACATGTATATTAAAGATACCCACAGTCTTAGATTTATCAGTTAGTGTTTAAAAGTAGATTTCTAAGAACTTAGATTGAAATGTGTTAAAATTAATAATACATGTATCTTAGCACCTTTATAACCTCGGCGATGAGTCCTTCCAGACTGGCCGCAGTTAAATGAGAATTGTTGTTCCGGATGGTGATCTGACCGAGCGCCATTAGCTCGATGAAACTATCCTCAGGGGAGTGCACCTGCAGCAGGGAATTTGGAGTGTCACTTAAAAATGCTGAAATTGAAAATAAACAGAACATCTTATACATTTAATTGTCAACCCATTATGGCTTCTGTAGTGGTCTTGAGAAATGTCCAGTTTATGCATTTGAAGGCCAAAATTACTTTTCGAAAACGTCTCTAGGACTATTTTGCTAATTAACCGAGATCAGCATTCTTGTAGTAAATTATTAAAATACATCTAGTCTTCTCTTGGCTTGCAAATCGACATTTACTACATGTATGCAAAAGACTATGATTTTCTTGGCCAATCGTAATGACTTAAAGGATCAGCCCTTGTACACGTGAAGTATTACATGTATCTGGCATTATTCAAGATTATCATCTTCAATACTTGATAATTTATTGAGCTAATCTGTCAATCAAGTATATATTCATTTCTTCAACTGACATCCCTTAAATTCATTCAAGAAATTTTTTTCATACAAAATGCTGATTTGCAGACCCAGAAGACAATTTTTTGAAAATTTATCACTGGAATGACTGGCTCGATTATCGAGCCAGTCATTCCAGTGATACATTTTCAAAAACATTCTTCCTTTGGTCTGCAAATGGACATTTTCCAAGACCAGCGCAGAAGCCGTTTTTGGCTGTTTTGAATGTTAACGGGTTAACTGATAATAATTTTAAGATGCATCTCTCGTCAGAGCTTTTCAAGGAGTACAGAAATGAAGGGCAACACGCTGTCAATCGAGGGATACTATGTCCAACCCATACCTATCTAAGCCCTGCCCAATTTTTACTCAGGTTGGAACAAACTTACAACTTTGAAACCTAATTTCTAGAGTCTAAAGTTCAAGGTAACTATACAGGAAAGCTGATGAATATTTTGAAACTAATTTGACTGGGGGCTGTTGCTACCTATCACAGCTGCCAGTCAAGATAGTTTCAAAATATTCAACAAAATGTTTATTAAACTGTAAATCCATCAAGGACATGCGCACAATTCATACACATTTAAATTTTCAGGACAGAGTTATAATGTGTCATTATGATTGTGACGTTAGGTACCTAGCGACGTAACTGATTACAATGTCAGATACTTGAGTGACAGATCAGATCTCTCCATTAATAATTTGGCCCTTTAACCCTCATATCAGCCAACAATGCCTTCTGCCGTCATCTTGGGAAATGTCCATTTGCAGACCAGGAGAAGACTATTTTTGGAAATTTACCATTGGAATCACCACCTCGATAACGGAGTCAGTCATTCCAGTGGTAAATTAAAAAAAATAGTCTTCTCTTGGTCTGCAAAAGTACCTTTTCTTTGAGAAAATTGAAATTTTCATGAGCAAATTCGAGGGTTAGAGACTTAATGGTCAAGCCAGCAAAAAACAGATTATGTTGTCTTGAGAAATGCCCCTTTGCAGGCTAAGAGAAGACTACTTTTGAAAGTTTATAACTGGAATGACAGGCAGTAATTGCGCTAGTCCTGTATGTAGAAATTTAAATAAAATACTTTATCCGCCTTCACATGGACAGCAGCTTTGACAGGACCGAGTACAAATCAGAATTATCTTCACCAATCTGAACCAATAACCCTTTACCCCTCATATCAGCCCAAAACAGCTTCTGCAGTGGTCTTCAGAAATGTCCATTTGCAGACCAACAGAAGTCTATTTTTTTTTAATTTACCACTGGAACGACTGTATCGATAACCAAACCAGTCATTCCAGTGGTCAATTTTCAAAAAAGTCTTCTCTTGGTCTGCAAATGAACATTTTTCTATGAGAAAATTGAAATTTTCTTCAACGAATCCGAGGGTTAAAGGGTTAATTTCTACATTATATTTTAAGCGTAATCAACAACAGTCTGCTGGAAACAGTTTCCTGGACTCGGCAAGATTCGAATTATGAAATTTCTGACACAAAAGAAAGCTACAGTAACTGTAGCAACAGTATGTTAGTAGGTCGGTAGTAAGCTCATAAATAAGTTAGCATGTTTCCAAAAACAAAAACCATGTTGCTAGACATTGTAAGAAAAGTTCTGTTCAGCGTTATGAACATGCAATAAGTAGTTCCAATTCAATTATGTTCAAAATATTCAACAGTAGTCTGTATGTTTTATTCCCCTTTGGTAATCTGATAACTTATTCTGAGCTGTACTGCATCGTTTGATTGTTATAAAGATCTGAATCAAAAGGTTTTGACAAAACAATAAGACCTCTGCTATTGCGATAACTGTAGTATTTCTTCATGGCATATCCACAATTAATAGTTAATCTTTAACGCTTTTAAATCCCTGAAAAAGTAAATTCTGTATGATTTGTAGTGTATTCTGCTGAATATTTTGAAATTCATATGACTGGAAGCCATTGCTGCCATAGGAAGCAATGGATACCAGTCAAATTATTTGCAAAATCTTGAAAAGTTTTGATGCATGGTTACCTTGAAAATAAGAGATGGGGAATTCACCAGTGAAAAGTTTAATGAAACAAGCTCACTTTAACGGTGTCTAAGCAGGTGAAAATTAGATAACAAACATATATATACTAGGAGAAAAAAGAAATGCAAGTTCGGATTTAGTAGTAAATATCTCAAATGATTTATTGATTATTATTTCATTGTTTGTATTTTTATTTCATTTCTTTATTACTGATTAGATATTGACAGATTTTGTTGTCTTAACACAGACAGCATTTGCATGGACAACGTTCAAATGTGAGTACCCTATGCCATTTCCTGATCAAAGTCAATAGCGTGTGTGCCCACCTTACGCTGCGATCGTTGCTCTAACTCTCCTAACCATTGACCCCATCAAGTTGTTTATGGTCTTTTATGGGATGTTATTCCACTCCTGAAGAAGGGACTCTGTGAGCTGAGCGACTTGTTTGGGACGTTGATGTGCTTCCTGACTCTCCTGTCAAGCTCGTTCCACAAATGCTCGATTGGGGACACATCTGGACTGTAGGGTGGCCAATCGAGAACTGTAATATTGTTTTGGTTAAGGAAGTCACGACAAACCATAGCAACGTGCAGCCTCGCATTATCCTGCCGCAACGTAAGGTTACGCTCCTGGATAAGTGGAAGGACGTGAGGAATGAGGACCTGATCACAATATCTTACAGCTGTAAGATTTCCCTGGATGACCACGAGACGTCGTTTCATGGCATGAGAAATTCCTCCCCAAACCAGAACAGACCCTCTGTCGCTTTGCAGCACACACGCGTCAGAATATCGTTCACCTCGACGTCGATAGCAATGTTGTTGTCCATCTGACCTGTAAAGCATGAACCGAGATTTGTCAGTGAATAAAACACGTCTCCACTGGGCCAAGCGAAATGGGTTTGGTGAATGCAGCCATTGCAGTCGACGTTGACGTCGCATGGGTGTAAGTTGCTGACCAATGTAGGGACGTCGAGGCTTTAAATTGAACTCCTGCACCCGAATCCTAACTGTTCATGGGCACACTTGGCGACCATGAGTGCATACAACCTCACTAGCCATCTCCGTCGCCATCTGAAATCGGTTACGAAGGTGTATGAAATGTATGCGCCTATCTTGACATTGCGACGTAATGCGTGGGCGTCCACTCCTTGGATGGTCAGCTAATCTTCCCGTGGCTCTGAGACGCCAAACTAACCTAGTTATCGCTGACTCATGAACTCCAAATTGTTGGACAACATGACGTTGCGGTTGTCCCTGCATTATTAGTGCATTAGCCCTACACCTGTCAATTTCGGACATTCGCGTCATATTGCTATTTAATCGCTTTGAAACGCAATGTGGTGCACTTGATGTGTACTGTTCGAAACTTCGATTTGGTATGGTTTTCAAGTCCATAGCACGTGGGAGTGCACTGTATGCACGCTTTCTTGAAAATTGCATTAAGATCATGCAGCGTCGCACGTGGTCACGGTTGATCGTATTTTAACCACAGATTCTTTGGACAGTAGACTGATTTACATGTACACATGTAGCTTTGTGTCAAATTTCACTACATGTGCTTTAGGGATAAAAAAGTTATATTACATGTGTACCAAATCTGAACTTGCATTTCTTTTTTCTCCTAGTATACATGTATCTAGTATGAGTCATTAGCTCATACAAAGAATAGTGGTGCCAGAATCTGCATCACAGAGCACAACACATTTCGTTTTATATACCTTGTAACCTGAATTCTCAGAATCCTATTTTCAAGGTAATTATACAGGTAAGTTCCTGAATATTTTGAAACTAATTTGACTTGGTACTGTTGCCACCTATGGTAGCAACAGCACCCAGTTTAATTAGTTTCAAAATAATAGACAGAATGTTGTTATATAGAAAGTCCATCAAAGACATACAATTTCTACATCTGATGGATGATTCTAGCTTCATGACGGAGTATTCTCTATCAATTATGACTGTGACATGAGCCTACCCTGTGATGTAATTGATGACATCATATACTTGAGTGACAGATCAGACCCATCCATTGGAGGACATCGTCCATCCTTTCCATTCAGAAATATAACATACATGTAGCCACCAGCACATGACCTGCCATCTGCTAGATTTGCTCATGAGGCATCAGTGAACACTTCCAAACTGAAGTCTCTAAAGTTACCTAAATGCTGATACAGGGCAGCACTTTGCCTCCATGAAAAGATTATTATGGCAACAATTACAGTTTACTATCAGTCAAATGTGTCTCAATATGTTACATAATCGACAACCCAAAGGGCTGTATATAAAAATTGACTGTGATAATTTTCAGAAAAGCGCAATCATCCATCATCTCAATTTCAAATATACTTACGTCGTTGATCAAACAGATCAACTCGACCTCCAAGTTTATGTAACAGACCCATATAGACAAGAATACGTGCAGCGTGGTACTTGACAAAGCGTGCATACTTTGTACTGTGATTTGTATAGTACCATTCGTCTGAAGGAAGCAGCAGTTGCATAAGCATATCCGCGACATCGGCATCTGCAAGTGCTTGATGGAAGCTTGGGTCGAGGGCAATACAAGCCAGACATTGCAGCAGTAGGCACAGCAGTTGCTAGAGAAAATCATACAATAAAAGAAATTGTGTAATTTTTCTTATTTTATAAATGTAGGAAAACACATCAATTTTTTTGCCTGAAAATCAATAAAATATTACAAATGATTTGAAACATGAATACAGTCAATAGAGAAATTTGGTCGCGAGAAATCGCCATTCACAGGCCAAGAAATTTTTTTTTCCAATTTTATCACTGCATAGACTGACTCGATGACAAAGCAAGTCATCCCCAGGTACATTTCCAAAAATAACTGTCTCTTGACCTGCAAATGAAAATTTTTCTATGAGAAAACTGAAATTCTCTCAACCAAATTTGACCATTGAAAGATTACAGCAATTATTGATATAACTTTAGTTAATACTACTATTAATCTGTTAGCCACTTTCGTAAGTTGCTTATTTTCGACAATACATGTATTTGCCTGAGCTGTGGCCCATGAAACCAATGAAATTGCTGCATCCATCTCTGATGTGAGATTCTATTGTCAATTTGCAAGAGCAATGCTGCGTTCAGGCAGGTGAATACATATAGGAATGTATAACAAGTTTTTAACAACCTATGCAAAGTACGAGTCTTTTGGAGGAGACAGTAAATCTTGTACATGCATCTGTGCATTGATGGTCTGAGGGAAGTAAATGAAACCAGTCTGAAGACGCACAACCAGCAAGGTGCACCAGCATTGAAACCCCTTAATGCTCAAGACGGCCAAAACCGGCCTCTATAGCAGTTCTGAGGAATGTCTATTTGCATGCCAACTGTCAAGAGATTATTTTTGAAAAATTACCACTGAAATGACTGGCTCGATAACCGAGCCAGTCATTCCAGTGGTAAATTTTCAAAAATAATCTCTTGGGAGTTGGCATGCAAATGGAAATTCACTGATAAAAGATCTTTGTCATGACCAATCTTGACCGTTAAAGGGTTAAACAATAGCCCTGTATGTCAGATGTCAACTCTGCATTCAGTCCACACTGATATCATACCTCGCGTGCCTTACATTGTGTACTTGTATTATTTACTAAATACAATGTGATTATCCCCCCCTGAAACCCCACATGTTGGAACAAGGTATATCAGTAAACTGAAGGATGCTCCCCGAAGGCATACTGAACCATGTGTCCACCGGGAAACTCTTGAAACTATGGCCTGAACAAAAATTCTCTGTAACGTTCAGTGAACAATTAAAAGCAGGTCATGCTGACCTACTTTTTTTTTTATAGGAAACACACCGTCAGCGTATATAATGCATCCATCCATACACCAAATTTAGTTCCTTTAAACCAAAACCTCTTGAAACTACACCCCAGGCAACAAATTTCTGTAATATTCTGTGAACCATGAAAAGTAGGTCAAGCTGATATACTTTTCATATGCAACACAGCAAGTTTAGTTCACGTATATAAGACTCCTTAAACTACAGCCTGGTTAAAGATTTTCTGCAATGCTCAGTGATGCGTGCAAAGTAGGTTACATTGACCTACTTTTCATGTGCAACACACTTTCAGCCTATAATGCATCCATACACCTTTGGTCCTGTATACTGAAAACCCTTGAAACTACAGCCTGGACAAAAAATGTCTGATTTTCAGTGAACTGTGAAAAGTAGGTCATGCTGACCTACATTTCATATACAATACACATTCAACATACAATGCATTTTCATATATCAAGTTTAGTTCCCATATACAAAAAACCTCTTGAAATCACAGCGCGGACACAAATTTTCTGTGATGTTGATTGTTCAGTGCACGTGAAATGTAGGTCAAAAGTAGGTCATGCTGACTTACTTTTATACATTGCACATCTTCTCCATAAGCTGGATCCACATACATGTACCAGGTTTCAGGATCATACATTTGTACATATAAAAGTGTTGAAACAATCGCCCAGACAAACTTGTAGAGGGCAAATGGACAGATGGATGAACAGATGGACAAAGCGGTGACTATATGCTCTCCAGATAATTTTCTCCATAAGTCCATGGCTTCCTTGCTAAGGTTTGGGGAATTTTAAACCTGAACTTTGGGAGTATAGGACTCCTGGAATTCCACTAGTGGAAGGCCTGTCCCATGTAACCATCAGCAAACATTTGCAGGCGGTAAGGAGAATACAGTACTTAAAGGAACGGAAAAGGGAAATAACAAATGATGTTTATTGGTAATTTCATACAATATTAAATAAACTACCATTGGTAAAAATTTTAAATGAATCAGGATTATATGAGAAAAAGCATTTACTAAATCTAGGAGCATTTAACTTGGAACCAATAGTGACGTAGCCAGTGCTTCGCACTCTCCCGTGTGTCAACTGTGTGTGCAGGTATAACGCTTAGTCGAATATAACAAGAGAGCAATTCCATGTAACTATGGATGTGGCATCAAAATTTCATACTAAATTTATATGATTGATGTTCATATGATGATAAAGCCCATATGTTCAGAGTAATAAATGAACAAATTAGATGCAAATAGCAGCAAAATTGTTGACTGTATGGACGTTTTAAATAATGCTGAAAAAAAACCCCAAAACTATTTAATAAAAATGTGTAAAAGGGACAGCGATATGATACACTGTCAAAGAACAGCAAATATAATCAGTGGTTTTAATCCGTAGGCCTTAGATTTTCTTGTATCAGTTGAATTCTTGATATACACTGATTTGTGAAGTCGATGTGTTTAAGCTCTTCCCCTTACATGGCCATGTAATGCGAGTAACGCTGGGGGTGTATTTGTTAAACCTCCATCAAGGTAAAAGCTCACAGCTCCAGCTCTGTCGTCTATGATTTTTCAATAACTCTTGGTACATGTTTTTTTGACATAGATTAGCATGATTAAGATTCATCAGTTCACGACAAATTCAGGGCACATAACGTGTAATGCGAGTAATGATGTAACATGAGTAACAACCAGTTCAAGGATAATTAAGCTGTCCATGATGGCAATTTACATAATTTTCTCCATTTATGTGACAGCACCAAGAATGGCTGTCATCTGCTAGATTTCACGTCATAGTCAATCTGCATCCTGTATTCGAGTACTTGCTATATTTCCTGCAGACATTGACCAATGAAATCGATCTCTCAATCTAGATATTTTTTTCACACGCTGAACCAATTCAGGGATAGCTCAGTTCCACCAAATATGTTTAGTTCAAGACAAAGTGGCCACCTTTGTTCTGATGAAAGATGTAGCTAATAATGTAATCTCCACTCCAGAAGATGTTGAAGATTCATGAGTTGAAGGCACAGGACTGGTGTGCTATAATGTAGGATAAGGTTGTGTACCCTGGTGTGGTGCTGGATATTCAGGAGGGATATTACAAAGTGTCAGTTATGCTACCTGCTGGAAATAACTGGAGATGGCCATCTACTTGTGATGCTATATACTACATCAGAGAGCAAGTTGCTAAAAGGAATAATAAACCAATTCTTATAAACAGTCGTGGTCATTTCAAGCTTTCTGTTGAATTTTAGACTGCATGTTGAAGGGAGGATTATTGTGAATTTCTTCCAAAATTATAGCAAACTTGAGCTTACATGTATGTCCACAAATAAAGAGATACATATGAATTTGATGATGGTTGACCATTGTACCATAATTTGGGCAACCAGCACTGACATATCTCCTCTCAGACAAATTGTAATGCGAGTAACGGTAACGCGAGTAACATATACCTTTTTAAATCAAAGCTAATTAATAAGTAATTCTAAATTTTCTTTGTTGTTATTATATTTCTGTGAATATAGGTTAGCCAGCGTTATCGTGGCTTTTTTGTTAAATGAATAGTTTGAGGACAAATTTGGCTCAAAGTGTTCCTAAAAATAACCATGTCTCATTTTCGTAATGCGAGTAACGACAGACAAATAATTGCTCAAAAAGTGTTTGTAATTCCTTTGTGGCTTAAACTGTGGTGATAAATTTTTGGAAACTTATTACTCTCGATTGAATAAAAAATCATACATGTAGTCAAAATGTAACGCAGGAATTGCCCGAAAGCAAACATGAATATGGCATGTATGGTTTCGTACGCGGTATGAATAGTATTCTCTATAGGCGCCAATGTAGAGCGATTAACTCACTACTGTTAATCACTACTGATTCTTTTGAAAACATTATATTTGAAAGTCAATGTTTCTGGTGGAAGCAACGAGTTACAGTCAAAATGATGTCAAAATACACCGCTGGTTTCCAAGGTCGCAACATGATGTCTACTGATTTTGAAATTCATATAACTGAATGTAGATCCTGTCTCTAGAAACAACAGCTTTGAGTCAAATTGTTTTAAGATTAGACTGGCTGTAGCTGGTATTATTTATTCGCTCGGCATACACTAGAGTGAGCGCGCAGAACCACATGCGTCACTAATTGGTTCCCACCAGAGTGACATAAATAGTATTTATTTGCTTTTTTCAAATTATTCCGATTGATTTCCGTTTTTTACTGGTGGCTATAGCTTGATTATTATCTAAAACTATCATTCACGAGAATTTGTTAGTTCCCTGGTCCTTTCCTTTAAACACCCCACCAGCAGGATTAATTGGGAAAACTACTAAATCAATGTATGTTTCCCTTGTCACTGCTGGGGTGAATAGCATTAAGAACAGTTGTAGAAATGACATGGGTACACAAGTGAACTCCATAGCATCAGATCTCTGTTACGTAATGTTAGTGAAGGCTAATGACTCAATGCTGAAAAAGAAACGGTTCAACTGTAAAGCGAAATTAAAGGTTTGGAATCTTCACACAGTACAGACACTAAAACAACTATGTGCTGCAACCAAGACGTGGACTGCTAATGGTAAATCGAAAGATACAGAAAATCCTGATCGTGTAAATAAGCAGCTGTGTAAGTGCAAGTTTCGGAAATTATGCAGAATAGAAATAGCAAGGCAAAGAAACGGACAAATCTAAAATACTCGAAGCTTGTCAGTCTGGCTCCAAACGATTCCACTTCTTGGTCAACAGGCAAAGAAAGGTGGGGAATGCATTTGTAACTGACTTCCATGGTGATGCAGTGTTACTCAGATGCCAAATCCGCATTTGATGGGGTCAACCATGCATACCAACTACGGAGACTATATTATGCAGGGGTCAATGACAAACACTGGACTCTAATTCAGAATATGCATCTCAGCACCACATACAAGGTGAAATGGAATGAAACCCACTCCGATATCTTTGATGTACTTCAAGGTGTTAGGCAAAAAGACATTTTGAGCACAGATCTCTACAAACTGCACATCGACTAGAGCTGTTTTGTATTGATATTTTATGTCTGGTACCGATATCAGTATGTTTGGTCTCAATTACCTCGGTATTGGTACGGTGTCCGTATTGCATTGATGCTTCTGCAAACTCTTTTCTGTGCTTACATTGCAAGTGTTTTTTCAAATTTGTTGTTTTGTCATCATACATTCCGTTTCCACAGCATTCAAGCGCATGTTTTACTTTCGATTCGCCTGAAATAACGTCCACGCACAAGACATTTTGCAACATATAATAACTAAGACGGTACAACAGTATGATGGCTGACCCTCTTGTGACGGAAAATAATGAGGATTGCCTGTGCAAACTTTATGGAATTCCCTCTTTTGAGCAATTTGAGGCCTTTTTTTTCAGTATTAAAGTTTCGGTAATTTGAGATTTTTTCGGTATGGTATTTCGATATTGTTGCAATATTAATATAGCATGGTAATTTCGTTATACCTACAGCCCTAACACCGACCCACTGTTACACAGATTGGAATCTACCCACTTTGGAATGCGGTTCAGGAATGTTTTAGTAGGTAATAACAGTACATGTGCTGATGACGTTTCATTAATGAGTACCTCTGTGTCTGATGCACAAAAACTGATTAACATTGCGACTGACGTTGCCCAATTGGAGAGGTACCAGCTCCAACTCACTAAAAGCATATCACTGTCTCTCCAGCCTGACACCAGTGGCTCAATTAACACAATATCCTCTGACTTTCTTCCCAGTGGCACTAATATCCCCACAGAAATATCTAGTCTGTATCTTGGAGTAAAACAAACGGGCACGCTAAGAGATACATGTAATTGCCGCCAGAACATAACGGATAATATTAACAAGGCACACGCCGTACTGCATACAACTTACTCTTGGCAGGATTTCATGGGCATAATGGTCTTGATCCACAAACCATGCTACACGTGTGTAAGATATATATCAGCCGATTACTGACATACGTATGGTCTGGAACTGATAATTTCTAAACCTGAACAGCATGCGAAACTGGAAACGTATTACGGGAAGCTCATAAAGCAGGTTTTCTCGCTCCCCAGTAGTACAGTGGACCAAGCCATTTATATACTTTCTGGGATTCTATATGTACCTATAGAGGCGCAAATCCATCAGATGGGCTTGATGCTCTTTAACAACATATGCAATCAACCAGAATCTTCCAAAGAAAAAAGAATTAGCTAGAAGATAACAAATGTAGATGGCAATCAAATCTACTGAGAGGCATAGCTGGGTCATTGAAGTGATGAGAACAGCTTGGAAATATGACTTAGAAGATAGAGATCTCTATCTGGATACATGTAGCAATTAAAAAGGAGAAATTATGGAAAGCCCTTATTAAGAGAGGTATACATTTGTACTCGAGGGAAGAAATACATGTATCTAGCCTTGCCTCACTGTATAAGTCTCATAAGTATCTGAATGCCTATATCTTAGACCCTGGAAATCCACATCCTGTGCCACAGGCAGAGCTGCCAACCCCCAGTTCAAGCAATCAGTATTTTCCGGTGGAAAATAAACGAAATCTAGGATTTCTTTTTTCACGAGAGAGTTGATACTTACCTCCCTAATACTTTTGATATTGCTAAATATCGGCTTTCACTCAATAAAACACTCAGATTAAAAACAGTTAGGTGCCCCTACTGGGCAGGGAGTCAGAGGTAGTCCGGCGGATGCTCGCCCCACCACCGCGCATGCGCCGACTACTACTTCCTCTGGCTCATTTATTGGCTAACACATGCAACTACCAAGAGCCTGAAGACCGAGCCTCTGTGGGGCGGAGAGGCCGGGTCAGTATCTAGGGAGGTAAGTATCAACTCTCTCGTGAAAAAAGAAATCCTAGATTTCGTTTATTTCACATCAAGAGTATACTTACCTCCCTAATACTTTTGATATTGCCAGAATTCGAAAGTGAATCTGGCGGGAGGGAGGCGAGGTCAAAAGACCAGCTCTTCCCTATACGCTTTCAAGCGTTTTAAGGCACTTATGACGTCTGAAACTGTGTGAAAACACAGTCAGGATTTGATAAACCATCGGATAACACAACCGATGCCTGAGAGATGACCGATTTGTCATATGCGCTCCCCCCCCCTCCCTTGGGAGGAAGATTAAATGACCTCAATGTCCTACACGCTCTCTTCGTACTAGTGCTAAGTACTATAGGACAGAGACGAAAAGGCTCCATTTTCGTATACTCTCTATAAAGAACCACAACCCACATAAACCATCACCATATTAATAACACTGGGTAACGTGACAATACAAACAATGAACAACACATGAACAAGACTGACCTTGTTGTCCTAGGAAGCTGTCATCATGACTCCAGCAGAGAAGGATGATACAGTCCCGACAAGTGGTTGTCACCGTCGCTGAATGGCGAAGTATATAAGCAATGCGGAGGCACTCTTCACAAACATAAAGCGGTTATTGTTTCAAAATCGACAAGGCGAGAGGGTTAGAGGTGTCACGGAGGTAATGGTCTGTAAAACTAGACTCACAGTGCCACTGAGCCACTGACATAATATCATCCACAGGGACCCCATTAAAAAGGGCAGTGGATGTCACGACACCGCGGACACTGTGAGCCTTGGCCACGTCAACCTGTCGCCCGGTGGCGGATTTGTGACAAAATTGAATACATTCCACAATCCACCTAGAAATGGTGTCCTTAGACGCCCTACCATGGGGTTCAATATATGACAACCATAACGCTGACTGGTCGGTACGCCACTCCGAAGTACGCTGTTTGTACCGGAGCAGCGCCCGTACGGGGCACCATACTTTAGAATTAGGATCATATCTAGTTAAAGATGGCAAAAAAATAGGTTGACCTGGATATTTCAATGACTGATTTTTAGACAAGAAATTAATCCTAGGTAGAAGCTTAAGGCC
This sequence comes from Chaetoderma sp. LZ-2023a, assembly GCA_034401795.1. Classification (NCBI taxonomy): domain Eukaryota; kingdom Metazoa; phylum Mollusca; class Caudofoveata; order Chaetodermatida; family Chaetodermatidae; genus Chaetoderma; species Chaetoderma sp. LZ-2023a. The sequence goes on from CM067369.1 coordinate 258,942,913, forward strand.
TTCCCCTGTAACCACAAAACGGTCAACCTCGGCTGATAAGGCGTGAATTTCACTCCTACGCCTAGCCGAGGCCGCAGCAATTAAAAATACAGTTTTAAGAGTTAACATTTTCATAGAAATGGAACTAAGTGGTTCAAAAGGCTTATCACCTAGTACCTGGAGCACCAGTGATAAACTCCAAGACGGAATCAGTGGAGGATTCCTTGGTCTTAGATTGCCCATGCCTTTAATTAATACATTTAATGTACTTACTTCATCACTCCCCCTATTAGCCAAGCAAGGAATAACAGTCATTAAAGCTGACTTATAACCAGCAATAGAGTTAGGCTTGAGGCTATAGGCATCATATAGGTGACAGAGGAAATCAGCCACTACCTGAATAGATGATTCCATTGGATCAATACATCTTTTTGAGCACCATTCTGCAAATCTGTTGATTTTATAATTATATGCTCTGGAGGTTGACCCCCTCCTGGCTTTGGCCATAAACATGGCCGCTTGCTCAGAAAAGCCCTCCTTAATTCTAGATTCCTTGACAACATCCACGCAGTCAATCGGAACATTGACGGATTGTCGTGAAGGGCCTTGCCCTGGAAGATAAGGTTGTCCATCAGAGGCAGCGGAACCGGATTGCAGACCAGAAGGTCCAGCAGATCCGTATACCACGATCGGCTTGGCCAATCCGGGGCGATCAGAAGCACTTGGCACTCCTGCTGCCTGATTTTCTGAAGCACCTTTGGAATCAGGATTGCTGGGGGGAATGCGTATGCATACATTCCCTCCCAGCTGATAGCTAACGCATCTGTTGCGAAAGCGCTTGGGTCTGGAATCGGAGAGACGTACGTCGTCATCTTCGCATTCTTCTTCATTGCGAACAAATCTATGTTGGGTTTCCCCCAATGGTCGAACAGACGATCCGCCACACATTGATTTAGTTGCCATTCCGTGGGTAAAACACTCATCCTTCGGCTCAATGAGTCTGCTAGCAGATTTAACCTCCCCGGAATATGAACTGCTTTCAAGGTGATCCCATGATCCAGGCACCAACAAAGCAGTCCCCATGTCATCATACAGAGACTGGGCGACTTCGTTCCGCCCTGGCGGTTTATGTAAGTCACTACTGTTGAGTTGTCTGAACGAATTAGAACAATCTTGCCCTGAACTTTCTGTAAGAAATGTTCCAGGCCCAGGACTACTGCTCTTAGCTCTAGTAGATTGATATGTTCCTTGGACTGATCCAGATCCCAAAGCCCTGATACTGTGGACTCTTCCAGACAAGCTCCCCACCCCTCCATCGATGCATCTGTATACACAGTCACCTGAGGGTGGGGAGGGGTTAGCAAAACCCCCAGCAAGAGATTCTCTGTATTCAACCACCATTGCAGGTGGTGAATCAGAGGCGCCAACACCGGCACGTTCGAGTCCAGCGAACCTGAACTCTGGGTCCACTGTGTCATGAGAAACAACTGGATCGGACGCCTGCGCAAGGCGGCCTGTGGAATGACTGGTTCCAAAGAAACCATCAAGCCCAGCATTCTCAAGTAAACCCGTGCCAGGACATGACGACTGTCGCACACCGACTGAATTACCGAGATGAGTACTTGAACCCTCTCCTGAGTGGGGTACACATACCCCGTCTCCAGATCGAAGAACATGCCCAGGTAAACAAACTTCTGGGATGGAGTTAGCTCTGATTTCGGGAAATTGATTATCCAGCCCAAGTCCGAGAGAGTTTTCAAAACAATCACCAGATTGGCGGACAACGATTCCCGGGTGTGTGCTTTCAATAGCCAGTCGTCTATGTACGTGTGGACTGCTATGCTTCTCCTGCGGAGGTATGCAGTGATCGCGAGAACCACACGGGTGAAGACCCGAGGAGCCGTGGAAATTCCGAAGGGTAACACCCTGAATTCCCACCGCCGGCCCTGAAATGCAAATCTCAGGAATCGACGGAAACTCCTCTCTATGGGAATGTGGAAATAAGCATCCTTCAAATCTATCGACGCTGTCCACATCCCTCGCTCTAACCCCGCCAACACCGAGCGCACAGTCTCCATCTTGAAACTGGGTGTCTCGATGAACTTGTTCAACGGCTTGAGGTTGAGAATCGGCCTCCACCCTCCGGTGTTTTTTGTTACTAAGAACAGGGTTGAATAGAAGCCCGGGCACCTCTGTGCCGGCTGAATGGCTTCTTTTAGTATGAGGGAATTTATTTCCTCCTCTATACACAACCTCTGATCCGGATCCCGTGGAATGGGAGTCCAGATCGGCGCGAGAGACAGTCGCGATGGCGGGCCTGTCACCCAGTCGGGACGATACCCGACCGAAAGCCATCGCAAGACTAAACGGTCCTGAGTCAACCGCTTCCACTCTGGCAAGCGGGCGGCCAAACGGCCGCCCACCGGTCCACCTAGGGATAGAGGTGGACATAAGGAGGGCCAGAGTGGCACTGTTCTCTCGGCCTGCAACACCGGAGTGGTTCCCACCGCGGTAACCAGGCCATCAGGCCCGATTACCGCGACCAGATCCCCGCGCGCCCCGCCCAGCGCCGCGCGCACCACGGTGCGCGGGCTGCTGTCTGGCTGGGTGCGGCTGGGGAGCCTGCGCCCCCCTCACTGCTGGCCGAATCGCCCGTGGCCTAGGCCTACGTTGCGACGGTGGCTGGCCCCTGACCTGGCCAGCACCACCTCGAGCCTGCAGAGGACGATACGCAGGGGGTGCCGCGCGAACACGCTCCCGCCGGAGCACCTCAAATTGTTCCCGCAGCGCCCTCTGGTTATTAACCAGAGTGACCGTCTCCTGGAGGTGCCTGCATCCCTCACCTCCAAAGAGACCAGGACCTGTCATAGGCGTCCGCAGCAGCCTATTATACAGGTCCTGGGACGGGCACAGATTGTCAAGTGCAAACGTGCGCCTCGCCCGGACACTTCTGGTTACCGCCCGCGTCAAACAGTCCAAAGCCAGGTTGATACCATCCTGAATGGCTCTCTGGACTGTCACCGGGCTAGGTTGGCGTGATGCGGAAGCCGCTACCACCCCTTGTAGCAGCTGGGAAACGTGGGATAGAGCGGCAATCGACGCTCTCCCACTCTCCTCCGCATCCCGCAGCGCGGCATTTGCCGAACGCAACGCGTTCGAGCACAAGACTCCCGTGTCAGAACGGGAGCCTGGCCGCGCATCTTCGCCCAAAGCCGCGCGATCATCAACGCTCGGCTTTGGCACCACACCGTACCGCTGGTAATCCAGGGGCACGATGCGGCACCGCTTCGCCACCTCGCGAGGGGCCTTCGCGAGACGTCCATTCACCTTAATGGACGCCTCTGCCGCTTCGAACATGTCCACGACATGCTCAGCAAGCGGCAGAGATGGCATAGCGGTAGCCGCCGGCCTACCAGCTAACCACGGCCTATGGTCACGCTGGCTAGCCGGCAGCTCCACGGGTAGATCTGGCCGAACACTCACCAGCCACTGGCAAGCGTCCGACCAATCCTCCTCCGTGGCTAACTGCGAGCGCTCTACTAGACGAGGGCCTTCGTCTTCCTCCAGAGCACTCGCAGTTGATGTCGACGGCGGGTAAGCTGATACCCCTGGCAAGCCTGGAAAAGCATGCGGGCCCGAGAGAGCAGGCATGCTAAAATCCGCGGCTTGACCAGGAGCAGGCGCCGTGGCAGAGCGCGGGGTAAACACCGCTCTACCACGGGTCTGACCAGCACCAGCCATACCATCGGCAAGCCGAGGTATGCGGTATCCGTGGTCAACAGCACCGCCCGGGGACACCCTCTGGACCGTGAAATCTACTCCTGCGTGAGTAGAACCATGGAACACGTCGCCTGCATTCCCCGCGAGGGGTGCACAGACGTCGTATTCCATGGCCACGTCCTCAGAAGGCGACCCCAGCAGGAGATCCTCTTCTTCCTGGCCAGAAAGATTAGACTCCGGGTCAGCAAAGAAAGCTAACCCGGACTGGCCAGGAAAGGTGCCATAGGAGGGTTTGGCACCTTCGGCGCGCGGATACCCGGGGTCTGATGAGCAGACCGCGGGTCCCAGCAACAACCGTTGTCCACGGCCCCTCGGCGCGGCGCCATGCCTGCTGCCAGGGCCTTGGACTGCCCCCAACAAAGGGGCCACCTCTGAATCCACAACCGGACCGGACCTAAAGAGACCGGATTCAGAGGCGGGGATCACCTGCTCGTAAGCAGATGCCGAGGACAACAAAGGAGCTGGCCCAGGGAGCATGCCACGAAGCAACTCTGGGACCAGATCCTTTATTGTCCTCTGCATCTCTTGCAACATTTCGGACCTGAAGGCCTCCATATCCACCGCGGATGAGGCCTTCTTCTTACCCTTCTTACACACTTTCTCCTTCTTCTTCCTCTCTTCCTCCATTACCTTCTCCCTTGCCTGCAATGCGAGAAAATCAGACATTAATTCGCCCCCCCATAGCTTACATACGTCGCACTTCAGCAACGGTCCACAGGGACTGCAGCTGAAGCACAAGTGCGGGACGAAGCGGCTTTTCAGAAACCTCCCGCAGGACGGGCAACCAGGTCTCTGAAACAGGACAAAGGACAGGGACAATGAGCAAGATAGTTAAGGTTAGCAAACTCAAAACCAACTAAAAAGAGAGGACAGGATCTCAAGATCAGAAATCAAGAAGAACCAGCCATGGACAAAACGTTAATTGTTAATAAAAAGGCCAAGGCCGATTATGACGTCATCACTCTCGTGACCAAATTAATCGATCCGCAACAAGCACCAAGAGCAAGAACGAATTGTATAAGTAAAAACGGAACATTTCCGTTGAATTGGCATTTCGAGTACACAACAATCAGATATACAGAGATAACTCCTTCCAATTCTAGTATTGGCAAAAAGGGAAATTATCTCCCCTTTTGTTTACATTATAATTAGATACCTGATCCTTGTATAGACAAACCATCCAACGTGATGAACCGGAGAACTCCACCATAGTACGCCTCTACATTCTCTCCACCTCAGGGGAAGGAATTGGAGCAAGAGGGCAAAGTGAGAAGACCTTTATAACAGGCCTCCAACTCACTGAACATAGATCTTTTGGTTAGATAACCTAACAGTATTAGTAGGAAATGGAACCGTGGTGGAGAGAAAACATATCCTCTTGTGCCGAAAAGTCCACCAAAGCTTCTATGCGATACCTGTGGACAAAACACAAAGAGAAATGAGACATATGAAGCACCATGTTGTAAAAACCCAACATAATCAGGCGCTAATCACGGTAAGCGCGAGTCCCGGAAATACATTAAACCGGGACAAAACACGCTAGCATATCAAAGAATTCACCTGATAAAGCGATCCCGCTCCTTCTAGAGGCGAATCCTCCCTTTCCGACATGCTTCCACCAAAAATAAACGTCAAACGTGAGCGAAAAACAAGGCAACGCGCAGAAAAGTATGAAAATAACAAAACCGCATGTAACCCTTTGCCAATAAATGAGCAAAGAGGAAGTAGTAGTCGGCGCATGCGCGGTGGTGGGGCGAGCATCCGCCGGACTACCTCTGACTCCCTGCCCAGTAGGGGCACCTAACTGTTTTTAATCTGAGTGTTTTATTGAGTGAAAGCCGATATTTAGCAATATCAAAAGTATTAGGGAGGTAAGTATACTCTTGATGTGAAAACATGATTTTCAGTCGTTTCACACACTCTTTCAGGAGTGGATTTTCAGTAGTTTGAGGAACCTTTCAGTAGTTCAGTAGTAATTAAAAAAGCAGCAAAACATATGATTTTAAACAAGGCGAGAAGAATATCTATGAAATTTTACAACTGGAATGATTGACTGTTATCGAGCCAGTCATTCCGGTGGTAAAATGTAAATATAGTCATCTAGTATTGTGTGAATTAATTTACCATTACATTTTTGGATTGAGATTTTTTATTGATTTGCAATGTGCATGTACATGTATGTATCACATTTTTCTGTTCTTTAAAACTGGTCATCTTTCTGTATATTCTCGCTTATACACATGTCTTTTGAACTTTTTTTTCATTGGTATTGCAGCATTATCAGGTTGCGCTGCGCGCTTCCACGAAGCTTGGTCATTATTTTCCATATTTAGACACCAAAATCGGAAAACAGACTGAAATCCACTGTGCACAAAATCTCATACCGCGATCACAGAAATTTATATTAACACGAAGGTCATGTTACAATATTTCGGTAAAGACTTATTATATTATTTCCAATTTACATTTATACAGTTGAATTGCATATATATCTGTAGCCATCATAAACAAACAAACTTCCTGGATTCTCGCCGGGCTGTTCTCAAATGTCGGCTAGATTGAGCAATTATCACTTCTTGACACAATGGAAGCCGACGTGTTTTGATAAGCTGTAGCCGTTTTCATAGACCCACAAACGGAAATTCGTAATTTTACCACCTTGTCCGTATTACCGTAATTGCACAATTTTTTATTTCCGTATTTTCACTCGCCGCCCGTACATGCGCAGGTTGGATGCTATTTCCGTACAAACTACGGACAATCTGTAGGGGTTGGCAGGTCTGCACAGGTAAGCTGTTCAGTCAGAGACATCACCTGCTTTCCAGTCATTTGACTGAAACTGTTAATCGGAACATACGTCTTGCAATCTAAAACAAGTCAAATTACAAAAGATAACAGCCATGGACTATGTCAGCTATGCAAATGGGCTGTACAGTCAGCATAATACTTTGTTATTGAATGGCCAGCATTAGAGGCTAGTAGAGCCTCTGCCCTCCAGTCTGTAGATGAAGCCCTGCACAAACACTGTGGACGTAACCTTCATATCTATTCTACTGGCGAGCAGCTCATACTCGACTGCAAAAAATTCCTAGACTTGGACGTTACAAAGTACAAAATCTTAGAAGATTTAGAGTTCCATAGCTCCTGTATATTCTACATACAAGTAGATTCCGCTTACTCTCGGAAGTATGACATAATTAAATAACTAAAACCAAAGATCTCTGTCAATCATGTGAGACTATCTTGCAATTCAATCCGTCTTCTGCACTATTGTTCCAGATTTAAAACATAAATATATATATCTGTCTTCCGAACTATTATTGTTCATTAAAACGTAAATTTATACACAGAAGACCTAGCCCACTTCCTATTTCACTGTAAGAATGCATATATATCCAAGTGCAAGATGGTATCAGAGGTATGTAGAAGAACATCTACAAATCCAAATTGATGATGATCTATAGCTTACCCTTACACTCGATCCAGATCAAGAATAACGACTCACAATATTAGTTGATCAGTCCATATTTGAAGCCATTGTGTCTGTATCTCACTGATTGTGCTATAGGTTATGTCACTTCAGAGCTAGAGAGGTGAATTATTAAAACAAGCAAAAAAGGCATAGCTCGGTAAAAATGGGACAGATTCAGCGCAAGTCTCTGGCTCAAGATGTGTGATGAATATCGGTTAACAAGCTGTACACATACCTGGAATTCAGCTAAATTTTCTAGTCATTCTCATCTTGGCACATAATTCATCTTAACCCTTTAATGTTTAACCCTCGAATTTGTTGCAGAAAATTTTAATTTTCTCATAGTGATTCTTTTTGAAAATTTACCACTGGAATGACCAGTGGTAAATTTTCAAAAGTAGTCTTCTCTTGTCTGCAAATCAACATTTCTCAAGACCCCTGCAGAAGCCGTTTTTGGCTGATATGAAAGTTAAATAGTTAATGCAGCGCTAACTGATGGACTCCTCCCGCTAAATCATTTCCAAACTTCATACAAACAGCATTCATTTTTATCATTATTATTACAATTCTGATTATTATTATCATTATCATGTGGACATACAAGGGGTTAGACCATGGATCCGTGGCTTATTTCTGCCTGGGCTTAATATAACTACATTATTAAGAATAATATTAGTACAAAATTCTCTATATTCTATTCTGCAAGTAACTCTAAAAATGAATACATATCTGTCCATTCTTGCGGCCATATAAATGTATAAATGTGCATAGTAATGTGTCGTCCGACTCTGCCCTGACTCAACCCACCCCAGTGACAGATATTTGGACAGATTGATGGGGTGGGGAGTCAGAGCAATTTATATTTGCTCAAATTTGCTCGCGACGAAATAGTGTGATTTTCGAGGCAAAAGGTTGTGCAAGCCGTAATAAATTTTTTTTGTAATGGCTGTCTGCTTGAAATTCGATAAGATTCACCAACAATGAGCCAAAATGTTAAACAACGTGAGATATATAACATATTTAACAGGATTTAAGGTGCGGACGAATGGATAAGTGAATTATACGAAGTAATAACATGGGTTGAATTCGGTTTCGTTATCGGGGTACTCCGATCAGAAGTATCATGTGGTTGCTTTACCTATATACCAGAGCTCTAGATAAGCAGGGTGTTTGCGTTTTCACCCAATAAAAATGGTCAATTACCCAATTAATTTTTACCATCATGAGTACCGAAATAGCCAATCACCCAATTAATTTCAGATCTATTGCTAATAATGTATAATAACTTAATTAAAAAAATGAATTAATTTTAAAAAACCCCAATTTACACAATTTCTATGAGTGAATCACCCAATTATTGAAAAGCTTATCTAGAGGTCTGCTATATACGCATGCGCCCACTTTTATCTCGCTTGAAGCAAGAGTAGTGCAGTAGAATTTGTACCACGTGATACGAATTTGTACCATGTGATACAGTTATCCTATTATACTCTTGGGCGTTCGGATATGTAATCGGGGTACTTTAATAACATATCCGACCATTAGGCTGGGCTCGTGTCCAATATTGTAGCTAAGGTCGATTAGGTCACAAGTCAGAAGTTGGTACCCCAAAAATGGTGGACTCGTTACACTTTATAAATTTTTCTTGGGTTCAAATTATATTATCTTTGGAAGTATTGCACCTAGAAAAGAAATCAATGTATCATTACTCTGCTTATTATCTTCCCCTTCAGATAAGACCATTCCCATGTCATTTGACTTGATAATAAGTTGTGTTCCAATATGTCCACCTTGTAAGAGGTGGACTAGGTGGCGGAGTAATTATTTAAACTTCAGTAAAAATTGGAGTACAACACTCTTTTATTATCAATTCAAATGACATATGAAAGGTCTTATCTGAAGGGAAAGATAATAACCACAGTAATGATACCTTATTTTCTTTTCTAGGTGCAACACTTAAAGCGATAACGAAATTTGAACGCAAGAAAGAATTATATAACGGGTAACGAGTCCACAATTTTTTACGTATGACCAGGTATCACTCGGACAAATCAGATATCACTTCAGATCGGGAACGTGCGCAATTTTTCACTGTGAAAGGAACACAAAAGGTACATGTATACATTATGTGGCATCAACTGGTACCGATGGAAAATTGTACTTTTCTGATATTGTTTCCATTGCATACAATGAATGTGAGAACACCAGTTATGTTTAACCTTTTAGTCTAGTTTCGTTCTTGGACCACACTGGTGATGGTCGTAAAAACTCTAGTGGCACACAGACATTAGAAACAAACACAAACTGAGGCTGTATTCAACTCAATGTATGATATAATTTGTAAGGACAGTGTAGTGGCTGTAAGACCAAATTTTGAACCGATGAGTGACTATTTTAGGTTTCAAGTTATGTCTGATGGTGTAGGTTGTCTTCAAGAAAACATTACTAGTTCATGACCCTTGTATTCAGAAGGAACCAAAGTTGTTCATGGTTATTACTATAATTTCATTAAATCAAGCAGGAAAGATTCTATCTATAAACAAATGAGAGAGCAAGATGTGGTTATTCCAGTTGGATGTATTATTTATGTCAGGATAGATTTAATTGAGGACCATGGCACCTGTGTGCTCAGAGTTCATGGCCATGAAGGTATCAGGTGCTCTATAGCTACTCTGTGAAGCATTTTTGGTACAGCAAAGTGTTGCATATTATTGGAAAACTTCTCTTTTTTAATATCTTCATTTAGATATGACAAAGTTACATAATTGGAGTATTTTGCATTAAGTTTCTTTACCTTTGACAAATAACATTAACTCCTAGCATTTTGGCACAAAAAATTTCACTTTTTTAATTGGTTTTAAAGACAAACTGATGCACATTTTGGAAACAATTATGGTGGAAGATGTTGCTGTGTTAAACAGCAACACTGTCTACCAAAATTGTTTCCAAAACTATAATAGATAAATACATTTAGTTTGCAATTTTGGGAAATGAATAATGTCTACAGTTAGTACAAAAATTATTTTAAAATTGACCATGACATGCGACTATTAAGAGGCGCCCTACGAAGCAGTGGCGGAGGTCTTAAACTTTTGAAATTATAAATTGTTCGGACTCTCCCACCACGTCAGTATGTCCAAATACCTGTCACAGGGGTGGGTTGATTCAGAGCAGACCTAGACTAAGTATAGAGTGTAGAAATATTGTTAATGTGGCCAAATTATATAGGCATAGATCTAGTCGTTTCTGGTTATTGGTTATGTTAGGTCATCTAGGCATTGACATAGTCTTATGCAGCTAGGAATCCTACACAAATACAAGCTCCCAACCGCTCATATTTTGCTCAAAAACACACCTTAAAAAACCAGATGGAAAGACATAGTGGAACTGGCAATATGCAGCCACTGGGAGGATAAGATCGCCTCTGAGCTGACCTTCTCTGAAATATGTCTCGTCAACGTCCATCAGTACTTCAAACATTGCAAGGATCTGGAGTCACGGTTTCCAGCAATAATCAACAGCGTAAAGCCATCATCAAAGCCACTGTACTCACAGGGATTTACTGGCACTAGGATTGTGCGATTATTGCGTTGAGTGATCGCGATTGCTTATTAAAAAATAATCGTGATTTAAGGAAATTTCAATTTCCCTTTCTCCGAGATCTAACAATACTCACCATTCTATTACTTCTGATACAAGCTAGCCTGGATAGCTGGGCCGTAGGACTATAGACGTAGTAAGCTTTACTGACTCCTGGAACCAGGTACTCGGCTCCCAACTGCCGAGTACCCATTTGCCATGAAGCTCATATTGTTTGCATAGCCACCAAACAAGAGATACCCATGGCTTGCCTCCGTGGGGCTGGGAGGCTAGGTCCGTAATAGAATGGTGAGTATTGTTAGATCTCGGAGAAAGGGAAATTTAAATTTCCTTCATTCTCCTTCGATCAATATTCACCATTCTATTACTTCTGATATACACCAGATTTAGACAGTAACCTGGTGGGAAGGGGCAAGCCATCAATTGCTACTTTTGCCCCTTGGACAAAGAGCTAGACTTAAACTTGATTAATGGTGACCTAAAAGGACCATCAAGTTAACGGAACCGAATCACATTCGCATCACTGCACCCCCCCCCCCCTCTTTTTCTCCTAAGGGAGAGAACTCACGATCATGCATCTCGCCTGAAACACAAATATGCCAAGAGGGTTAACTGCTCTTTGCATATATTAGCCTGGGGAATGAGCATGAATATATAAGATGAATGAACATGATATATAAACACAATACAAAAAACTCTCAATCTTGAATTACCTCATGATATTTGGATTTCAGACGTGGAGCCTCCAACCATTCACTCGTCCGGCCATCAGTGACACAATCTGGTTGACATTCTCTCGCTCGACCATGTCTGCTTCTTAAATCTTTCTTACAAATGCCAAAAAAGGGAGAAGAGCAGTGCGGTTGTACAACTATCGTTTCAAAACAGCTAAAGCAAGTGGATTGGCGGAGTCTGACATATCCCTCATATAGTAATCCGTGAAAGAGGACTCACAGTGCCATTGTGCAACAGCCATGATGTCCTCTAACGGAACACCATTGTAAAGAGCGGTCGAGGCGGCTATTCCTCTAACATCGTGTGCCCTTGCGCATTACACCTGGTGCCCAGTCGCAATCTCATGGGTAGTCTGAATGCATTCGACTACCCAATGAGAGATAGAATCCATGGATGTGGTGCCATATGGCTTCTTATGGCAGATCCACAGATGTCTATCATTCGACCGTAACGAGTCTGTCCGTTTTTTGTACTTAGTCAAAGCACGGACTGGGCACCAGACACTGGCATCACAATCAAACCTAGTTAGTTTCGGTATAATGATCGGTTTGCTGGGATATCTCAAAGATTGATTCTTTGACATAAACTCTGCTCTTGGCAGTAGATGCAGACCCTCTCCGGAGACAATAATTCGGTCCCTCTCTGCTGAAAGTGCATGGATCTCACTGCGCCTTCTAGCTGAGGAAGCTGCCAATAGAAAGACCGCCTTTAGAGTCAAATGCTTTAGACTAGCCGAACACAATGGTTCGAAAGGGTGCTTGGCCAGTACATTAAGCACTAAAGATAGACTCCAGGCTGGAATGACTACCGGTTGTCTCGGTCAGAGATTGCTCATTCCCTTCACCATCACAATCAACTGGGCCATCTCTGGACTATCCCTGTTGGCTAGACAAGGGATAACTGATGCCAAAGCTGACTTGTATCCAGCAATTGTGACAGGAGCTAGTCCTGAAAAGAACAGCTCACAGAGAAAGTCTGCTATTTGCTGAATAGTGGATTGAAAGGTATCAATACCCTTTCCTTCACACCAGTCTGCAAATCTGTTAACCTTGTTGTTATAAGACTTGAAGGGTGACCTTCTTCTCGTAGCTTGTCGAGAAAAGCCTTCCGACGTGGAATGTTGTTTGATAACATCCACGCAGTCAATTTGAACATTTCGGGACACTCGTGTAGGAAGCGTCCCTTGGCCTAGGAGATTATGTTCGGAATCTTGGGTAACTGCACTGGGTTGTCCACCAGCAGATCTAGAAGATCCGTGAACCACGCTCTGCTGGGCCAAAATGCCGCTATTAGCAGGACCAGGCACGGTTCTTCCCTGATCTTCACCAATATCCTCAGTAGAAGAATGGTGGGTGGGTACGCGTAAGCGTGCATCCCTCTCCAGCTTATCGCCAGAGCGTCTGTATCGATGGCATTTGGATCTGGAATCGGCGAGACATAAGTCATGATTTGAGCATTTTCCTTTGTGGTGAACAAGTCCACGTTGGGTTTGCCCCCAATGCTCGAAGATCCTGTGAAGAACTGGAGGGTTGAGAGACCATTCTGTTGGCAGAATTCTCTGTCTCCGAGACAAAGCATCCGCGAGAATGTTCAATCGCCCAGGAATGTGAGCTGCTTTCAAAACAACCGAATAATTCCTGCACCATTGAATCAAGTGCCACACTTTAATACATAGTTTGGGTGACTTGGTCCCGCCTTGGCAATTTATGTATGATACTACTGTCGAGTTGTCCGACCGTATCAATATCGCCTTGCCCCTGACTTTTGGAAGAAACTTTTCCAATGCCAGTTCCACTGCCATCATTTCCAACAGATTGATGTGCAGCTGGCTCTCTTGGAGAGTCCATGTTCCCGAGACCGGGTATTCTCCCAGGCAGGCCCCCCCATCCCTCCAGCGATGCATCCGTGTACACGGACAGCTGGGGTGGGGTAGGTGCAGCGAAACCCCATCTAAGAGATTCTGACGCTTTTTCCACCATACAAGATGCGACATTATTGGCTCCAAAACTGGATATGTCTTTGCATCAGAGCAGCGTACGGGATTACCTGCTCCATGGAGACCATCATGCCCAGCATCTGAAGAAACCGCCTCGCCTGAATGTGTTTTCCCAATCGAAAACTCTTGAGGAAGGCTAACAGAGACACCACTCTGGCCTCTGATGGGTAAACCCTGCCCTCCTCGAGATCGAATCGCATCCCTAAATAAACGAACTGTTGAGTGGGATTTCTCCTTGTTGACTATCCAGCCTAGATCTGAAAGTAACTTCAGACTCAGAGCAGTATCCACCTCTAACCTGGCTGATGTGTCTGCTTTGATCAGCCAATAGTCTATGTAGGTGTGAAGCGGCACGTTCTCTTTTCTGAGAAACGCTCTTACCGCAAGGACCACTCTGGTGAAAACCCGTGGAGCTATCGACAGGCCAAATGGGAGGACGACAAACTCCCACACTTGATTCTGAAACGCAAATCTCAGAAACCTGTGACAACTCCTGTTCATTGGAATGTGGAAATATGCATCTTTCAGATCGATCGATACACACCACATTCCCTTCCTCAATCCTGCCATTACCGACCTCGGAGTTTCCATCTGAAACCGAGGCGTATGGATAAACCAATTTAATGGCCAGAGATTGTGTACAGGTCTCCATCCCCCCTTTGCTCTTGCGGACAAGGAACATGTTTGAATAGAAGCCTGGAGTGTTCCGGTTTGCTGGTTTTATTGCTCCCTTCAGAAGCAAACCTGACACTTCGTATTGAATGGATTCTAACGGAGGTGGCTGAAAAGACCCAGTAGAAGCAGAAGCAGCACTAGGCTTAGCTTTCGCCTTGCTTTTGTGCTTCTGCTTCTTAGAAGGTTGTCCGGTTAGCGGCTTGGCTACAACCCCTAGTGTGTGCACCTGACGCACTAGCTCTAGATTAACCGCCAACCGATTCTGTGCGATGTTGGCCGTGTCTTCTAAGATGGCCCGCACTTGGCCACCAAAGATGCTAGGGCCTGTAAGGGGCATCCCAAAGACGCTCCCTAACGACAGTAGCTGGACGCATATGGTCAAGGACCATCTGCCTCTTAGAGTTCGTCACACGCGCTTGCCCCGTTGCCAATGCGTCCGTAGACAGCACCAGGCCGTCATTAACACATGAAAGCGCCACAGGTGGCACAGGGTGGCCTGGCCCCGCTTCAGCCCACACCGACTGAAGAAGGCCATAAGAGTGGTTGACAGCACTTATTGCTGCCCTCACCCCCTCATCACATAGGGACAGGACTTCGTCATGGTGTACCTGAGACTTGTCCACCAGTGCCGGGGCGGGGCCACCCGCTCCAGCACTCTGGACACCCAGTGGTCATCCTCAGTGACCATTGGGACAACACCAACCCTGTCATATTCCCCCTGTGGAATACGACACCTCGCCCGCACCTCCCTGGAGGCTGCAAGAAGCTGGCCCTTGGTCAGGAGTTGTTTGCTATAAATCTCATCCAATAACTCCATAAACCTTGGATCCAGTCCAATAGACTGGATCCGGGCTGCTGGCAAGATCCCCGTCCTAATCGATGCCACCGATGGACGGGGTGCATCCTCCTCGGCCGTGGTCGAAACCACAGATGGGTCTACCCTGGCTAGCCAAGCCAGAGCCTCTGACCAATCTGTCTCCGAGGAGGACACTCCCGTGAACACGTCACCCGTTGGCGTATTCACGGCTCTACCAGCAACGGCCTACCGGCTAGGAGCCATTGCTGTTATGCCAGGAACTCCGGTACTGTACGGTTCCGCCGCCACCCCATGAAAAACACCAGTCCATGGAATAGGCCCGCACGGAAAGCCATGCGGACGCGTAACAGTTGAACAACCGTGGCCAAACACGGGTGCCAACGGCACCCCATGTCTGACCGCCGGACCAGGCGAGTACCATGCCTGGCCAGCCACAACCGTCACCATGTCGGTTGGTGGCAAACCAACCATCACGGGACTGGTACCCGGTACCGGAGTGGCCTCAACCACAGGCGGAGCTGCTTCCCTGGCTTGCGCCGAGCCAGACAGATGGAGGACGGTTCCGTCCAGGACGGAATTGACCTCCATGCTCTCCACCCGCGGCATCTCAAGCCGCATCAATCTCTCCTCCTCGGCTTCCTCATCTTCAGACCCCGAAAAGTCATCACCAGACGAAGAAACCGTGGAGCCGTCCTGGTGGACGGCTCCCATGCCTAACGGACCAGCCACTGCTAATGGACCACCCAGAGGTGGCCGCAGAGAGACAGAGTCCATCAGGCCAGGGGCCCGACGGGACTGTATGACATGGCTCCCTCGGTGGCCAGTCCAGAACCCTGTCCAAGGACAGGGTCTGAATCAAACACGGGAAGAGACTGCCCTACAACTTTTGGCAGCAGGGACGCCACCAGCGTGGCCAGAACGCTATGCAAGAAGCCTTGCATAGCAGGACCAAACCACGCTGGCAGTGCCATCTCCGGTTGCAGACGTGGAACCCCCCCCCCCAAGGGCAGAAGCGGACGCTCCACGATTTGCTTTCGGACCGCCTGACCCCGCGTCAGACCCTGCCAAGTCCTTCTGGGCAAGGAACTTAACCATCATGTCGGACGACCACACTGCACAAATGTTACACCTACTGTCAAGATTACATTTGGTACAACGGACACAGACATGGTCCTTGAATAGAACCCTCATGATTTATGGCACTCTTCACATGATGGCGGGGTTGGCTTGGCCTATAAATACGCACAAACCTACAATAAGCAAGCGGAACGAAACAGGAATGGAAGGCAGACAATTAATTTTCAAATATTTTGATCATTAATTAACTGTTAACCCTCCCGCACCCCACCCCGCAATGCTACAGCAAAGATCGCATTGATTATGACGACAAGAACGAAGCGGGCAATAATACACCCATAAACTGATCCTCAAGGATGTATAACGGATCCAGGAATCATATCGCATAGCATTCGGGGTATATTTACTAATCAATATAAATTTCTACTCATAACGAAGGCCAAAACGATATGTGAAGAAACAACAAAACATAAACAAACTGCTGTAGCACACAGTAAAACCGCAGACCACACATCTAAATCAAGAATTTTTAAACCACCGATCATTGCAAACAGATCGTGATAACACGCAAAACTTGAAAACTCCAAAGTTTTTCTGGTACCAATAAAGTACGCAGCACCCAGAATCAGATGCGCGAATTAATGAAACATTTTCTTCACATAAAAATCTGAGACAACACGGGTGTGACGTCACCCGCTCGGATCTTACAGAGAACGATGTCAGCCGAATTTCGTGTTAAAACACCATAAAGCCAACACCTTATTCCATATCTGCCGATTGCCTGTTGGGGTTAAAGGAAGGCGATCAATCTGGCATATTTCGTTGTTAACACCCCAGATTCGGGGTCAGAAATTGAAACATGCGACACAGACAAAATTTTGAAGACCTAAGTCTTTTAACTATGGAATAACATGGAATTATACACCTGGTTATCATCGGCTCCATCCATGGTAATCCAATATAATCCTTAGAGAGCGCACAAATCTATCACAATTACACAGAAAAAGACTTAGATTAACTCAAGACTCCAACTGCACAAAAAAGCATGTAGCTCTTGTTGCTATGCAAACAAGAATGAGCTTCATGGCAAACGGGTATTCGGCAGTTGGCAGCCGAGTACCCGGTTCCAGGAGTCGGTAAAGCTTACTAAGTCTATAGTCCTAGGGCCCAGCTATCCAGGCTAGCTTGTATCAGAAGTAATAGAATGGTGAGTATTGATCGAAGGAGAATACTCGATTAATCAGCTTGGATACAAATTATCAAAGACATAACAACAAAAGAATATCAATGACGAAAATTGCAATGTTTTTTTTAGAAAAGTCCTTCAATCCAGCCATTACAGTAATACATTTTCAAAAATAGTCTTCTCTTGCCCTGTAAATGCATATACATTCACTAAGCAAAATATCATTTTTCATGACTGATCGCATTAAAAAGTAATTGAAAGGTAGGTTTTTGAAATATTTTATGCAAAAGAAAATAGTCACGATTATTTAATTTTTAACCATATAAATTCATGATTTAAAACATAATCACGATTTTCGATTTAATCACGTAATCGTGCAAGCCTAACTGGCTCCAGGCAATTTAAACTATATCTGCCTCAGGATGGCCAAAAATTATTGGTTTGCGAGAGGAAAGTGCCTCGCACGGGCTCCTGTCGCAGTAAAATGCCTACAACACCGAAGCGGAGGAAGAGAGCGGTAAAAGGGGCTGCCCTCCTATTAAGATGCAAGGAAAAAATGGAAGGGTTAACATATTAAAGTATTGTGGCTTTGTGAGAGGAAAGTGCCTCACGCGGACCTCCGTCCAGGAAAACTACCTACAACGCCGAAGCCGAGGAGGAGAGCGGTAAAAAGGGCTGCCCTTCTATTTTGATGTTGGAGGCATGCAGTTTTTACGTGAAAATGGGGTGGCTGATTTCTATGGAATTCAGCACCATCACATTGTGTGAGTTAAAGATATTGTTTTCAGGCAAGACCGAACCAATTCAATATTGACGCACCATGCAAACTGTGCCACACCGCCCCAGAAGACACAATGCACTTTACTCTCGAGTGTCCTGTACGAACAACACAGCTTGGATGCTTTCTCAGTGCCATAGAGTCAACACGGTTCACAGATGTGGTAAATACCAATAAAAAGCTACTGCTGCAGACGCTATAAGATGTAGACCACCACTCTGTACCATATGGACGAAGCACTGTGTGTGAAGTTGGAGCAAATCTCTTGCTCTCTCATCTTCAGACTACATACAACAAGATGGCAGACAATGAAACACTGTGAAACTGATTTTTTCTTAAATAACTTAATAAGTAACCAAAAATGACACTTCCACTCCTACTAAGTCTAAGGCGATGTTCCATATTTGGAGGAATTTTCGAATGAACTGAACTGAACTGATGGCATTCACCTATGTAGGAGGTTAAGATTCGTTACAGTTACATGATTACATCCCATTGAATTGATGATTGACACACCCAGGGGGAGCTAATAGTTAACGAAAACTGGTGTTTATTAATTAGTTTGTGTATACTAACATACTTTACAGAATGGTTAAGTTTATAACAAAGCTTACCTCAGTATTTGTAATAACTGACGACAGCAATAGTAATGTTAAATGAGTAATTCAATTGTTCGCTCAATTTAAGAAACTTAAAAAACTTTAATATCTTCTTCTGCTTATGTATATACCTCCTTTCGTATGACCACCGTGGCTGGTACATGCCACATACATGTAATGTTACAAGAATCTAGATTCAAGGTCCAAGATTGTAAGCTAAAAATTTTAAAAGATTGTTGTTATTTACTTTGGTTACACTATCAGATCTATAAATACAATTTATCTTTTCTGGACCACCAGAATTGGTGTTTGGGGTTATCAATCTGCGTGATTGATGCTGATGGTATCCATTGTGTGTAGTTGATGGATCCAATAAGATTCATGGTCCTTGCAGGGATTGTTGATTTTGTTTGATTTACTGTGAAATGTCCTATGCTGGACCAATGTTGACTAAACGTTGGCAAACAAGTGATACAGTCAACGTTGGACCAACACTGGGCCAACGTTGTAATGCCAATTGCGATCTACAAACCTGTTGCCAACGTTGGTCCTGTAGCCTCCAGGGTTACGCATGGCTCCACCGTAAGGTGTCGCTGGCTAGCTAACCTGGATGATTGGGAGTAGATGCCACACATCTCCAGTGTCCACAAAGACTGACCTCCAGGGCCAGTGGAATGATCACATTCCAGTGGGCTCGTGCAGCCATTGCTGCAAAAATTGAACACCACTGTTTCGTATCACCAGTGTGTCTTGCCGTCATTCCAAAGGTGGGAAAGTGGTAATGACACAATTTACTATGATGAAGAAGAAAAGAGTCAAACAATGCTCCTCGTTTGCTGCTTTATAAAACGGTGTACAAAAATAACTAAAGTGAGCTGTTGTTTTGTATCTCGCCAGAGGTACCTAACCGATCTAGTCATATATAGAGGGTATCGTGGAAGGTACAGATGGTTTAATATAAACTATATCTGCCTCAGGCTGGCCAAAAATTATTGGCTTGTGAGAGGAAAGTGCATCGCACAAGCCCCAGTCACAGGAAAATGCCTACAACACCGAAGCGGAGGAAGAGAGCGGTAAAAATGGACGCCCTCCTATAAAGATGCAAGGGAAAAATGGAAGGGTTAACACATACAAATATTGTGGTTTTGTGAGAGGAAAGTGCCTCACGAATGTCCTCAATCCAGGAAAACTACCTACAACACCGAAGCAGAGGAGGGGAGCGGTAAAAAGATCCACCCTCCTATTTTGAAGAATTGCAAAAGATTATAATAAAATTTATCCTAGTGTGACCATTTGGTGTTGGATGCATGTGGTTTTTACGTGAAGATGGGGTGGCTGATTTCTATGGAATTCAACACCGTCACATTGTGTGAGTTAAAGATATTGTTTTAGTTGGTGCCGCTTTTATTTCTGCGGGCCTTCTTAAGGGCCTGGACTAACAATTAGATATTGTGTCCAGACACGTATTTTAGGCTGCAAATGGCTTAGCACCTGCTTACTTTAATGTAAATGCCTTTCTGGCGAGGATGCTCGGTACCGTTGCTGATACCCCATGGAGCATCTCTCCTTAGACCGACAGTGTGCAGCATGTTGCCTGGTAGTAGTTTCAGAACCGCAACACAATCCCTCTGCATACTGCAGCACAACCACAAATAACAAGACAGGGACAAGTCACATTACAAAAGCATTTGTTTAGAAAGCAGTTTTTAACTTATTTACGGTGGGGAGAGAGAAACGTATTTCCATCTATGGTGGCCTTCTCAATGGACATGGTGGCTCTAAGGCCACACCCAGTCACCTATGTTTCGGGTGTGGGTCATATGAGATCCGAACCCTGGAGCTACCATTTTAGCTGCGTTAGGTTTAAAGACATTTGCCCAAAGAACACACTGCTGGACTGGCAATAATAGTATTTAATTATTTATCTTTGCAGTGGTTCCTACTTTGGCATAGACATTTGCTTAATAAGTATCCAAAGATACATGGGGAATGCATGGTCATCGACAATGATTCTGACCGTCAAGAAACTCCAGTAGTTCCTTAATTCAGGCCTAACCAATGTGGTTGAGGGAGTCCAACCAATTATTTCGGCCAGACGGCCAGAGACGTAGTCAGAGGCAGCCACTCATTTACTAAATTTAGGAGGCCTTAACATGAATGGCCAACTATAACAACAGGTCCAAGGGGCCTGTGTCATTCACCTGGAGCACTATGCATTTTTGTCAAAATTGTTGGTGGGTGGTTTAGGATTAAGCTATCTATTAAAAAATCCATCAAATAAAAAAATCCAAATGGCCATCAAACATGCTATATTTTGATTGGCCCACGGCAGCCATGTTTTTTGACAGATCAACTTCTCTTGAACAAACTTTACTGGCCCTTTGTCCCTAATCATATCTGCCAAATTTTGGCCTGATCCCTTCAGCGGTTCTGGGGAAGAAGTCATTTTCTCTAAAACTAGGTCAACCAAGATGGCCACCGAACCATTGGACCAATCAAGTTTCGTTGAACAAACTTGGTTGAGCTCGTACCCTAGATCATATTTCATGAGGTTTGCTTCAATCCCTCAAGCGGTTTCAGAGAAGATTTTAAAGACGTTTCTAAAAATTGGCCAACATCCAAGATGGCTGCTGGCCAGATTGGCCGATCGGCTTTCCTTGAACAAACTTGGATCCATATGCCCTAAGGATGCTTCCGGCCAAATATAATTGAAATCAGCCCATCAGTTCTTGAGAAGTCGTTTAAATGAAAAGTTGATGGATGGACGAACGGATGGACTGACAATGGATGACAGACAGAGACATGATGGACGGTCACCACAACATAAGCTCACTTGGCCTTTCAGGCCAGGTGAGCTAAAAACTAATGACGCCGTTATAATAATGGAGCCATAGTGGACGGAAAGGAGTTTTATAATGACAAGTTTCTGTTTAACGAGTAGTCGCCCTTGACTACTTCAAACATGTCCTATCGAGCTATTATAGTCAGGTTTAATGGCTGCATATCATATTCGCTACTGAGAGTGTGAACAGCGACCTCAGTGAAAAATTGTTGCTGTACGGGAAAAACAGAGTGGTGTGTTTGTTGTTGATGCATAGTGTAACCTAAGTGAACTGCGGTCCAAGTAATTTTTGTAGTTTTTATGTAACTAATTAACAAGAATAATAACTTGATTGGCAGTAGGCCTGTAGGCTTATTATAATTATACACATAATGAAAATATAGAGGTCACATCTGACCTTACTGTGCCATTTAATTGCTGACACCGTTCACAATGTAAAATAATTGTGTGCAGTAAAGATTCGTAACGGAGGTCACACTCGACCTTACAGTACCGTTCATTTTGGTACTTATTTATGAACAACAGTATAACATTTTAAAGATATATCTTCCTATGTGGTGCACCTGTTAGTCATCAGTGCAGTACTTAATAAATGTCACAAGTAGGTGATGCACCGTAGAGTGGACATGCAGTGTAGCCGCTGCAAGGAGATTTACCGCCAGATACTAACTGGTGCTGTCCATACTCAGGAACTGTGAAGGATAAAGTCATTTCTGGTGACTACCACGTCTCCGCACATAGTACATAGTGTCTACTCTACCATAATTCTCATATACTGTATTTGGTGCGAAAGTAACGAATGCCTTCATTTTATGAAGACGAAGAAGTATATAATACAGGGTTTCTGTTTTTCCACAAGACAATCCATGCCGCTTAGCTCTTGTGGCACATAAAGCAATGTCTTTGTCGAGACTGTGGTCAAAACTTTAATTTAGTGATGCTGATTGAGTCCATTGTTCTCTACCACCGTTTCTAGCCTGGCGCGGCAAGTCTGGCAAGACATCTAAACACCACTTGTTTTTACATACTTAAATTTTGTTGGCAACGATAAAAAATCTTACACTGCAATGAAGGTACCACTTGTGGTGGTGGTGGAGTGAGAAACCTGCTTTTAATTTGTATTTTTGCCCCTGTTGATCTACCAGGAGCGTAAAAAAAATTAGTGTGGTGCCTAGCGCGGGTTTCCTGAGAGGGAACCTGACTGAAATAAATTGCATTGGCGTAGATTGTAGAATGCGAGCTCTACGCAGTAGGAAGTTAGTGAGAATGCTCCCAGTCAGACTGAAACCGTCTCCCTTCTGCTTGTTTCTGACTTTCAGATCTCCTTTTATACTGAATGGCGAGGCAGCGTCAGCAGGACTGGTATGATAGCTGGCTAAATAGCTCTCGGCCTTCATCCTAGCATGCACACGCTCTAGCGATGTCTCTGTTTAGTTGGACCTCAAAATAGTCCATTTTAATTTTATAATATCTTTGTCAGATCTGAACCGATTTCATGTCTGTTGACTGTTTTACATTCCTCTTCTAATTCTGTTATCGATTCATACCAAAATCAGGGGGAATGGCCAATTATTACGAAATCGCCGTAATACAGGTAACTATATGCATAAGCTGCCAGTCTCCACATGCTAATGGGCAGAGATCAATTCTGTTGCCTATTGTGCAGCCATGAAAGCCTTTCTGGTTTGAATAGCTGAATTTCGCTCTGGCTAGTTGGTCTTTGAGGGTGCCGTTTTTCTGAAGCTAAAGATTGGTAATTCAGGCAGTGTCTCTGCATTTCTGGCTAGTGTGTATTCAGTAGACCTCAGTGTCTTTTAATAGTTTTTTGGCTTTTATGCTTTCTGGATGGAAGTCCGTTATGAAAGGAATGCGGGTCTTTTTTAGATTTTTTTTATCTACTGGTTGTAGAAGATTATCTCTGTTTTGTCTAAGTGCTTTGTTGTAATTCTCAGTAAGTTTATTGAGTGGATAGCCTCTGGATTCATAGTATAAGATTGGCTTCTGTGCATGTGTTTCGAAGTTGTTGGTGTTGCTACAGATTCGGTTAATGACCTTTAACTTCTCTTCCCCTATGCGTGTGAAGTCCTTGTCATCAATAGGTGTTGATTTTGAGTGGTCCTGGAATAACGTCCTGACTCTATTAAAAGAGCTACGTGGGTCTGTTTACATGCGCTATTGCACCACTGTTTATATGCCGATAGGTGTTCTTTCAGTATTTCTGGTTTCTTCATATGATTGCGGTGAGTGTCATTGCTATTCCGAGTAGGAAAAATGACAGTGTCACTATTTGGCTGTGTTGGTTTGCGGCTCTACTGTTTATGTTTATTTTGTCCATTAGGTCCACTATCTTGTCCATTGACTGAACTGAAACTTCCGAAACACTATCGACTGTGGAATCCATCTTGTTTCTTCAAATCTTCAACGGGCTACACGTGGCTCAACTTTTATATGAATTTTGAAAAACTTCAACTTGGGTCTATAGCTGCCTGATGCTTACTTTGTCATTAGATTCATTTCAATCCAAACAAGTATATCATCTCGTGTGGTTCACCTATGGTTTATCTCGGCACCACCCAGTGTAGCAGATGGAATTGATGAAGTTAGTTTTGGTATCAATACAAACATGTGATCGATCAACCAATTAAAACTGGGTGTATTTTGGACTTATAAACCTTCTTGTGTTTTGTTAAAGTGATTAACGCATTACTTAAATACTATATTTATACTTTATTTTAACTCAAATATGTTTTGAACTTTTGATAAACTCATAAAAATGAGTGTCTGAGTGAGAGAATTTTAGATTGCTCTTGTTCAACCACTCTACCTAGTCTGGTGTGTTGTTTTATTCTGCTTTTGAGGTATCTGTGGTAAATCTTTAGGGAAACACTCTTCACCGGCCGTAGCTTGTGTCTTTCAGTGTCAGCAAAGTTAGAGGCATATTGATCAGGATTTGGGCCCCTTCTGCATTTAAACTCAAGAAGGATACATCGTCTCCGCTTGCACCAGTGTTAACCTGTACATGACCAAATCTAGCTCCCACTTTTGCTGTAAAAGGTTTACATATAGCTTGTAAAAACGTGCCTGCTGTGAAGCTTTTCTGTCCAACGTTCTGGATTGTATTGATGTTGTTGTTAATTCTCTTTCTTAAGATTGCTTCAATAATCTTAGTGATTGTGTATTTATCTATATCTCGAGGGGCGCCTTTATTCCTGAATACGGGTGATAGAAAACCCAGTTTCAGTATATCAGGAATTTGACTACTTCTAAAGATTAGGTTAATGATTTCTAGAAGAAAGCACCGCCACTGATGACTGACATGGATAAGATTTTCTATTATCATGCCATAGACATCAGAAACTTTGCCTATGTCAATGGATGGTATGCGAATGGGTAACTCTTCCGCAGACTCTGGACTTCCTTCACGATCGCTGACTAGCTGTCTTATGATTTCGGTTTCCTCTGCTACCAATTTGTGATATGCCAAGTTAAAATCGTTGTCAACATGACGAGCCCCTAGGCGGGAGAAATTCTTACTGAAACCATTGATTACATTCTCATCTGTGAAGGATTCAGTGCCAAGTGAAGGTGTATCAGGAATGTGTTGCCTCTTCCCCTCTACATTTTCACTAACTTGTGGAACAGTTTTGAATCAAATTGTCAAAATGAGGATTGTGTACATGGGCTACATAGGAAGCAATCTAGTTCTGTCAAACAGTTCTCTCACCTTTGGTTCCACCATTCCAGAAAGTTTTCCCAACCCGGTCATACTTGAGGGTAAATTCCTGAAGCAAGTCTAAGATATTGCCCGCATTTACTGTTTTGGTCCGTCCTTGACATGTATTCACACAGATCGCCTCTGATGACTATGTCATGAGTGGCACCATATTTTGCTACTATTACACCGAGCTGATCAATGCAGTCACGGTATTCATTGATATCATCATGGCTGCATTTAGCCAGTAGATAGGCCGAGATGAATCTTCCGTTGGGAAGTGACAGTACATTCAATGCATTGGATTCTCTCGGATCCATCTGTTGTAGGCCTTACAAGATGATCGATGATTTTTTCCCATAGGACCGGAACTCCTCCATATCTCCTTGGAATATGGATTAGTGTTAGTGGATTGTCCATATCGACTCCCTTTCCTACAATGTCAGAATAAATTTCTGCTAACATGCTTGTCCGAGAATGGAATAACCAATGTTGTTTGAAGAAGTGTTATTTGATTGTGTTCTAGAAGCTCAGTGACTAAACGTGCTGATGCCTTAACACATTTGCATTTGAATGAGATGATAAGTTGGAGACTTGTTCCTATTGCCTTGGTCTAAAATGTTGAATATGTGTTCAGTATTACTCATAGTAGCTTCAGAAGTAGAGTGGGATAAGATGACATCTTTAACACACATTTGGGAACGATTTCCAGTGCTCTGCAGGCCATGTGTTAGACCTGAGCGATTTGGTCACACCAGTGAGGTGGTGGTACTGGTAAGGTCTTTGGGACTGAAGTTCATTGGGAAATGTTTTGTTTCATCAGGTGTATACAGTGTCTACTGACACCGGTAAGAGATGTGAGGTGCCTGCCAGGTTAAATAGTTATGTGCATATCGGTTTGCTCAAGAGATTTCTGGGCTTCAAAGTTATGAGATAAATCATGAATTCTCCCGAAGTGATCCCAAAATTATTTGGACGTTGTGCTGAATGAGTAGTTCTTACCAGGTCTTCACGCTGATTGTTTTATCATTGGGTGCTGTCCTGTATTGGCATTACACTGTGGTTGAAGAGTGGTCTATTGGTAGCTTACAATATTGCTTGAAGTGTTTGGCCTGAATTTTTTGATTTGGTCATGCTGATGTGAGAAAACAGGATTACTTGTTCGTATATATCGTGTGCCTACTGCCAGTGGCTTGCGACACTAATCTGAAGGTGAATGTAACGTAATAACAACAAGCTTATATTCGCTCATACAGCTAGATCCTGCCATGCGTATTGAATACAGAGATGAATATACTTTAAATACATGATTGTTCTGAGACACCCGCTGTCAATTGCTTGGTGTAGCTTCAAAGACCTATCTAACTCCATTACTGGATGCATACTTTGGGTCACAGCAGTTGTAGATTGTGCTCTCTCCTGGGTATTAACTGCCTGTGCCATATAACATGTAGTGATTGAATGTCTCTTAATGATGTTAGCACTGTCGGAAGAGATATAAGGCTGATCAGAAGCAACTAAGGCCCGAGTCGTTACATTGGTGCCGGGATAGTCCTTGTTGGGCTGTAGCTTCAATATAATCATTGGCAGCTCATCGGGGGGAGATGGTAATCCAATTTGTTCCAATCAGTAAACACACTTGTTCATCTGCATACACATCCGCGCAGCAATCCTATTATGGATGGCTGCTACTTGATTCCCAAGCTTTTTTGTCACTGTAGAATCAGATTTATATTCACATGACAAAAATGGATTATTCGGGTTAGGCATCTGGTGTGTAGTATTATGTATATTTGAGACTATTAGCTCCAACTCATTGACTTTAGCTTCTAACCATTTAATGTAAGATTCCATTTGTACTCTTTCCTTGCTGGTGTTGGACATTTCCATTTCTTTAGATTTCATTTGTTCTTCTTGTTCCGGAGTTTTAATTCTTTGACTCTAAGACCTGACAGTTTTAAAGCTACCAGTGCTTACTGACTTTGGTCAACCTCTACATGAGGCTGACCGCTTCATACCTGTTGTACTTCTTATGAGTTAGAGGATAAAGCTTGTGGATGGCCAAAGAGCTTTTAGACTTTTCTTGATTGTCATTGGATCTTTTGGCCTTCTTTGATTCATACCAGGAGCAGGTGCTATGCCAACTATGTTAGGTATATTCTGTCTGGTCGATTCTGAAGAAGTCTAGTGGGAGGCTATATCAATGGTGTTCAGTAAATTGTGAACAGATGTTTCTAGAGATAAGGTAAATACACAAAGACTCAATTAGTAGAGTTCATCGCATCACATTCAAAGCACACAGAGGTTGAGTCAACATCCTTTATGCAGACAGGGTGGTATTCTTGGTTGCACCGGGATCACGTCTTGCTCTGGTCACTAATTTGCAGGCTGCATAAGGTGCATATGTCTCGGCGCTCTTGCGTATCGCTAGCTATCACTATAGAATAATCATTACGGATAATTGCGGACCTGCAGCAATGCTATGAGCCAATACTTGTTTTGTAGTAGAGTCATGTGGAGGTCTATAGATTAAGCTGGGAGGGCCATTTTTAATGTTACGCAATATACATTCATAGTCCGCATCTGCATCCGAATTCTGAATGCTACAGATCTCATCTGCAGTAAGTTTTTAGCATCTTAAATGTACCCATTTCTGACCCACTGAATGAAATGTTTTCCACAACCGACATAATGGCTGCAGTCTCGTCCATTTTCGTAGCCTTTCCCTGTTGCTTCCTTGGTAATTACAGAGGGTAACCGTGTCTCAAGAATGCTATTAAGGGTGGTCACATCAGGCCTCACGCTATATTCTGCTTGGTTGCTGAATTGACTATCTTATGAACTTGGGCAACTCTTCATCAAGAAACTTATACACCATCTTCCCATTGACAAGTAACAGAGAGGTTGTCTTACACAGATTTATTGTACATTCTTTCTTAGATCTTGGTGACAACACTTTGATGGTATACTGTACACTAGGCTTCTTCTTGTTAGCAGCAGCAGCAGCAGCAGCAGCAGCAGCAGCAGCAGCAGCAACAGCAGCAGCAGCAGGAATAAAAATTGAACAGGAACGAATATATAAATATTTTATCAGAAATAAAGTTTATTGGCTATATTAATATGACAGGTTATTCGATTATGTAATAGAATTAGTAACAAAAACGTACTAGTTTGAAGACTATGATAAAGTACTGAACTCTGATTTCCACCTTTCAGAGAGTCATAGCCACTATACTGCTATTTATCTCTGCGAGACCAGAAGTAACGGTGTGTAATGGACATACTTTTTGATTGGCTCTGACTTGCCAAAAGGGACGAGTTCCGGTGGGCGTGGTGGGCGTTTTTGTACAAACACGCTCACAAGAACCCCCCCCCCCCCCCCCGCTAATTAAGCCCAACACCATCGAAATCACGTGATTTGTGAGAGTCAATCTCGAGACAAAGCTATCTCACACCTGCTGTTAATGACAATGATGATCAAGATGTGAGAAACGCAGTTCTAATTATTGATTTTTTATAATTTTAAAAATGGCTACTCTGTTCTTATATTACTTTTTTAAAGATATTATAAAACACACTCTAAAATACCTATTTTCGTTGATTTGTCTTCCTCTTCTTCCGAATCATATAAAACCAGTAAATCCCTTGATATTACCATACAGTATTTGTCTTGATGCACTTAACTACCAATAGTAGAATAATTATTAGACCCAAGACTACTAGTACTAGTTCTGACAATACTATATTATAATGAAAACATCAGTTACTACTGGTACAGAGAGATATTCACTCTAGCTTGCTCTATTACAGAATGAGCAGCAAAGACAGAGTCCAGTCAGTCCATTCAATTATCGATTACCCATGTAGTGATGGACATGCAATGGCTGAGCGACAGATGCAGAATTATCAATTAGGACTATAGCGAGATGTACATAAATTGTAAGTACATCTGTCAATGAAAATATTGATATTCCTGTATTCCTGGATGTACAATCTGATTGGCTGAGTGTTAGACATGCGTACATTTTAGAGCGATAGACCTGCATCACTGGGTGACAGACACACAATTATTGTTTAGACCTGTAGCGATAGACCCACATCAATTATCTATTACCCCTGTAGCGATGGAGGTGCAATCTAATTCGTTGAGCAATAGCTGCACAATTATTGATTAGGCATGTAGCGATAGACATGCCTAAATTATTAATTACCCATGTAGCAATGGACACTCTGATTGGCTGGGCGACAGACACACAATTATCGTTTATGCCTTAAATGATACACCCATATAAATTATCGATTACCTCTGTAGCAATGGATGTGCAATCTGATGGGCTGAATGATAGACGAGCATAAATGATTGATTACCCTTGGAGCAATAGACGTGCATAAATTATCGATTATCCCGGTAGTGATGGATGTGCAATCTAATTAGCTGAGTGACAGATGCAGAATAATTATTGACGAGGCCTGTAGTGACAGACGGGCATAAATTATTAACTACCCTATAGCAATGGATGCGCAATCTGATTGACGGAGTGACAGGCACACAACTATATGGATTAGTGTAGCTCGCCGGTTAGTGTCGGGCCGTTCCAGTGTATCATGTCGACTCGCCACACTGCAAGTGCAGGACGAGTGATGATGCTGGTTAGCATTCAGTCTCAGAGTGACGGACCTTGTACGAGACTGCCCTGTGGGTAAGAAAAACCGGCTCCTAAGGCCGGTGGAACTCAATCGTTCCGGTGGGGCCGTGCGACCATCATCACGAACATTAACCACAACCGTCTCATCCCAAGAATTTGTGTCACCAGTATGCCTGTCCATAGCAATTTCGTGATCTATGGACTTATAAGATTTGATTTGGTGACCTAAATATATAAGTCTATACAATGATTTTACCTAAACAATTATAAATATGCTAGATAAAACTAAAATAAGAGCATACGAAAATACGAGACATAGAGACAGGTAGATGAACTTTTAAACATGGGGTTCGCAGAGGTACCACACAGACTCGTAGGTTCACATAGGTATCCCCGCAAGGGAGGATCCCGTACACGAGACGTAACTGACTAACTTATTATAAGTTATTATACCTCTAGGCTGAAAGGAAGAAGATTATCTCGGACGAAAAGTTATGTGCCTCATGCGGGCACTACTCCTAGTGCTAGTTTGGGTGAGGAGTATTATCCTCGCATGGACCGTCATCGCTGAATCCTTGCGAGAGGCCAGTGCCTCACGCGGGCCTCCGTCTCGGGAAGGCGTCGCCACTGCTTAAAGCGGGAGAAGAGTAGTAGGCAAAAATGGGCCTACTCTAATATTTCGACCAAAAATGCTTGAGAGAGAAAAGACCATACCTAGTGAGATTAAGACTATAGGGATGCATGCTGTTTTACATGAAGACGAGACGAGCGATTCCCGATGGATTCCCTCGTCACTGTCTTATGTGATTCTTAATATGCTGAATTAATGGTTGCCGCTTTATTTATGCGGGCCTTCTGCTTTGCTTAATTAGCGTTTAGTTGTTTTTAAAACAAGAACTATTTTTGGCTGCAAATGGCTGGTATCTACCTAGCTATTAGACACGGCTGTCACTGAGAACAGATGCCCTAAGACATCAATGCTGAAGACAGCGCTCATACATGTTACTTAGTAAGATCTCGGAACTGGATAAGAATCCGGACATCCCGCTTCATAACCACATAAAACGTTACAAGACAGGTTACTTTTCACGAAAGCGTTATTAGACCATTGTTCTATGGTTATGGTGGGGGTGAGAGAGACGAATACCCACCGTAATTGTCATTCCCGCAAGGGCGTGGCAGATCTAAATATCATGCCCAGACATTCTTATGGAATTCGGTGGGGATACGTATCTGGCCCATCACCGGGTCCTATGGAACTAATCGTTTAACCTGTCGTTAGGTTTATATACAAGTTGCCCTGTTTTGCACTGCGGTGCGGGAGGTTTGTTCAGTAATAAAAATAATAATTAATATATGTTTTTGCAGTGCTTTCCTACATTGGCTAAAGTGCTAACTACTAAGTATCCAAAGATGCAAGGGGAATGTATGTAATACCACGCCCTGGCCATCACTGCTCGGAAACCCCAACAGTTTCCCAGAGTCGGATCAGCCTATTGTGCGGATGGGGTCATCCAAACAATTAAGAAGCCACAAGGCTGAGTGGAGCATGAAGAGAGACAAAATCTTGGAGTTATGAGTCTTACCGGAGTGCGGGGATAGATTATCGCACTACCGGAAGGGAAGAGTATATTACCGAGTTGGTAATGAAGAAAGTGTCTCTAATCATTTTGAACCTATCCTATCGAGCTGAATAGACAAGGTTTAGTCGGCAGCATGCCAGGCTAAACAGAGTTATAGCGCGGACAGCGACCTCAGTGAAAAATTGTTGGTGGCGGGAGAAGGTGCTGCATATATAAGTGTTGCTGTATAGTGTTTCCTACGTGCACTGCAGTCCTATATGTTCTATAAATAACTGGCCACTGGCCATATCTATACATAATCTAACCAGAACAATCAATACTGTATCAAATGATCAAAGTTATATATTTAGCACAGGTTAACGAACCTACTACGGTGCAGTTAGTAAAACACCTTACAGAAAATGAGAATAACTATAAACAAATACAGAAATTATAACTAGCGGTCCTAAGACCGTTACGGTACCTTTTAGTCATCGGGACCATTCATACAGATACAATATAATTAAAGAAGTACATATAGAGAAATAATTAAACTGTGAAGTATAGTTACTTGAATACTCGGTAGTCATTCTTAAGCTAGGCTACTGTGTTACTGAAATTGATACATCATTCTGTAGTTGACGTGCGTTGATGCATTCTCATGAAGCTGGAAAGTTCCCCCAGGTTGGTTCCCGCAAGATGTTTTCCGCAAACAAGATTTCCGCAAGAACACCCATGGCGGGAGGACATCGCTCAGTACTGTAAGCCTAATAGGATGTCTAATGAGCAGTCAGCAAAAGATACGATAGTACTACTGTTGTGAAGAAAGTTCCCATACACCGATTGCACGGATGGAAGTTGTAAACAACCCAATCACAAGTGGGGGTTGTTAGAGGCAAACGAAGATATAACACAAAGCTTCATGGTGCTGGGTATGTCAGCCAGCTCTGAAGACGCACCGGGCAGAGTGTACTTGCTGCCGTCGAAAGTTAGAAGAACCTACACGATATTAGTGCGGTGACAGTTGAAATACCACTTTTAGGCGTGGCCAGCAGATCCGGTGAGTCATCCATCAAGGAACATCCTGCCTCTACATCTGTAGAATCACATATTCAGGGCATAAAGGCCTCACCGCAAATTCGTGTTCCGAAGTATATATTGATATTCGTGAACAATAATCAGAAAGTTCCAAATTACTCCCGTAAGTAGGGAGTTACAAAATTGTTTTAGTGTGGTGGGTTGGGAAACTGCCAGCTATGGGAGAAAACCCCGACACATAGCGAAGTAATACACTTTTTTGTCTGTTGCGCTGATAGTAGCTGGTACAGATCCAACCTGTTCGGGCCCTGGCCGAGGATGCTCTCGATCTCTGGATCGCGTCTCCTTTTATACTCCCCGTGATGTCACAGGCGTAGGCTCCAACCAATCATCGTTTGAGCAACAACCAATCAGCGCATAGCTAATAATAGCGCAGTCGATTGTTCTAGAACGTTCTAGAAGTTCTGCGTCCACGTGGTTATAACGTCACGGCAATATTTTGAAGATAATCAAGAAAGGCTTTCCGTGGATAATTCAGCCATTTCTTAACCGATTTTGAAATGGTGTACAGATTTAAAAATCCTGTTGAATTCGGGTCTTGATTAATGCCAGATTCAACAGGAACAGGCAATCAATAAAGATTACAGGGTACCATCTTGGTACACTAAAAGCGCCATCCTATCTTGGTTGTAAACTACGTGCTCCATCAAAAATAGCATCTATACATGCGCATGCGCATCATGCGTTTTAACGAACTTAGTCGTTTTTGCAACGCGATCTCTCTCATAGGCCCATATACGCTTATGGCTCTACCCAGGGGTGCGTGATCAGAGAACGAATCCAGGATGGGCGGCGCGTACCCAGCATAGCTGGTACGGCCGGTACCCGACTGGTCGATCCGAACTACACCAGGCCAGTAGCGATAGCCCTACATAAATGATCGATTACCCCTGTAGCAATGAATGCACAATCTGATTGGCTGAAGGATAGACATGCATAAATTAATGATTACCCCTGGAGCGATAGAGACACATAAATTATCGATTACCCTTGGAGTGATAGATGTGACACATAAATTATTGATTACTCCTGGAGCGATAGACGTGGATAAATTATCGATTACCTCTGCAGACGCACAATTATTAAATAGGACTGTAGTGATAGACAAGCATAAATGATCAATTGCAACTGTAGCAATGGACGTGCAATCTGATTGGCTGAGCGACAGATACGCAATTACATTAATTGCATCTCTGTTGCTCAGCCAATCAGCCCTATTAGTAAGAGATGTTCATAAACTATCGATTACCTCTGTAGCCATGGATGGACAATCTGATTGGCTGAGCGATAGATGCACAATTATTGATTAGGGCTGTAGCGATAGATGCACATAAATTATCGATTACTCCTGCAATGATGGATGCACATAAATTATCGATTACTCCTGCAATGATGGATGCACAAAAATTATAGCCTGCTGTTGCCAATGTTGATTATTGCCACACCCGATAGTTGTACTGTTGACTATTTGCGATGCCAATTATTGCAACAGTCAAAAGTGAGATACACACAAATTGACAGACTGAACCAATACACAATTATTTATTGAATATTGGCACAAAATGACAGTGTCCCTTTTGTCATCTGATCTCTTATTTATTGATTATTGGAACAGTCAAAAGTGACAGACATATGTTCATGTTGATTTATAAGTAATATCCTTATCTACTACATCTACCCCGAAAACTCGTATAAATTTCGCTAAATTTGTATGCCGTTTCAGATTATAATAACTTTGCCATGGCTAATAATAGCGCCAGTAGGATACCATAGTCGTATGCACCACGCAGTAAACACTATGATAGTAGCTATAAGAAAGGCTGAATGAAATAGTAACCCGATTCCACAGACCAGTTACAGGCATAAGTTACAAAACAAGGTCGATAGAATCTTGGTAGCTGCGGGTGAAGCATGAAAAGTAGGTCACTCTGAGGTCACATTGACCTACCTTTCCTATGCTAATTACCTTAAACCTGCAATGCATAGATACACCAAATTAATTGCTGTGTATAATAAAAACTGTTGAAACGACAGCCTGGAATAAGCTTTTCGGACTGACTGACGGACGTACTAACAAACTAAGAACGGCTTATTAAGCTGCTACCTGCCTGACCAACTGTTTTACTCGACAAGCGACCATACATAAACAAGCATCATCATCATCATCATCAGCAGCAGCAGCAGCAGCAGCAGCAGCAGCAGCAGCAGCAGCAGCAGCAGCAGTAGTAGCAGCAGCAGCAGCAACAGCAGCAGCAGCAGCAGCAGCATATGACATAAGCCTTAGGTTTGTTATTAGTGGAGAAACGTGCAGCAAGACCTTGATCTTGATTACGTCCGGGGATTATAAGTGGACGATACGATGACACATTCCAACATATATCCTTTTTGTAGCATATTCGGGAGACGATTGGTTGTGGTATTAGCGTGAATGGCGGTAATCATCTGGATGAGGATCTGTGTCGACTGTCAGGGGATTAGGCGACTGCCAGGTGATTTTGGATACATAGAAAGGCTTGACTCCGCGGTGCTAGGTATTAGGTAACGGTGTTACCACTTAGGAAACGCGCTTCCAACATACAAAATGCAACATGATGTGTCTAACAAGAAATAAAATCCCCATCAAATTTGACTACACACGAAAAGGAACCAGTCTAAGTTTTGTTTCATCAGTAAAGCATTTGAGCATCAACATCACAAATGACTTAAGCTGGAAGAAACTGATTACATAGATTTACAACAAGTCGTACATGACTTTATGACTCTGTTGCGGAGAATGATAGCATTCTGTTCCCACGAAGCCAGAGTTCAAGCATATACGGAACTGATTAGGGCAGTTTTGGAATATGCAATATACAGTTTGTGACCCCTCATCAAACAACCTCTCAGGATAGACTGTAAAATATGCAAAAACATGCAGCTTGATATATCACCTCAATCTTATAGCAACACACCAGCTAGGCAGCATCACAAACTTAAAGCGATGCTAATCTCATCTCAAATGCTGTATTGCACCGATAGAATATGGTTTATAGATTCCATATCATTCATATCCTGTCACATTCCCTGATCTGTATCGCAATTATTTGTTTTGTAATATCGAGTAAATGTTGAACAGTGATCGACACCATTTTATCTCCTCAAGCTATTGCGTGTGATGTCATGTCAGCTCCAAAGCATCACATTCTTTATTATGTGATGCTCATCCCATTGAATATTTTGAAACTAATTAGACTGGAAGTTGTTGCTGCCTATGGCAGCAACAACTTCCAATCAAATTGGTTTCAAAATATTCAACAGCTTACCTGTAGGATTGCTTTTATACCACATTGCCAAACTATAGCTGGAGCCTCTATGACTGAACGTATATACCAAGGCAGACACACTAGGATTTTTCTGATTGGTTGAAAAGTAAATCATGACAGCCATCAAAGGGTGTAGAACTCTACCAACATTTAACTACTAAATCCTGAATTACTTTCCTTAACGGCGTGATAAAAAGCTTAAAATTACCTGGATAGTTTATGACCGGCGTGTTAGATCACCTGAATGGCTATCAAGAGATGGGATTAGTTATCCTTTAATGGAAAACCTAAAACTATTTACAGACAGAAGACACAAAACCGCCTTATTCTCTTCTACAACGATCTAATACAACAAGCACAGATACTATTACACAATCTATACACACCAATTCAGAAAAACAAAAACATGCACAACAGGCACTTCAATCAAATTTATGCTAGAAAGGACATCTTTAAACTCAGCTTTATTATCCCCACGTTTTAAAAAGAACGTCGGGGATATTGTAATCGCCTCCACCCTTCTGTCCATCTGTCCGTCTGTCCATCAAGTTATCCCCTCCCAAACCGTTGGGTGGAATTCAACCAAATTTGGTATGTCGGTTAGCCATAGGATTCCGCTTTGCAAGATGAAATTTACATTTGGCTCCGAACGCAGGGGGCTGGGCAGGGGTCAAAAGGTCAAATCACTTGTAACGCAACTCCTCTGAGACCGTTAGACAGAACTCCACCAAATTTGATATGTGGGTTACTCATGTAATGGCGGAGTGCAAGAGGTCATTTACAGTTAGCTTGGCCCCCAGGGTGCTGGGAAGGGGTTAAAATGTCACATTTTAACATGCAGAAATTGATTATAACGCAACTCCTCTGAAACCGTAAGACAGAATTCAACAAAATTTGGTTTGTGAGTTACCCATATCAATGTGGAGTGGATGAGTACATTTACATTTGGCCCCGCCCTCTATGGGTGGGGGATGGTGGTCAAAAGGTCAAGAAATTAATTGTAATGCAACTCCTCCGAAACTGTTGGATGGAATTCAACCAAATTTGGTATGTAAGTTACTCATATCAATGTGGAGTGCATGCACCCATTTAGATTTCTCCCCACCCCCGCGGTGGGGGTGCGGTGTGCGGTGTGCGGTGTGCGGTCCAAGTGTCAAGAAATTGATTGCGATGCAACTCCTCCGAAAACATTGGACGGAATCCAACCAAATTTAGTATGTGAGCTACCCATATTAATGGGGAGTGGATGAGTACATTTACATTTGGCCCCGCCCACAGGGTGTGGGGGGGGGGGGGTGGGGGTGGGGACGGGGTCGATTGTAATGCCACTCCTCTGACACCTTTTGGTATGTGAGTTACCCATATGATTGTGGAGTGCAAAAAGACATTTATATTTCACTCCGCCCCCGGGTGTGTGCGTGCGTGCGTGCCTGCGTGCCTGCGTGCCCGCGTGCGTGCGTGCCTGCGTGCGTGCGTGCGGGTGGGTGTGTGGGCTGGGGTCAAAAGTTCAATGTGGTGAACGTGGGGATTTGCGATGATGCGTCATCGACCGATCGATCTTGGTCCAATTATGATAAGGAATTTGAACAAATCCCAATAACAGATTTACAGAATTAGTCAGAAGGAGACAACATCTCTAACTTAGCCACTTGACGAATGCGTGGTGTAACAGTGTCCTATGGATGTGTCACCATAACCGTAGACATCTTATAAGCATAAATAGGAAATGTACATACCTTCACTATTGGGACAGTTGTCCGGACTGCTGGTGACGTGAGTTGAGTAAAAATAAATTGTTTTGGCTCTATTAATCTGTCACTTTATTCGACTATGTAGTAAAAATAGTAACAAAACAAACTATTTTCGAGACTATAATAAAGTACTTAACTGAAATTCGGTCTTTGAGAGGGTCATAGACACACCACGCTATTCAAACCTATGCCCGTTAATTAATCTGGATCAGGTGCTTTGGTTGTTATTAGGGGGCGGGGTGGGTGGGCTGGGGTGGGTGGGAGTGGGGGAGGAGGGGGTTTGATAAGACGTCGATCCCAACTCACATTGTGCCTGTGCCATCGCGATGTTGCAAGAGAATTAGATATTGATCTTGATCATGTTAAAATAAGGTGACATCTCTGGAAGACATTATTTCCCCACGTGGGCGTCAAGTGGTTTGTTGTGGCACTTCATTTCCAGTATTCCTTAAAGGTTTGGCGGTAGTATCCTTATTTGGTTGGTTAAAAAATCTTTCGATAGAGTGTTCCAATCGCGGATTGTATTGATAATGAAACTGAATTTAACCATATCTGCGCTTACGTAGATGAAGTGATTGGAAGGCATATTTTCATATTGCACGCTGGTGTTTACGTACAGACAGTAATTAGTCTATATAATGTAATATATCTTTGGTTACTCCATACTTGTGTAACTTTGATTTCAGGAATGCCCAAATAGCTGTATTAATAAGTAGCTAAAATCTAGTATGAAGATATGCTGTGAAATTTCATGAAAGAATGTTGTCAATCCATTAGCATGCTGTTTCTTATTAGGTTAGAATAGAATATGTGTTCTAGAATGTTGCAGCAGATACATCATAGTTAAACTGGTTCGTAATTACTTGGTGCTGAGCGATCACATTACTGTGCCAAGTGATGTTTGTAAAAAAAACACCCCAGCTGCAATACGATTTTCCTCACCCTCTAGGTACTTTCTCGCCTTTTGTGCTCCTAGATTACACTCTTCGAGGTCTGATCGCAAAGCATTTAGCAAGTTCATCTTATGGTGTCATTTGCATACCTGATACATTTTGGTACATGTCTACGACTGCAAATTCTAGTGCTTTCTGACAAGACGTATTTTCTGTCATTCGAAGAACTTGTCCGAACATAGACCACTGGTGTTGTGCTACTCTCACTGATAGTGGCCCTATGTGACAGACTTTGTATGGCGCTGTATCTGATATTAAATTGTGTGGCCAATGATGATTTGTAATGGCTCGCAGATACTTGCAGTGGCAAGCATCATGTTTGTACAAGAGGGCGCTTGTAGGTGCACAGCCGTTGCAATTGCATAACACTATGGAAACACAAGTAACGTCATACAATAGCATCTTGACTTCCATGAGAATATTAGGGCCACGAATCGACACCTTCGAAAAGTACTGAAAGTGGATATTTCCTGTTACACAATGAGTTCCAATGCTGGTAGAGCTGCATAGGGGGAAACCCAAGATTATGTTCTGCATCCGCTTCTCAGTGACCTGATGGGGCGGGGTGGGCGTGGGGTGGGGGCGGGTACGGTGATCATTCATTTATGCGGTGATGGATAGGTATACTGTGTGAATCTCTGGCACTATGACACAAACAATGACCAAACTGGAACTCTCATCCCTGAAAGATTAGAGAAAGCAGATGCGACTGATCATCATTTACAAAGGGATGGCAGATTAAGCCAACAGCTCAAAATCCAACTTTTTCTACGTTGTATACAAATTGAAAAAAAGTATTATATTTTCTCTGTAGTTATCTAATAGGATGTCTGAGATAGAAAAATGGCTGCGGACAGAGATACATAGCAATACGATTTCACAGTATTGTGCAAGTGCTATATGTATCATAGTGTATTATTTAAGTGACAAAATGTATTGAAATGTAATCAGGTTACAACAATTATCAAGGATATTATTTAGTGTGGTCATTGGTCTTGCATGAGGTTTATAAAAAATATTTGCATTTCCTTTTGAATTTGTAGATTGCGTCACTTTATTTTACATTGTTATCTAATTTATTCAATTAGTTATCTCCTTTGACAGAAACACACATTATTGTTAGTTATCTGCTTGCCATGTTTAATGTGGACGAGCTGTTTCTGCATTAACACCCTCTTGTGTCAGAAACACACATTATTGTTAGTTATCTGCTTGTCATGTTTAATGTGGACGAGCTGTTTCTGCATTAACACCCTCTTGTGTCAGAAACACACATTATTGTAAGTTATCTGCTTGTCATGTTTAATGTGGACGAGCTGTTTATGCATTAACACCATCTTGTGTCAGAAACACACATTATTGTTAGTTATCTGCTTGTCATGTTTAATGTGGACGAGCTGTTTCTGCATTAACACCCTCTTGTGTCAGAAACACACATTATTGTTAGTTATCTGCTTGTCATGTTTAATGTGGACGAGCTGTTTCTGCATTAACACCATCTTGTGTCAGAAACACACATTATTGTTAGTTATCTGCTTGTCATGTTTAATGTGGACGAGCTGTTTCTGCATTAACACCCTCTTGTGTCAGAAACACACATTATTGTTAGTTATCTGCTTGTCATGTTTAATGTGGACGAGCTGTTTCTGCATTAACACCCTCTTGTGTCAGAAACACACATTATTGTTAGTTATCTGCTTGTCATGTTTAATGTGGACGAGCTGTTTCTGCCTTAACACCCTCTTGTGTCAGAAACACACATTATTGTTAGTTATCTGCTTGTCATGTTTAATGTGGACGAGCTGTTTCTGCATTAAAACCCTCTTGTGTCAGAAACACACATTATTGTTAGTTATCTGCTTGTCATGTTTAATGTGGACGAGCTGTTTCTGCATTAACGCCCTCTTGTGTCAGAAACACACATTATTGTTAGTTATCTGCTTGTCATGTTTAATGTGGACGAGCTGTTTCTGCATTAACACCCTCTTGTGTCAGAAACACACATTATTGTTAGTTATCTGCTTGTCATGTTTAATGTGGACGAGCTGTTTCTGCATTAACACCCTCTTGTGTCAGAAACACACATTATTGTTAGTTATCTGCTTGTCATGTTTAATGTGGACGAGCTGTTTCTGCATTAACACCCTCTTGTGTCAGAAACACACATTATTGTTAGTTATCTGCTTGTCATGTTTAATGTGGACGAGCTGTTTCTGCATTAACACCCTCTTGTGTCAGAAACACACATTATTGTTAGTTATCTGCTTGTCATGTTTAATGTGGACGAGCTGTTTCTGCATTAACACCCTCTTGTGTCAGAAACACACATTATTGTTAGTTATCTGCTTGTCATGTTTAATGTGGACGAGCTGTTTCTGCATTAACACCCTCTTGTGTCAGAAACACACATTATTGTTAGTTATCTGCTTGTCATGTTTAATGTGGACGAGCTGTTTCTGCATTAACACCCTCTTGTGTCAGAAACACACATTATTGTTAGTTATCTGCTTGTCATGTTTAATGTGGACGAGCTGTTTCTGCATTAACACCCTCTTGTGTCAGAAACACACATTATTGTTAGTTATCTGCTTGTCATGTTTAATGTGGACGAGCTGTTTCTGCATTAACACCCTCTTGTGTCAGAAACACACATTATTGTTAGTTATCTGCTTGTCATGTTTAATGTGGACGAGCTGTTTCTGCATTAACACCCTCTTGTGTCAGAAACACACATTATTGTTAGTTATCTGCTTGTCATGTTTAATGTGGACGAGCTGTTTCTGCATTAACGCCCTCTTGTGTCAGAAACACACATTATTGTTAGTTATCTGCTTGTCATGTTTAATGTGGACGAGCTGTTTCTGCATTAACGCCCTCTTGTGTCAGAAACACACATTATTGTTAGTTATCTGCTTGTCATGTTTAATGTGGACGAGCTGTTTCTGCATTAACGCCCTTTTGTGTCAGCAGCACCTCAAAGCGCTCAAAATGCTACTTATACCAACTAACCCTGTAGCGGTCCAGATTTTCAAGCAAAATTGGACCCTGCTCCTGGAATGTCCTGCTGGACATATATGGATGGCTCTTTTTGTAACTTCACCAATGGAATTAAAAAAGCAACAATCTTTAGAAACATGTCGTTTTGGCCGGCTTGATGATTAAAGGGTTAATTGTTTAAAAAATCAGAAATTTTCCTTAGTCATTTTCCATTTTCCGGCCAAAAGAAGACCATTTTTTTGGAAATTTACGACTAAAATAACTGTCTTGGTTACCGAGCCAGTTACTCCAGTGGTAAATTTCCAA
The DNA here is from genome assembly GCA_034401795.1 of Chaetoderma sp. LZ-2023a. NCBI lineage: Eukaryota > Metazoa > Mollusca > Caudofoveata > Chaetodermatida > Chaetodermatidae > Chaetoderma > Chaetoderma sp. LZ-2023a. The sequence goes on from CM067369.1 coordinate 258,984,776, forward strand.
AATATTGTTTTCTCTTAGCCTACAAATGGGCATTACGAAAGATCACTGAAGGGGTCCGTTTTAATGCTAAGTTGACATAAGAGTGGTTAAACAATATAATCAATGCGTAGAGCTCAATCATATCAAATAATGTGAGTTTTTATAAAGAGTGGCTTTGTATGTGTATTGTATTCTGCTGCATCTACCAATCTAGTTGCTTTCTTTTGTAATTTAAAGATGGGCCTAAGCTTGATGTAATATGTTTTGCGGCAGATTATACAACAATAATTTAAATATGGTATATCTAGTGAAGTAGCCTATATTGCGAATAAAATGCAGGTGCTGTTAGTAAATGCTTAACTCTATATATTATTATGTATGATTACTGTATTCTGCCGCTGTAGTAGTAGAAACATCCTATTGCTGCAATCAGTCCTTCTTCATTTTCCCCCACTGTGTCTTGTCCTCAGCCATAATTCTTAGCTTCCTCAGGTCCATTCTTGACTTGAGTGTATCAAGTCCTGCTTTCTTGAGGTCACCTCATAGCACGCTTAGCAGGTTTATGCAATGGCGTCCTCTCCTGTCTTTGTATTTGTTGGCTCCGAGTAGGGCGAATTCCATCGCTCTCTGTATTGGTGTCTCTTCTGGCATCCTTAGCACATGGCCAAATATGGACCATCTTTGCTGGGCGACTTTTACAGACAGCGGCGACGTATTGCACATCTTGTATAGTATTATGTTGTCTGGCCATCGGTGTCCAGTGATGGTGCGTAGGTGTTTGCGGTGGCACTCATCGAGCTTGTCTAGAGCTGCCTTTGGAGCTGCCCAGCTGTTACAGTTATACATCATCAACGATACAAAGGTTGCATTGTATAAACGTAGCCTCTTTATCAAGGGCATCTTTGATCTACGAACCATAACTTCCAGAAGGACTGGAAAGCTATGTTCTCCATGATGCAGCGTGCAGCAATGTCAGCAGTACTGCAAAGCAGTGAGCCCAGGATTTTACTTTTCCTCCATGGTTCGCCGCCACGAAGTGGATCATCATTTTCTTTAGTTTCATGCTTTGTAGATAGGTATATTTGGGTGAACTCTGTTTTGGATTCATTCATAGAGATTCTCAATTTTTAGTAGTTTGCTTGCAGTTATTGGGAGAAGCTCGTCAAGGGGTTTCTTTTCCTCATCTATGAAGTCCACATCTTCGGCATATTCCATCTCTAGCGGCATACCCAGTATTACGACTGGGAGGTTTGGTCTTGTGGAACTTTCCCGTATGGATTTCAATGCAGCAGCAAGGTAACAGGTGAAAAGCACTGGAGATAGACCATCTCCCTGTGGGTCGCAATTGATGTCTCAAACTCTACAGACTTCACTGACTTGACTCGTACTCTCAGCTTGGTGTCTGCAAGCAGTAGTTTCACTAGTTGTAGCTCATCTTCATTGCAACTGGCCTGGCATAGTACATCTAGGATCTTTGAACGTTTAATTGTGTCGAACGCTCATGACATGTCAATACCCATTTTGTGGAAATCCTAATGTTTGGACATAACTACCGACACAAGCATGCGTTGAGTCCAAACAATGTCTGCACAGCTGCGCCCACGTCTGAAGCCACTTTGACATAATCCAGTGAAGTCATCGATCTTGTCTCGGATGCGGCATAGAGTAACATTGGATAGGACTTTCCGTATGCTGTTGAGGAGCACAATGGGCTGCAGATTGGCTGGGGGCGGGCAGGTGGCTTCTTGGGCTTGGGTAGTACGATAATGGTGCATTGGCCTACACCGTAGATGGGAAGGTGGTGCATAAAAGCTGAATTAACTAGGCGCGTGATCGGTTTTTGAGATAATGCCACTTGCATATTTGAATAGTTCATTGCTCATGCCATCAGGTCCAGATACACGTCCATTTCTCAGGGCTTTAAGTGCCTTCTCAACTTTTTCTGTTTTAATTGGTGTTAGTAATGGCCTGGGATCTCCCTAGAACCAGTGCAATGGCTCATCATCGTGGTCAGTGAACTGTTCCTTAAACCATTCCTCAAATCGCCTTGGCTTTGCCCTGGTCAGTCCTGATAAAGTGTCCAAGTGAGTGGTGGTGTCTAGTCAGTAACTCTCAGGGCCCGGGCTGCCCGGAACATTTTGTGACAGTCATCTGTGGCAGTGATTTCATCTGCTAGTGAGTCTGCTTGTTGAATAGCAAGATCTTTTAAACGTTTGCTAATGTGGCGCAGAATGTTATTGCACTTGAGCCATAGTTTGGTGCGGTCTTCACTTTGGCCACTTTGATAGATGCGCAGCCGTAACGCTTTCTGCTCTGCTGACAGTTTTACTACTAGAGGGTCGTCAGTATACTTAGTTCTGTTGTTTTTAAGAACACCTATGGTGCTGGTAGCTGAAGATTCCCTAGATTTCAGTATTTGGTTAGGGCTTAGTTCGGATCGGAGCTGACGTCGATGTTAGCTATCTGCTCCCCGAGGGCCTTTTTGTATGACATTTGAGTGTCAGTGTCGCTGATGAGCTTGAGCAGGTTGTAGGTGACTCTGCCCGCTTGCCTGATATGGCGTTTATACATCAGGTAGAGATCGTTCATATGAAGGCGTGTAATGACTGGCTTATGGTCAGAATTGAGGTCTGTGCCTCCATATGAAAGAGCATTCCGATGTAGGGGTTTTGCTTCTGTCTTGCATAGTATGAAGTCTATTTGATTGAAGACATCTGTTGTAGCCTTAGAACCATTTGGGGCTTTGGGATCAGCAATGTGCCCGGTACATGTTGCGTGTCCCCTCTCCATACGATCCCTTGCATAACCCAAGCCCTGAACTTTTGTCCGCAATTCCGAGTTTACCCAGCTTGGAGTTGAAATCTCCACACACAAACAGTTGCCATCTATCTGGGATTGTAATGGCTGAGCTCAGTTCTGCATAGAAGGAATCTAATAATGCTGGATTCTCTTTGGCTTTTTCGGTAGTTGGGCCATATGCGTTGACAATGCAATCTGGAATTTTGTTTGGTATGGCTGGACCTTTACCCACCAAGACCCCGCTCTCCCCCCCCCCCCAACTCCGTTAATAAAGAAATCTTTGAAACCATTTGCAATATTCTTGAAATCACTTATTGTGCTGTTATTACTTTTGCATTCAGTAACGTAATGCTCAGATTTAGATTTATTGCTAATTAATGATTTCAAAATTTTCCAACTTTCTTTGATATTATTCATGCACATATTTAATAGTTTGGAAAACGCATCTTTTTCACACAAAATCTTAGTACTGAAGTTAGCTTCTTTTAATAGTTTTTATATTATGTTTCTGATTCTTCAGTCCTACATTTTAAGAATTGTTTATGTAGTAGATTTTTCTTTTTGCATACATGTTAGCAAGCTTGTGATCCATGGCTTTTCCATTTGGTCAGTGTTTACATTTTTGTCCTTTTGTGCGGTAAGTTTGCTTGATATAAGTGGCTGACAAATTCAATAAATTTGTTGTACGCTGCATTTGGGTCGTCGTTACATGTCACACCATCCCAGCCTATACCCCTGAGTCCCACATGCAAATTATTACATAACAATCGCGGAAGATATACAACAATAGTCATCGTGAGTACATGAATGGACCTTTCCGATTTTAGCTAAGCCCCGCCCATCTCTAGCTAAGCTCCACTCACACCTCGCTCGTGTTGGGATCATCGATCTCTGAACACCCTGACTATCATTTCCAAAAAGCTACACAGGTAAGCTGGTGAATATTTTGAAACTAATTCGACTGGGTGCTGCAGCAACAGCGTTCAGTCAAATTAGTTTCAAAATATTCAACAGCATGTTTATTAAACAGCAAAGAATTACAAAGACATACAATTCATATAACGTGTCGGCGTATTTGAGATTTGATGACGGTCTAAATGGAACTCTTTATGACGTAATAATTGTGACGTCATCATACACGCGCTGAGCTGATTATGACGTCATACGAGGTCAGATGATGGAGCGATATTCTGGAAAGGTGAAATAACTTAGGTAAAAAGTCTCATGTGAAACAGGAGCAAAACTTCATATGCTGAAATGATATTTTACGTCTATTTAGCGACACCTAACGTGGAACATTCGCCACAAAAAGTAATTTCTTCAATTTCTCACGAGAATCGCCATCGTGTGAGTGATTGAACATTGTGGTATGGCGTTATCGCGTGCATAATATTTTGTTGCTGTTACTTTATAGCCCACGAGCGCTCATTCAAATAATACCATATTAATGAGATGCGAGAGGAACACTAGAGTTTGTTAAACTAGAATATGGATATAAGTTGATCTCCCGCCGGATATCTGTATAAGACGCAAATTTCTTCTAATCTGAAAACATGTGCCGTAATCAGAATCCACGTTCTTGTACATTCGCCCGATGACGTCATGCAGTGAATTTTATGGCGTGTCAAAATTCACGAATTTAACCAAAATTGTACCAGTGATAGTTTGTGAAAAGTTGTTTTTAATTTTAAAAATATGATAAAAACTTATTTTAGGTAGCGCTTATTGAAAATCTAATTCACAGATGTGACCAACTTTAACATTTTCTTATTTAGCCGAACCTGTAAAATGGTTGTTGTAGGCCAGAGAAATAGATAAAAATTTATTATTGCTACGAAAATTGACTATTTATAAGAATGCAAAGAGAACAAAACTGAATTTAGTTAATCAGGACAGGGAATTGCTAAAAATGTCTAAAATATGTCTTTTTTGTGCTAATATTTTATAATTCCGTCCCGTTGCTCGCAAGAAAATTACGATTTCAAATGAATATGATATGATAGGCAGTTTATTCCACAGTAGGCCCATTCGGCCCTTGCGTGTAAATTACATAATATAAGAATGTGGCAGCCACTATGACAGTATTACATACTACAATTGTAATTATTTTCGTTATTATCACTACTTTTCATCGCTATCACCAGCAGCATCATCATCACCACCGCCATCATCATCATCATCATCATGATCATGATCATCATCATCATCATCATCATCATCATCATCACCACCATCATCACCGCCGCCACCACGACCACCAGCACCACCGCCACCACTATCATCATCACCACCACCACCACCACCACCACCACCACCACCACCACCATCATCATCATCATCATCATCATCATCATCACCACCGCCACCACCACCACGACCACCATAATCATCACCACCATCATCATCGTCTTCCTGATTCTATGTGTGGTTTATTGGAGCTAGTTCGTAGTCTGCACAAGGACTGTCGGTACTTGGTTATTGATACCATATCCAAATAGCTTGTGTATGATCCATCATCAACAAAGCGCTTGTATAGCCTGGTTTTGCTACCCGTGTCTAGCTTCCCCCTCCATTCCTGATGAAAATTGCCAATTGCCCTTTTTTATATAGGCTTCGATGAAACTATTTTTGCCGATACCATTACCTTAATGCTCTAACCAAACATCGTTAAACCCTCTAGTACCGAGTATATGTCTTAAAGCGCTTACACAGTTTTTACAAGTGTTATTATTATTCTCAGTCTCGCGTAAATCAAAGCATAGAACGGTAAATATACATCGCGCAACTCTATTTGGTTCGAAATTTAGAAGTTTGAACCAATATTTCACTATTCGAATTTCCTTGGTTATGTAAAGTGCCCAGATAACGCATCTTACTGGCCGATGCTGGGCCGATACCGTGCCGATACTTTCAGTATCGGCCCGGTGTCGGGCCAGCATCGGCCCAGTAAGATGCGTTATCAGGGTGGTACCCTCCCAAGCTAACCATAGACCATACAGCTTGGCGTACTTTGTCTGACGCCTAATAAATGTTTGCAGAAACGGAGATGACATTTTTTTCAATTTCGTGTGCCTGATGGAACTACACACCTCCAATAGCATAGTACTGGTAGAACCAGTTTATCGATTAAGCTGCAATAATGTGCGGGAGTTAGATTGATGAATTTATTACAGTATTGAATATGTTGCGTCATATTTTATCTCCATTACTACAGCCTGATTAATTGGCGATTTCCCGGATTGTGCAGGTTAGTAGTGGTCGACTGAACGAGTAAAGTGGAACCGCCAAAAAAATTAGCAAACCCTGAGAGCTGTGTTCCTTTCTTATACAGGCGGGCAGCTATACATCAATCGATAGTTGAAAGATTTCTGCTAATGGGAGCGAGCGTATTCTCAGCACGTGGCGGTCTATTTGAGTTGAGTCCTTTAACGTATGCCTGTATCTTACGACACGTTGTTTTATAATAGATGTTCAAATATCTGGCATGATTTGATTTGGTAATTGCATAACGTGGTCCTTAAGCCAGGTGAACTGATAATGGACGCGATATTTGGCACACATGAGCTTCTTTATCTTTTGGCATGTTGCCTGTTGAAGTAGAACTGCGCATGCTACAGCCAAGTTCTAAGCTTGTGCTGTGAATACACTACATAGATTCGTGAATTATCACCAAAAAGGTATATCTCATTTTGAATTTTCTATTATGTTCCGGCAAACATATGTAACTTCCGCTAGTTGAATGTTAGACCGTTACCCAAAGTGCACCTTGAAAGTTACTATATGTACGCTCATATATACAACTGCACGGCTGGAGCAACAAGTTGGTCAAACAGCATAGCTATAATATGTACGCTAATACACAACTTGATTGGTGACTAGCCGCTAATCATCGTCCTATTGCGCGTTCCTCACCCTCCCACTCTGTTCCCGTATACTTAGAACGGCGTAGCTACGTGAGTGGGCGTATGTTAGTATGATGGTCGCTAACCGGTGGTTAGCGACTTGTCCGCAACTGTGCCGACTAGTAATATGTACCCCATGACTTAAATTAGTGAGAGATTATAGCTGTTGGTTTATGTATTTTTGTGTTACTCTAAAGGTGTTGGTATGTTCTTACATAATGTTAGTCTTAATACACAAATTCCGACCTTGTCGTCCATATTTACCATATTATTTGTTTTAAAATAAATAGAGTGAGCGTATTAGTTGCCTAATTTAGGAAAGTATTATATTTACGAAACAACTCCTCTGAAAAACTCTTAAGATCATCTTAAACCTGTCTAGACAGGGTTTGCAGCCTTATACAACATACTAGGGCCACTGTGGAAACGCAAAATCATCAAAGACTAACCCCCACCCCACCCCCACCCCACCCCCACCCCAACCCCACCTCCACAAAGTATTACATCATGACATCAAACAAATAAATTTCATACTAATAATAAGACGACCACTAAATAACAGACACTATGGCTTCTTCCCGAAACGGAGATAAATTCCACGTTATATTTGTGTTTAGATTTTCAATGTTTGCGGAATTTCTAGTTTGCATGGTCTTGGATATTGAGTGGTCGAATCTATAAGAATTGATGCTAACATGCTATTTGACCAATTGAAATCATTCATGGACATGGCCATGTCTATTACATTTCTTGATCTATCAGCTAGAGCCTCTGTACAAGATTTGTCCTTTTGAAGAAATGACTTCACGAAAGACCGCGTGTGTGCGTGCCCGCGTGTGTATCTGTGCGTGCGCGCGTGTGTATCTGTGCGTGCGCGTACTTAACGCTGGTAGAGAAATAGAATCTCCTCCCACATACATAGGGAATTTTACTGAATACATCCTAGATCGTGCCAAACCACTTACTCCAAAGCCACACGAGTTCTCACTAATTATCAACATTATAAGAATTGTCTACAGAGTGCTCCAGAACAGCAGGACAGTGAGATTAGTTATTGCACTCATCTGGCTCATTCATTTGAAACAAGAAATACAAAGTGCACTACACGTGCGTGCATGCGTGCGTACGTGTGTGCGTGCATGATTGCGTCAGTGTGTGCTTATGTGTGCGCGCGTGCATGCGTGTGAGCGCGCGCGTGTGTGTGTGTGCGCGCGCGCGTGTGCGTGCGTCCGTCCGTGCGTGCGTGCGTGTAGGCTTACGTACGCGCGTGCCTTCGTGTGTGCGTTTTGTAGGCTCTCGCGCGTGTGCATGCATGCGTGCGTGCGTGCGTGCGTGCGTGTGTATGAGTGTACGTGTATCATGTATGTGCGCGCGCGCGTGGACGGTTGTGGCATAGAATTAAAAAAACAAATATATATGAATAAATAAACGGCTACGGGTTGTCACACCCGTTTGAAGGAATACAAAGGGCGATAATCTAGTGATTATTTTATTCCATGACAGTACTATAAGCAGTTTTGTTCCTTTGATCGAAGAGGAAGCAGAAGTTGGCTCGTAGAGTCTGGACCAATCACTCCGCGCACAGGTCTAAGCGGCTGCTTTTAGCGACAGAGCTCTACATTATCTTATCGATCCCTTAATGAACTTTGTTTCTTCATTAAACACGGAAATCTGTACCACATATGTGATCAGTCGATGTTAGCCGATAATATCAAAGAACACGCGGGCTTCAAAATGTACTGTAATTTCACTAGATGGCATAGGATATAGGCTGCCCAGATTAATTACCTGACTTATAATTAAAGAGAGTAAGAGATCTGTCACAGAAACCCGGCTAATGAGAGCGTACGTGTTGCTAACTAAAATGCCCAATGGCGAGAAACACTCAATTACCGTGATCAATGAGTAGCTGGAACAGACGGCTTTTATCAGGAACAAAAAAATCAAGGTCTAGATTATAAATAGACAGATAGGATAACATAGCTAGCGACACCTCCCAGCAACACGGCGTAAGCGTGCAAATATGTCAGAATTCTTACCGAAAGCGGAACGCGCTAGAAAGCAACAGCTTCCAATAGATGAATCGCTTTTTAGTTATTCCCCGCCCATATCTAGCTAACTCCGCCCACGCATTTACCGTTTTGGGATCGATCGAAGCCTGAATTTCCAGAATCCTAATAACAAGGTAAATGTAAGCGTAAAATATTTTGAAACTAATTTGACTGGATCTTGTTGCTGCCTATGGCCTATAGTAAATCCACCAAAGACATATAATTCGCGAAAGAGAACAGTACGTCAAGGAAACGGAGTGAATAGATTTCTGTGACGAACATTGTAAAGGGTTTCGTGCATTTCGTGCATGAGAATGAGGAAGGGCGTCACTCAATACCGCATACGCCAGCCCATTACTGCTGCTTTTGAGTATACCTAATCTATGAACTTCGCTCCTATTAGTGGAGTGGCTTAAGTCCAAATTTAAGTGATATCGTGACATGCTGGAACAAAGCACCACATTTGGCACAGATGTAGTTTAGGTTAATGCATAACTTTTTAGAGGGGGTTGTCAAATTTTAAAGGTTAATGTCACGCTGAGGTCAAGGTCAAAGGTCAAATTATGGGGTTTTCATATTTTCCCCGGGAATGATTGTGATATTATGTAACAAAGCACCAATCATGGCACAGAAGTACTTTAGGATAATAAGAAACACTCTTAGAGAGGGATGCCAATTTTTAAAGGTCAAAGCCATGCTGGAGGTCAAGGTCAAACAAAAAATTATGTGGAATTTTTAAATCTTTTACCAGGGAATGGCTGTGAGATGACATAATAAAGCATCATTTTGGCATAGTATAGTATTTTAGTATAATATAAAAAAATAGGAGGTAGTTGCCAAATATTGAAAGTCAAGGTTACAATACAGTCAAGGTCAAAGGTCAAACTGTGTGGAGGTTACAGATTTTTTCATGGAATGGTCGCAATATGCTGTAACCTACCATTAAAACTCGGTACAGATGTACATTGGGACAATATAATATTTTAAAATGTGTTTATTCATATGCATAGCTATCTATAGTTTGAAAAGAACAAGTGTCTGAAAATAAACCACAGTGTAGCGCACAGCATAACACAATTACATTCATACTGGCTGTGAAATTCTGATAGAGTGAAAACTTTTAAACCCGCAATTAAAATAAATAGCAAAACATTAATGCAGTCATTCCACATAAGAACGATCTACAGACACTTTTAAGTTTGCCATGGAATCAGATTAAAACACAAAATTGACGTAATTTAATTGAAACATCAATTGCGAGATGCATAAGCATACAATGGTATCGGTATTCATTTGATTTTTATAATAATGCACGGCCCGGGGGTAATTTTATAAACTGTTATTCAATTTAAAATGAAAACGCGTTATCGCTTGGATTATAATTCTCTCATTGTCGTCTGCTATCATGTCTTATACAGTTCTATAAATTGATGGGAATTTTCGCTTGTTAGTTGCTGGTGACTAAATTCTGCGCTAGCAATACAATAGACTGTTTGAACCTTATATATTAGACCTTCCCTACAGAATGGACTGGACAAATTGCATAATATGTGGAACGGACGATGCTATATTAAAATGTCCCGCATCCAGACAAGACGGTAAAGGTCTACAATCATATGAGGACTTTATGAAAAACGTAGGTTTCAGAAAGTTACATTTAACGCCTGTTGATGTATGTTTTCCTGAAAACGTTAATGCAAATGACCTCCATGCCAACAAGGCAAAGTGGCACCTTAATTGCAGCGAGCTCAAGAAAAACATGACAAAAAGAGAAATATTGAACAGTGTGATATCGTACAAAGAAAATCAAAACGCACCACCCCGTCTGATGAGTCTAAACACTCAGATAGGTGTATCTTCTGTAAGCAAACAGAAGGGGTACTTCATATGTGTAGTACATTAGAACTGGATACCTCGCTTAGAGAACAGGCAACGGAAATGCAAGACACAGATCTGTTAGCCACACTTGCAGGTGGTGATTTGGTTGCCATTGATGCAAAATATCACAAGCATTGTATGAATATGTTTAGAAATCGCTACAGAAGTATACAAAGAGTCCAATCAGTCCCGTTAACGCTTACTGAAATTACCGAGTCGAGGGTATTTGCTGAACTTATATCATTCATTGAAACCAGTTTGGAAGACGGTGTTTTTCTATTCAGATTAGCAGACTTGCAGAAAATGTATGAAAATCGGCGTACATCATTAGGGCTTCAAAAATCAATAAACAAAACCCGGTTAAAGAACAGGCTTATGTTTCACTATCCCAATGACTGCCAGAAACAAACAGATGGCAAGAACACACTTCTAGTCTTTAACGAAGGTCTCCAAGTGCTGCTGAAAGAAACATTTGAAATGCGTAATTTCGACAAAGATGCCCTGTCAATGGCACATGTAGCTAAAATCATACGGAAGGAAATGTTTGACACAGAATTTCCCAAATTCTCAGGTAGTTTTACTACAGATTATCAAGACAGTTCAGTGCCGAATTCCCACAAAGTCCTGGTTTCGATGCTGCTGTATGGGTCAAATATCACAGAGCAGAATGCTGGCAAGTCGCATGCATGCCTGACTATAAGCCAACTAATCAGGTTCAACTCTAAGCAAAAGGCTAAGGGAGCACGAAAGGCCACGTCATCGCAATGATAAAGCGGCCCCCATTGCCATTATATATAGGTCTGAATGTACACACGCAAACCCGAAGTAAAAAAATTGTGAATCAACTTCATGAACTTGGTGTCAGTGTAAGTTATGAGCGTGGATTAGAACTAGAAGACTGGCTCACAAATGCAGTTTGCCAACGATTTAATGAGGAAGACTTAGTATGTCCTGCACAAATCCGCGAGGGTGTGTATATAACAGGAGCCCTTGATAATTTGGACCACAATCCCACATCACGAACAGCTGAAGGGTCTTTTCATGGAACTAGTATTAGCTTGTTCCAGCTCCCTACACAGTCTAATCCTGGAATATCTAGACCACCAATCACAGTTCCACCTCCAGTGTGCACCAAAAACCCTTCCCTCCCGGACAGCTACCGCATAGTTCCAGCTGTAGCATGCAACACCAATCTTTTAACTGTTCCAGAGGTACATGTTGTAGATGATACGCCTGACATGTTAAATACAGCAGTTGAACAAGAGAACCACTGGTTAGGACAGAGAATGCCACTGCTAGATAAAGACAAACTTGAGAAAGATGACTTCATTGCATGGGCTGCTCATCATGCTGATCGTCAGCTAGATAACCCAGATCCACCTGGGGTAAGTGTTATGTTGCCTCTGTTCTATGAGAAAGCAGCTACGATGGCCATGGCTAAACATGGGATGGAAATGGTTAAACCTGTCATCTGTAAACGAAACCCTGGGCAAATACGAGTACCGGTTGGTGATCAACCAATTTAGGCTCTGGCAAAGTATGCACAGTGGAATTGGCCACAAACCATAGGTGAATCTAGATATATAGTCGTAATGGGTGGTCTACACACAGAGATGGCATTGTGGAGGGTAGTAGCAGACCTCTTGGACGGATCAGGGTGGTGTGTAGCACTGAGTGAAGCTTGTGTTGCCACTGCCGGAACTGCAGACTCCTTCCTCAAGGTGGAGCACCTCACTAGGACACGGCATGCGCATCAAGTAACTGTCATGGCTCTTGCAAAATTACAACATGATGCTTTCAACACAATGTGCAATCCAGGAGATGTGCCTTTTGAGGACTGGAAAGTTGAAATGATACGTAACAGCCCAACCTTTGAGTTCTGGGATAAAGTCTTGCATCTTAAACTGTTGGTGCTAGTTTTTGTTCGATCGCACAGAGAAAGAAACTTTGCCCTATATATGCAAGTGCTTGAAGCACAAGCACCATGGTTTTTTGTGCTTGACCACACAAATTATGCCAGCTGGCTACCAGTTCACATCAGAGATATGAAGGCTCTCCCACAAGAAATACAAAATGAGTTTGAGGCTAATTGGGTGTTCACGAAGGGCAAGCGAAAATTCTCGAGCATATCTCTCGACCAAGCACATGAACAAAATAATGAAAGTGTGAAAGGATCCGGTGGTGTCATTGCCAGATTGAAAATCCTGCTGCTCTAAAACGATGGATGATAGCAGGACCTGAACAGGCCAGGATCCTCACATAGTTTGATGAACTGTATCACGTGACTGATCAACCATCCACCAGCCATGAACAGGGGCATTCAACGCAAGAAACATTCCAGAATCAGGTTAACAATATGTGCAACACCATATAGGCAATGGGTAACCTATTTATGGATAAGTCAAATGAATTCATGACTCTGGACACACACGATTGTATGGATGGCACAGTTGTATAGGCATTGCACACGATGGAGACATTGGGTAATGAGCAATATTCAAACTATGTCAAGGATGTGCTTGTTGAAAGGAAAGAATCAATCCATAGGGCCATAAAGAAGAATCATCTTCCGCTCTTTAAGCGTCCTCACGACACTAGCGGGAACTCAAAGGCAAAACAACAATTCCAAGAAATAAAAAATGACTGCAATCTATTCAGTCAGCTATTCATTGTTGCACAAGTCCGCAGCACAAAGCTGGATGAATTCTTCACACATGAAAATCACCCATGGCCACCAGCATTGTCTCTACATGGAAGACTCCGTCTACCAAGCAACACAGCAGAGCTACTGCATTGCATTGATCCAGCTGTCCAAGCAGAAACACCATCTCACTTTGATGCCAAAGGATTTGATGGTGCTGCAAAAGTGCATCTACTTTCGGTGAATATAGTGACAAAGTTTTCATCCCATAGACAGAGAGACAACTAACGAACTGTTCCAGAATTGACATAGTTTGGGACACTTATAACTGTCACAGCCTGAAAACAACAACTAGAGAAAAACGAGGTAAAGGGGTTCGGAGAAAGGTGTCCCGCAATGGGAAGTTACCACCTTGCTTTGCTGGTTTCCTTCAGGATCCCTGAAACAAGGAAGAGCTATTTGCTCTGCTGGCAGAAGATGTAGTGAATCATGAATATTCACATAACAAACTGGTAGTCATTACCTCTGGCCCGACAGTGCAGTCAAATCACTCCAATATCACAATGGGAGAGAGTGATCACGAAGAGGCAGATAGTAGAATATGCCTCCATTTGAATGATGCTCTTAAAGTGGGTGCAACCTCTATCCTCATTAGAACCGTGGATACTGATGTGATTGTGATTCTGGTGGGAGCGTTCCATGATCTTATATAGTGTCATCCAGATATGCATCAATGGGTTGGCTTTGGTACCGGAAAACAGTACCGATATTATGATGTTAATTCAATCTGCCAGTAACTTGGTGAGAACAAAGCTCGTGCTCTACCATTTTTCCATGCCTTCTCTGGTTCTGATACAACATCACAGTTTAGCGGTAAAGCCAAGAAATCTGTTTGGAAGACATGGAAAGCATATACCACTGCCACAGAAGCATTCATCATCACACCACTGTCTGCATTTGTTACACTAGACATTACATCTCCAGTAATTCAGAATAATAGAAAGATTTACCTGTATCATGTATGACAACACTACTCCACATGTTGATGTGAATGAGCTTCGACAGGAGCTATTCACAAGGAGAGTGACGATGATGGAGAAGCTTCCTCCCACTCAAAATGCACTGCTGTTAATCGATGTCTATACCAAGCCAGTATTTGGAAAGGAAGTTTGAATCCAAAGATATCTGCATATACTCCTGAAGGATTTGGGTGGACCAAAGGAGACACTGTGTGGTGCCCATTGTGGACAACTCTACCAGCTGCCGCTGTTAGCTTCAGAGAAGTAATCAAGTGTGGATGCAAGGCGACGCCTAGTTGTTCAAAGAATTGCAAGTGCAGGAATGCAGGTCTCGCATGCACAGCATTGTGCCTTTGTCATGGCAGTTGTGAGACAATTTGACTTTGATCGACTGACTTTGAAACCACGCATGTAGTCTCAGTGTAATTGCCATGATTGGAATTACACAATTGAACATAAAACTGTTGGTTTAGACAGCACGTTTATGTTTCTATTTTGGAAATACGACCCCACCACAATTTTACATTTTGACATTGACCTTAGTTTGGCAAACCCTCTAGAGAGAGATTTGCATTATGCTAAATCGTGTTGTGCACATTTTCCAACCTCAGAATACAAATGTACCATTTAAATTAACATTTCCTGCATTTATTTATAATGGGAGGGGACAAGACCTCAAATTATCCTTTTGAACAGTGAACCCAGGAACAGCACTGACTAATGTACATCAGTACAAAAAGCTGGCTTTGATACAGCATCTCATAGCAATTCTATGTAAAATATGAAAACAACACACAATTTGATCTTTGACCTTGCCCCTAGACGTGACCCTGACCATTAAAACTTAGCAGACCCATCTGAAAAGTTATGCATTGTACTATGGTACATCAGTGTCAAAACCTGTGCTTTTTGCAGCATGTTACACACATTCCCTGGGAAGAAATATAAAAAATCCCACATAATTTCACCTTTGACCGTGACCTCTGCATGCCATTGACATTTAGACTTTGGCAGCCTACTCTAAAAATGTTTGTATTGTCCTCTAATACATCTGTGCCAAATTTGGTGCTTTGTTATGGTGTGTCACGGTCATTCCCCTGAGAAAAAATGAAAAACCCCGCATAATTTGACCTTTGACCTTGAGCTCTGTGTGACCTTGATGTTTAGTCTTTGGCAGCTCACTCTAAAAATGTTTGTATTGCCCTCTAGTAGATATGTGCCAAATTTGGTGCTTTATTAGTGTGTCACGGTCATTCCATTGGGAAAATGTGAAACCCCCCACATAATTTGACATTTGACCTTGACCTCTGCGTGACATTGACCGTTAAAATTTGGCAGCCCCCGCCAAAAGGTTTCGTATTTCCCTCAAATACATCTGTGCCAAATTTGGTGTATTGTTCCAGCAGGTCACGATCATTCCTCTAGGCCACTCCACTATATATGTGAAAACGTTTTTATTCCAGTTTCTGCATAGATACCTGAGCTGTACACGCGCCGTGGGTTATTCCACTCAGTGTCCTAAGTTCATCGTTTTAGATATCCCTTAATCGAGTTACAAGATACTGTAGCACGTTATCACGGGCAACATCTGCATATTCCAGTGATAGTCTGGTAAAGCTTGTGTACATGATTTCAATTTTAGGCCCTCGAGCAAAGAAAATCTGTGTTGTACGTTTGCTATTACATAAGATTTAGTAATTTTGAAAATTGCAGATAATTCACAGAATAATATTGTAAGAGTTGTCCCTCCGTCGACATAATCTTGTCAAAGATTGTTTAAAAATCCATACTTCACCCCGGCAGAGCAATAAGAAAGACGCGCTCCAGATAATTACTCAGCCTCTAATGCGATTACGATGACAGTCTGCGCAGAAACTCATGAAGAATCTGGATTTTTGTAACATGCACATTAAATTAGACACGTACATCCGGGGACACGGGGCGCATATCTGCTCGAGATATTGTACTCTAGGGAGTCTGTCCAGTAGAGACTGGACACGTGATATATACACACAGAAACCTGCGTGAAATCTGATGCGAAAGCTATGATTTGGAAACTTGATATCGGATCCAAAACACGAAGGAGTTTCGGGGTGGGGCGGGATGTGGGGTGGGGTGGGAGGTGGGTGTATGGGGTAAGGGCAGGGGGCGGTTGTGGGGTGGGGTGGGGTCGGGGGCGGGGGCGTTGCCGAAAATGTCCCTTAACATGGTTTAGTTTTTTTTGGCTATGTTGGCTTGACGTCTATCCAATCTATAATACAAAATCACAATTACATCCATGAGTATCAATTATCAAGGACATTCAAGATCATATTGGTGTTTAATGGATCCATAGCACGAGGTCAATTTGGCTCCTATAGGAGCCACGCAACCCATCACCACCACTACCACCACAACCACCACCACCGTGCTATGGGGTCCCATTGGCGCCTATCAGAGACATAGTACAAAGTCACATTGTCGCCTATCAGAGACATAGTACAAGGTCACATTGGCGCCTGGTTTATCTTGTTTTTTTAGGGTCAGTTTTGTGCCGAGAGCCTGCTGCCTAAAGATTTAATTTAATTTTCAAACAAACTACTTTCAAAATAGTCTTGCTACGTTCCTATTTAATTTGCTTACATAGGAACATCTGTGAATTTATGATGAGAGTTTGTTCACAAAATCTGATGAGATCTAAAGATGTCTCCAGGGACCGGAGCCATTCTACGTTATTATCCCATGTCGCTTCTTTAATGCGCTCAGCAATTCCTTTTCAATATGAACGCCTGACATCGGTGTCGAACTCTCTCGCAGGAATTCCCAGACTGATCGCAAAGACGCAGCAATATTGAATAACATATAAAAGTGGAATGTATCTATTCTCTGGGGGTGATAAATTATTAAAATGATTGGACAAAGCTAGCGAGTCTGCATAATCACCTACAGGCAGACAGCAGATTGCGATGTTAGCGAGCAAAACTGGCAATTAAATTCAAATAGTTTCTAGGTTTATTAATACATTTTTAAAACTTCTAAAATGCAGGGCTTTTTAGAACTGCACACACAGGCGAGCGAGTTGTGGTCGCAGTGCGGTAGGTGTGACCCTATAACTCTTAGATTTCTATAGGTGAGACTGCGGGGAATGGGGTGGGGTGGCTGGGGTGGCTGGGGTGGCTGGGGTAAGCATGGGTGGGATTGGATATTTTATATTTGACTGAATCCCACTCTTTTTTAAGTGATAGATTTTGTGTTACCGTTGCCACCTCGTAATTTATATTGTATTCAGCAATAAACACACATTTGGCATGTTTAGTAGTACCATACACACTACTTTTTATTAGAATTGAGGAATCAATTTTTAGCCATGGCCTGCATACCTCGAGCTAAGCCCCACCCACGGTTTGCCCGAGTTGGGATCGATCGATCCCGTACACGTCGCGTAGTTGATTATGACGTCATATGATTGAGTGAGGAAATGAATTCATGAATTGCTTGGTGCCGCGTGTTGACTGTCAAATGGCTTTACGAAACATGTCTCAAAGCAAAACATTCTTGGTTTAGCAACTGTCTATATTTTGTGGACAGTCTATTTAAATATCAGAAATTAATTTTACGCTTGACGCGTTTCTCTTTTAGAGGAGGTATATTCCAAGCCCAATGAGAAGAATAAGGTGTCTACCTGGTTGACATTTTGGATCTTCATTTCAGGCCAATGGATGAATCCACTTTTAGCCGTGACGCGCCTAGTTCTAGCTAACATCCGCCCACGTTTTACCCGTGCGTACGTCCATGCGTGCGAGTAGTAGTAGTAGTAGTAGTAGTAGTAGTAGTAGTAGTAGTAGTAGTAGTAGTAGTGGTAGTAGTAGTGGTAGCAGCAGGAGCAGTAGTAGTAGTAGTAGTAGTAGTAGTAGTAGTAGTAGTAGTAGTAGGTAGTAGTAGTAGTAGTAGTAGTAGTAGTAGTAGTAGTAGTAGGTAGCAATAGTAGTAGTAGTATTAGGTAGTAGTAGTATTAGGTAGTAGTAGTAGTAGTAGTAGTAGTAGTAGTAGTAGTAGTAGTAGTAGTAGTAGTAGTAGGTAGCAATAGTAGTAGTAGTAGTAGAAGGTAGTAGTAGTAGTAGTAGTAGTAGTAGTAGTAGTAGTAGGTAGTAGTAGTAGTAGTAGTAGTAGTAGTAGTAGTAGTAGTGGTAGTAGTAGTAGTAGTAGTAGTAGTAGTAGTAATAGTAGTAGTAATAGCAGCAGGAGCAGTAGTAGTAGTAGTAGTAGTAGTAGTAGTAGTAGTAGTAGTAGTAGTAGTAGTAGTAGTAGTAGGAGTAGTAGCAGCGGCAGCGGCAGCGGCAGCGGCAGCGGCAGCATTAGTAGCACTAGCAGTGGCAGTAGCAGTACATACATGACAACAGTAACAACAGCAGCAGCAGCAGCAGCAGCAGCAGCAGTACACAAATGACAACAATAACAGGAGCAGTAGCAGTGGCAGCAGTAGCAGCAGCAGCAGCAGCAGTGCACATATGATAACAATAGCAGCAGCAGCAACAGCAGCAGCAGCAGTGCACATATGATAACAATAGCAGCAGCAGCAGCAGCAGCAGCAGCAGTGCACATATGATAACAATAGCAGCAGCAGCAGCAGCAGCAGCAGCAGCAGCAGCAGCAGCAGTGTAGCAGCAGAAGCAGCAGCAGCAGTGCATAAATAACAGCAATAGCAGTGACCGTCGCAGTAGTTGCAAAAACAGGAGCTTTGAACCACATTGATTTTGTGTGAATGACCATCAGGAATTTACATATAAATCTTGTACATGGTCGGCTATATACATCACATGGTTGTACATCATGGCTGTGCATCACGCGCTGGTATGAGTTCACCCAGTACCTCGGCGACTCACAGTACGTGCTAATGCAATAGTTTCTACAGCACTTATTGATTCGCCGTGCTATTTGATAGGCTTTATTTCTGCGAGAAATCAATGGAAATTTGGATTTAGTGAGAACGGGAAGAGAATCCGTAATTAGGAAGTGTTCGCCCTGAGCATAGGATCTATACAATCGTCTGACACAAACCAAATAGGAAAGTCTCGTACGTACGTGATGTGCACTGGAGCTTGTCTAGGACACGTGGACAAAATCTCGCCCTATTCACCCTTCTTCTTCTTCTTCTGTTTCCTTTTCTTTTACTTATTCTCCTTCTTTTTCTTTCTTTCTTTTTCTTCTTCTTCTTCTTCTTCTCATCCCCCTCCTCCTCCTCCTCCTCCTCCTCCTCCTCCTCCTCCTCCTTCTTCATCATCTTCTTCTTATTCGGTACAAGCCTACACTTAGGTAAAATTATATTGTTGTGGATTATGTTTCTGTAATACTGGTAAATGTTTGCTTAAAGCTGACATTTCTTTACACTTTTTGAAACTATATTTGCTGTTTTGCAATGGATTTTATGCTGCATATAATGTTATGCCATCACCCTCATTAACTGATTTTATTGGCAGTAAGACATTCTTCTTTTTATCAAATTGTTCTAAATGTATTTATTATTTTGCTTTTGGACTGATTCTTTTGCAACGGCATTTCTAAAAAATGTATATTCATGGGCAGCTGTAATATTTCATAATTAATAAAGCATATTCTTCTTCTTCTTCTTCTTCTTCTTCTTCTTCTTCTTCTTCTTCTTCTTCTTCTTCTTCTTCTTCTTATTCTTCTACTTCTTCTTCTTCTTCTATTAAAAAACGTCTAGCTAATTCGTTTGGCAGGGAAAACATTGGGTGACGAAGGAGTTACTTTCTCTTCCTCTGGTAAATGGAGGGCAGGGTTTGGTGCATTTGGCGTGTAGAATAAAAGCCTTTCGTGTGTAATATGTTAAATCGTTCATCGCTATAAATTCCTTTCTTCCGTGTTTTTAGATTCACTAGCTGGTTTCTGAGACAAGTTCAAAATTAGAATTATGATCGCCAGTTATTTTTTTTTAATACATTTTGACATAAATACACTTTGTGACATACGATCTAGCTTTTACAAATCCTTATTAATCTCATGTTTTTTCTTTACAGTCACACGACTATGACATCCTGTTTGTAGAGCAGATGTTTTAAATGAGCCACTCTTTTTTAATACAATCATACGAAATACTATAACTGGGCTCACGCTTTTCTATGAAGATTGTATTAAAGCAAGCATTACAGTTATAGGTGATATTGTACATAATGATAAGAACATTTCTATTGACATCTTGACTCTTAAATTCCGAAATCGGTCTGAACGGCTAGTGCACAATAAACTAGACATGTTGTGGAATAGTATTCCAAGTGAGTGGATTGATATGCTAAAACGGCCCAGCCACATTCCTCAATCATTGTATAAGATTGAGCTATCGTCTACATTTAAAGATGGTGTATTCGCCGTATCTACATATATGAACTGGAGCAAAGATTTCTATAAATTATCATTAATACAGTATCATGGAGTCAGTTTGAGCAATTGTGCAAATAACATATGGTTTGATATCCTATCATTAGATACTTCATCAGTAGTCTATTGTCGATGCTTTTATGAATATCCTTGTACCAATTTTTAAGGAGATGTGTCCAGGAGAATTTTGCATGAGGCATTAAACACAGGCACATTTCTTTACCGAAATGGGTACCGTCCTAGTAGAATGTGATGAGCAAGGAGACCTTGCACATATGTTCGGTACATGTTCTCACCTCAAACTGTTGCTTCTAGCTATAAGACGGACTGCTTTACTTTTGATGGACGTTGATGCCTTCACCCCATTGATTACATACAAGGTGTTAACTGTCCTCAATGTTCCCGTAAATCTAAACGCAAAATCCGACATCGTGTATTTAACTGGGTTATTGCGAACGCAAAATGGCAACATACGTCACATGTCAACGACTAATGGATGGACGTGGACAGACGGATCCTCTTAGGGAGTGTCTGTCGAGAATGAGATCGCGAATTCATATCTAATTTCAATATCAAATATATGAAAGTTCTTTAGATCAATTCCAACGTTTTTGGGACTTTGACAATCTGCCAAGTAGAATAGAAAATGGCGAGCTTAATTTTAATGAAGTTTTGTGAAACAGTACTGACAAGAGGGTTAGTCTCGTGACGTGCTGGTTGTGATTTGAGACGGGAGTATTTTTCTACCATTGTGCCAGATCATTGTGCTGATACATTTGTGATAGTTATTGGTCCAGTTTTCCTGTTCGGTTGGGAAATGTTTTGTTTTTAACATGAAGCTAAGTCATGCGTGATTGATATGTTTTAATGTGTAATGCAATTTGTTATTTTAAAACTGTAAATAAAGTACCGTGAAAAGTCGTCAACTTCTTCTTCTTCTTCTTCTTCTTCTTCTTCTTCTTCTTCTTCTTCTTCTTCTTCTTCTTCTTCGTTTATTTCGCTGCGACTTTTTGCGTGATTTAACGTGTTTATTGAAGATAATCGTTGCTAATTTTTGTGCTATGTATATTTAAATTGTTTTTGGAAATGTGTGTAATAATATTTTTGACTGTAATTATTGGATTAGTAATAAATTCGTTGTGTTTGTGATTGTGTATAGTTAGGTAGTTAGTTTGCGTATAGTAGCCATTACTATACCGGCCTTGATGGCTGGTCAGTGTAGGACTCCTTGATTAACCTATTGTGTGAAGACAATGTGGTCGCAGCCGGTCAGTTTTGCCAGTAAGGTCAAGATGACCAGAAGCGTGACGAATGCGGGCTTGTCCTCGGGGTATGAGCCGTTCCCAGGCATAGACAGAAAGAACGGTATAAGAATTGACAGTTTAGACGGTGTGGCTATAGAGGCATATGTTAAAGGGGCGGCTTCTATAGTGTCACCAGCTAATATCATTGCCGCGTCGCGAAGCAAAGGAGCTATTATGATATATCTAAAATCTGAAAACTCTGTACCAAAGCTATGTGTTGAAGGCGTACAAGTTGGCAGTGCGTTTCACAACGTGTACTCCCTTGAAAACGAACCAACAAAATTCATAATTTCGAACGTCCCTCCATACATACCGAACTTCGTGATTAAGCGCTCATTAGAGACATACGGGAAAGTGATTGGGAGTGCCAGGGCAATTCCACTGGGTTGTAAGTCGCATGAACTGAGGCATGTGAAGAGTTTTCGTCGCCAAGTCCATATTTTGATTGACAAGACTGTCGTTCCAGACTACATAGACATTGCTTTCGCTGGAAAAACGCATCGTGTTTTCATAAGTACTGATGAAATAGTATGCTTTCGGTATCACGAAAAAGGACATTTCCAACGTACATGCCCGCTTCGTGACGTCCTGGAACCAGTTCGAGACGTTAGTGAATCCCACTTGTCTGATAATGCAAATGTGAATAATGACACTGAATTTCCGAGGCTCGGCACAATAACGCAGACAAACAATTGCTCAAAAACAGTTACTCAATCAGTAAGTAACGGACAGCGGTCGCCTAAAAGGAAAGCTCCTACGATTAAGTCGGACAATCGCTTTAAAGTGCTGAACTCGCTCGACGATAACAGCGTTGAGGTAGTGGTTGACAGAGTGTCTACATCTGCCGCTGGTGTTCCCAATAGCGTACAAGACATGACTGAGAATACGTCTCCCACAGAACGTAATACTATCGTTGCTACTGCAAAGGAACAATCTAGTGAACAAATGTCAATCAATGAACCTGCTCCCATTTCCAGGCAGGAGATTATCTGTGCCATAGACAATAATATCGCGATCTTAGAGCCGAAAGACTCAGTTGTACCATTCAAACCCGGTCATGACCCATGTAATGACGTCACAATAGCAGATCCAAAATTACCACCCATCTCGCAGGACCTGATCCTTCCTGATGACCATGATGATGACAGCTCAGATGCGGACAGTATGTCAGTTGTGTCTGAAATCTCGGACATGACTGATTTTCAAGAATCAAGGGACATAACCTATTCTCTTGACGATGTGAAAATATTCGTAGAAAGTATAAAATATAGTAAAAAGGTTGTTGATCGTTGTAAAGAGTTTCAACCGAACCTGAAGTTACTTATGCATCAGATGTTTCGATTGAAAAAACAACACAATACTGACTCTGCATTTAGGTTACGGGTGAGTAAGATCGTAACAAAGTTACATCACAGTCTCAGAAATTAATACGTTTACTGATAACCTACTTATTGTCAAACTGATATTGTCTCTTTTATCTAATAACTAGTTATGTATTACATCACTACATTAGTATTTCTATTCATCCTGATTATGGCAGAAGTCTCATTTGCAACCATTAACACGAGAGGTTGTCGTGACTCTTTTAAACGTTTTAGACTTTTTAATCAACTACGATCAGAAATAAATGCTGATATCGCATTTGTTCAAGATACGCATACAAGTATCTCAGATGAACCTATATGGCGTTTAATATGGAGGGGAGAAATGGTGTTTTCACATTTTAGCAATAGTGCAGCTGGTGTGGCACTACTTTTTAAACCCAAACTTAATGTTCATATTATTAATACGTTTAATGTTGTCCCCGGTAGAATTTTACATGTTACTGCTAAAATAAACGATAGTCTTTTTTATTTGATTAATATATATAATCCGACTGATTCATGTGAAAAAGTAAAATGTATTGATCTCCTGAATATTCACCTATCTACGCTAACAGAGATTTACCCAATAATTATCGGAGGTGATTTTAATTGTACAACCGATCATCCAATCGATAGGACCTCTGCTGCTGAGCCACACCCAATTGTTGCGCGCACGCTAGAAGCACTAATTAATCACCGCAATCTTGTAGATGTGTTTAGATTTTTACACCCCACGGCAAGGACGTTTACGTGGACCCGATCAGATGGCGTTTCCTCTCGCCTCGATAGATTTTATATTTCTACCATTTTTAAGCAGTTCTTACGATCATCTACAACTGTACCATGCAGCGATTCTGACCACTCTATTGTTTGTTTCTCAGTTCAATTCAAAGCACCTAAGCGTAAAAGTGCTTACTGGTGCTTGAATACTGATTTGTTAAAGGAGAAAGAATATTGTAATCTGATTATTGATTTTTGGGGAAAATGGCGGGAAAGAGCTCCTCACTTTGAGAGCATCCAGGATTGGTGGGATATGGGAAAGAAACACATGTGTACATTATCTCAATGTTTTTCGCGCGACCGCGCGGATATTTTAAAAGAACAACGTTTGTGCTTGCAAACTGAGATAGAACAATTGTCCAATCAGGTCCAAATGAATGGCCAAATACGTGAAAAACTAAAAGAAACGGAAAGCCATTTTGCAACTCTTTTGAAGCAGCAAACGAGGGGTGCGTGGGTGAGGTCACGCTTCCAACATGTTAACGACTCAGACAGCCCAACAAAATACTTTTTCGATCAAGAAAACAAACGAGCCATAAATAAAACTTTTTCTCGTTTAACATTGCCTGATGGGACAATTGTAAACGAGGATTCTGATATATTGAATTATGCCTCTGAATTTTATGGAGATTTGTGTAATAATACTGGAATTTGTAAGCAATCTGAAAATGTATTATCATCGGATCTTCCACAACTTAGTGAATGTTCAAAGAATGATCTAGAGAAACCCATTAGTTTGTCTGAATTATCCGCCGCAATTTACAAACTAAATAATAATAAGGCACCTGGCATAGATGGATTGCCTTCCGAATTTTATAAAACATTTTGGGACACTATCGCTAATGATTTTCTTGCTGTTAATCAATCAATTCGGGAAATGAGAATGCCTACGTCATGTAAAAGGGCTGTGATCACGCTGTTGCCTAAGAAAGGCGATCTTAGCCTATTGAAAAACTGGAGACCCGTGTCACTTCTCTGCGTCGATTTAAAAACTCTTTCAAAGGTTTTATACAACCGCATGAAAACTGTTTTACCGGACATTATTCATGCAGACCAAAGTTACTAGTAGGTAGATGCACATTTATCAAACGCGTGCTGTATTTCATTGTGTTTCTCCAACAAATAGAAAACTACGGAAGCCCAGAAGGCTCATTCTTAAACCAACGAATTATAAACTGTCTTATATACACCTGTGCAAAAGTTAAGCACCAGCAAAAACAATAGAACGTAGAAACATGATGGTACAACTAGGCTGCCATACTTTTTGTCCCCGCGTTAGCTGACATAATTCCAAGTACGAAATGCACATGCATGCATGACTTCACGCCGCTTGATGCCCGTGCGTGGCGGGAAACAGCACACGTGTTCAGTTATGTAAAAGTCCAGTTTGAGGTGTAGAACATTACATACAGATTTAGGCGACAAGATTAGGAATTTTGTGTTCATGACCGTGGTTTATTTGTACAGAGAGAATTAGCTCTTGATTGTGAACCGCTATGGCAAGACGAAGGTTAAGTGATCGTGTGAAATGGCAAATCATAGGCATGCATACCACTGGTATGTCATGCAGAGAGATTGGCAGACAGCTGAACATTAACCATACTGTAATCAGTCGTTTGATTGCAAAACATGGGCAAACTAACGAGGTGAAGGACAGGCCTAGATCTGGAAGATCGAAGAAGACTACTGCCCGTGATGATCGAGCCCTAGTACGCCTTGTTAGGAGATCTCCATTCACCAACAGCAGAGTGCTCAGCCAGCAATGGGGAAACGCGCAATAGAGTGTCAATGTCTACCGTCAAAAGGAGACTGTATGCTGCTGGCATGAAAGCTAGGAGACCTGTCAGACGTCCTCTCCTCACTGCACACCACAAAGAGGAGCGTCTGAGGTGGTGCAACGAAAGAAGACACTGGAACATGAGATCCTGGAGACGGGTACACTGGTCCGATGAAAGTCGGTTCCTGCTTCATGCCACAGATGGTCGAACTCGTGTATGGAGGTCCAGACGCACGGCGTACGACCAACGTAACATCATGGAAGAAGTTCCATTTGGTGGAGGTTCCGTTATGATATGGGGGTGCATCTCATTTGATTGTAAGCTGGATCTGTTGACTGTACCTGGAACACTAAATGGACAAAGATATCAAGATTCCATACTGGATAGAGTTGTGGTCCCTCATTTTGTAAATCATGCACCTGGAACCCACCCTATATTCATGGATGACAACGCCCGACCACATCGTGCTAGAGCTGTGCATGAATACCTCCGCCAGAATGCCATCGAAACCCTACCATGGCCAGCAAGGAGCCCTGACATGAACCCTATTGAGCATATCTGGGACATTCTGGGAAACATAGTGAGAAGGAGGGATCCTCCTGTGCAGAACCTACAGGAATTAACAGACGCACTCCATCTTGAATGGCAACGAATACCACAATGGCGTATCAGTCGGTTGGTGACCAGCATGAGACGTCGTGTCCAGGCCGTCATCCAGGCACAAGGTGGATAAACCCGGTATTAAAAATGACAGTCTCAAACTCGTGCACAGATGTTAAACTTCGTTTTCAGACACCATTAATGACAATCTAGCCACGTGTGTCAACTGTATGGCAATAGTTGTCAGTTGTGTCAACGTAACCATATTCAGGCCTCGTTTTCAAGTTCAAACAAAAACATACAGTGTTTCCCCACCATCATAATCAGCATTCCTCTAGTTGCATTATTACCTCTTGCACTAAGATGGATGGGTACATACATGTTTATGCTATTGCTTTCTTCATAGCACATGAATATACCCTCGCATGTGCGTAAAAATAGGGTGGTGCTTAACTTTTGCACAGGTGTATATATATTAAAAACTGCTACTCCTAAATATACACCCACTGCTACCATCCCGTACCTATGATCACAACCACCGTAACCCATAACCACCACTACCCCAATAGCTATTTAAAACGGTATCAAACCCACGCACTCATAGCCACCTTATAACTATCGCTACCCCACCCATGTACCCATTGTTCTTACCCATACACCCACATCAAACTTTACCATATTACGCCATATCGATCTGTACCCCGCACAGATATTGCTACCCAATGTGCTCTGAATACACATTGTACCAACATTCATATTTATGCTTATCAATACACCCATAGCCCCACCCCTACCCATACCCTATGCCATACCATACAAGCCAACCTTACTGCACATACCAATACCGACACGACTACATTAACCTAATATACTAGCCTAGCCTATCCTAAAGAGTTACTAATATATCCCGCTAGCTTAGCCTGCTAGCCTCGCCTGCTAGCCTCGCCTACTAGCATGGCCTACTAGCATGGTCTACTAACATGGCCTACTAACATAGCCTAGCCTACTGGACCACCACAACCTAGGCTACCTGCATAGCATACTAACCTAGGCTGCCTAACCTACTGGATGGCTTACGACACTAGCCTGTCATGCCCTACTGGCCCACTTACGATGCTGATTAAGCTACCGGTATAACATTCTAGACAATTGGCTAAGCATCGTACCCTAGTCTAGCCTACTAGGCTAAGCTACTGACCTACTAGTCTAAGATATTAGCCTACTGGCCTAGTCAATTAATATATTGTACTAACCTAGACTACTGGCCAATTCCGTTAAGCCTAGCAGTCTGGCTTACTAGATTAGCATATTGGCCCCACCTACTATCATAGCCTCATAGCTTTCCCTAATACACTAGTGGCATCACATACTAGAGTATTGGCCTCGGCAACTAGCCCAGCCTAGCATAATATGTTGCTTACTAGCTCAATCTACTAGCCAGATAAGCTACTAGCCTGCTAGGATTTTGGATAGCCTTCACTTACTAGCCTAGCCTACGGGTCTAGACTATTAGACTAATTACAAACTTACTGGTCCTACCTACTAACCTACTAGCCTAGCAATCTATTGTCATATCCTACTAGCCGGCTATCTCATAGTTTATGGGACTAGCGTGCTGATCTAACGTACTTGCATCTCCTCGTCACCTGGCCTACTAGCTAGGTATTACGGTGACTATATGGAATAGGTACATAAGTATGTGGGTGACAATATAATGGATGACTGGTTATGTCCTATGTGTGGCTGAATGGTAATATGTGTGGATGGATGGATGAATGGATGGATGGATGGATGGATGGATGGTTGGATGGATGGATGAATGGGTACGTTACCATGATGTGCATGCGCGCGTTCGTATGTGGGTGCGTGTGTGCGTGTGTGCGTGTGTGCGCATGCGTGCATGCGTGCATGCGTGCATGCGTGCGTACGTGCATGTGCGTTCGTGCGAGTTAGGGTACCCAGGGTTAGTGGTAGGGTGGGTGTATTGCCTATAAATATTTGTGTTGGCTGCATAATTAAGTATTTGTGTGGCATGGGTATGTACTTACATCCTAAGGTTGGTATACAGGCGTTTAAGTTTTGTGTTGGTGAGGGTATAGAGTTTCGGGCATGGGTAGATATGTACTAGGGTAATATTTGCATCATTGGTGGATATATGTAACATTTTAATAGGCCGATAAGCTTAGCAAAGCTTTACTTATATAGTTATGGGTGTATGACTAGGTTGTTATAGTGTAATGGAAGGGGTAACGTTTGCATGTATGGTATAGGCATCTATTTATGTGTGGGTAGTTGTAGATATGGGGATAAGGATTACTCTTAGCTATGACGTAGGGTTGGCCATGCTGGCAATGGTATTGGTAGCATTTGTGCAATGGGTAACCTTTGGGTACTATTGGTGTAGAAGTATGGTTATGGGTAGCTATCCCTATCGCCACCTGACACAATAGCTACCCGTACACCATACATGTTTCACACGTATAGGTACTATATCTATGTACACATAGATAACCATACCAATA
Organism: Chaetoderma sp. LZ-2023a; assembly: GCA_034401795.1. Classification (NCBI taxonomy): domain Eukaryota; kingdom Metazoa; phylum Mollusca; class Caudofoveata; order Chaetodermatida; family Chaetodermatidae; genus Chaetoderma; species Chaetoderma sp. LZ-2023a. The sequence goes on from CM067369.1 coordinate 259,013,765, forward strand.
ACTTACACTACCCAACTGCTACCCTGCCTAAATGTTAATCATACCATATCATGCATCTACGCTTATCCCATAGCTATCATAATCACCCGAAATCCATAGTTAGCTCTACCCTACCACATAGCTACCCCTATCATCACATAGAAATCGGCTAGCATTCTAGGCTGTTAGAGCATGCTAGTTGTCCAGACTAGTAGACTCGTATGTTAGAAAAGTAGGATATTAGGGCATTCTAGGTGACTAGGACAGTAGAGTATAACGTCAGGCTGTGCCAGTAGGCCAGATTGGGTTACTATGCAAGGAGAGTAGAGTTGTATGTTAGATCAGTAGGCTAGACTAGGGGGTAGGCTAGTAGGACAGACTATTAAAGTGGCCAGCCAGTAAGATATCAGGCTATCGTATTAAGTTAGGTCAGTAAGTTAGACCAGTAGAATAGCTTAGTAGCCTAGCCCTTGCTAGTAGTCTAGGACACTAGGTCAGGCCTGGCTACTAGGATAACCCAGTAGGCTAATATACTAGACCAGTAGGGTTTGCTAGTGGATTGGACTAGTAGGTTAGTAGGCCAAGCCAATAAATTAGTAGGTTATGCCAGTGGATTATTATCCTAGGTTAGGCCAAGAGGCTATATTATGGCAGTAGGCTTGTGCTGTGCTACGTCTACGGACTGCGGCTATGGATATCATCATTGGGACGACCGATCAGACATAAATTGTAAACATCTTTATTTGACATAACAACACCAAAGGTTCCTCCATTAGGATCACCGTCATTACTACCTAAGTTATATGTATATAACACTACAGCTTGTAGGTTAGACCTGTGGGAGATACCAGTAGGTTAGTAGGCCAAGCTAGTACGTTAGTCTGCTGGTATAACCCAGTAGCCAATGCTATGCTATTAGATTCGCTCAATAGGTTATACCAGTTGGCTAGTAGGTTCTGCCAGTAGGATAAGTTAGTAGGTTAATTGGTAGACTAGGTATAGGCATAAGCTCGAATCCGACGTTAAGCAAACTAGGCTTGTAGCGTAAGTCAGTAGGCTAACTCAGTAGCATAGGTTAGTCTAGTAGGCTAAACCAGTACGCGAGTATGTGACTCCATTAGTTTAGTTGGATAGGCTAGCAGGCTATGCTGGTATGCTATCCCAGTATTCTAGACTAGAAGTGGGTTAGGCCAGTAGGAGTTTAGCTTAGGCCAGTAGGTTAAAGTGTGTAGAATAGGATAGTTCAGTAAGCTAGTAGATTAGTCTAGTATGCTAGACCTGTAGGCTATGTCAGTAGGTAAGGCCAGGAAGCAGGCTATGCAGGTTAGCCGATGTAGGCTATGTAGTCAACTAGTAGGCTAGGTTATTCTAAAATAGTAGGATATTCTATGGTAGCGGGATATGCCCGTAGGCTATGCTAGCAGGCTATACTGTAGGCTAGCCAAGTAGCCTAGGTTAGAAGGCCGCTAGGCTAGGCTAGTAGGCTAAGATAGTGACGGTGTATTGTCACGGTACGGTAGTGACGATTGTATGGTACATGTGGCTATGGATGTAATAATATAGATAGATATGGGGATATATGTGTGGTCATAACCAAAGATACGGTATGGTCTCGGTGGGTGTATTGGTAGAGTAATAATTCGCGTATATGTAGGGCATAGCTATTGGTAGGTGCAACAATCGGTGTATATTGTTCTAGGTGGGTATGGATAGGATCGCTATTGGTGTATTGGTGCAGAAGTTATGGATGTTTTGGTAGCATTTCAAAATATGTGCAACATACATGTTGATATATAGTCATACAAACACATAGTGACTTAGGTTGTGGCAAAAGCTTCAAGATTTCAGTCTTGCCCTCACTCCATTTAACACCATTGCCCTAACAGTCAGACCGTCCATAGTTAATCTAGGACGATAGCACTTCTTTGCTGTCATTGGAACTGGTGATTTAACTGATAAATACTTGTGAAAGTATGTATAGTAAAACTGCCTCTATATTGTTCCGTTTTAGCACCTTCTAGAAATTTTTCATTATGCAAAATATTGATTTTGCGCAAAATCGAGTGCAAATTAGATATGCCAATATTTAAATGCAGTGAAAACTTAACGAAGCTAAAATTCTCAATTCTAATTCTATAGGTGATAGGTATAATAGTATACATGTGCAGTGTACAGCCAATCAGGTTGGGGAACATGTTGACCACTACCACGGTACGCATTGTGGCCCATATACACATCAGAAATAAGCAATAACATTACATGTTTTTCAAGAAGAAAGTAAACGTTTCTCCATTTGTTGCAGAAACAGAAGTCGTAATCAACCTTACATCAGCAATGATTGTTTCAGAATGCACAAGTGTAAAATCTGAGTGGCTGAATTAAGATTTGAATTTCGAAGTCAATCAGTCAGCCAGCCAGTCAGCCAGTCAGCCAGCCTGCGAGCCAGCCAGCCAGCCCGACGGACGGGCGTTTGCGCGGGCGGGCGAGCGGGAGGGCTGGCGGTTAGCCAGTCATCTTGTTAGCAAATCACATTCTACATTTTCAAAGATGGTAATGATGCCCAGTCTATTCTATTCTTTGTCTATTAAATACTTACCGGGTCGTGATTTGGATCCAATTCTTCGACAAGTGTTTTCACGTGACCGTCACTAGTGAGTTTATTCTGAACAATAGGACCATGGCACATCACAGTTAATATCCGGGCACTTAAGATTTCTAAGCAATGATATGTACAGTGGCGCCATCTTGTGCTCGGCGTGCACTTCTGACGCGCACCGGCTATCCTCTTGTGCATTGTGATAGAATTATGTAATACATTTAATATTTCACTCGGATCCACAGAAGTTAGAATCTCCAACGGCGTCCGATTAAGCGGCAGACGGACACTCTTAGGCGATTCATCTTCTGTTTCCGCCCCTCGCTCTGGCGCACTGTCATGGCTTACACTCTTTTTATGGCCATTGTGTGTCCTTCCGGATGTGGTCGAATTACAATCCACCGCATGCGCCCCAGATGAAGAATGCAATCCATCTTTGGGAACATCTCTGTTACGAAGACTTCCGCCATGAACCCCACTCCCAAACGTAACTGCACACGAACCTCCCCCACTTCCGGTGTTTACACCCACACTTTCGTCCCCATTTATTCCCACGGAAGAAGTTGAATACACACACTCTACACTTTGCTGAGTAAGAGATCCGATTTCGTAGTTCCGATGCACGATACAAATGTCAATGATCCTATTGATGGCACTTAGTGATGTGAAATGCAGCGATTGTCTGCCCTTGAGCAGTTCGAAGGCCGCTTGGAGGAGTTTGGAGAGCTCCAGGAAGATGACGTGTTTCTCTTGCGCATTGCTTGATAACTGTAGCTGTTCATAACACGTCTGCAAAAAAAAAAAGATAGATCAGAATGACATTGTTTTCAAAGCTTAAATAATGTACATTACTTAACCGCTCGTGTGTCAACAGCGCCTAAAAGCGCTCAAAATACTTCTTAATATATCAATTAAACATTTTGATGATCAATATTTTTCAAGATATTTTAATTTTAGAAGACTATTTTTGTAAAATTACCACTGAATTTTTCTTCGCAGGCTTGACCATTAAAGGGTAAGTTTTTTACTTAGCCAGTGTCTATCTGCAAGTCGAGAGAAGATTATTTTTGAAAATTTGCCGCTAGAATGACTGGCTTGGTAACCTTTCAAATAGCCATGTCTGAAGACCCCCTGCAAAGTAGTTTTTTGATCAGTTTGATCATTAACGGGTTAAGTTGACACAAGAGGGGGGGGGGGTGGGGGTGGGGGGGGGTGGGTGGGTAACATAATGATGCTATTGTTCATATATGGGCTGACAGCAAAAACATCTAGAAATATTGGCCGGAACAAAGCAGCCATGTACACATACAGATGCCTATTCTCGCGCCTCACGAGAAAACGGATTTCAATAGCACAAGTTAGAGAACTCTGGTAAATAGTGTGTTTCTAGTTTGATTGTTGGTACTGAACTATGCAGCAACAGATTACTGAATATAGAGCCGATTTTCCAGTTCTAAAATGGCAACGGGAAATACATTGGAATTTAGCAGGTGATACATATCTCAGGTCAAGTGTGTGGATGAGGCGTGTCATGAATTCATGGGGGTATTCGTGTTATTGCGGTACATAATAGCATTGACGGGGGAATAGAACCCGCAAGCTCTGGCAGCGGCAAGCATCACAGGCCACAAACGTCCAGCGCGTTAGTGTGGGAAAAACGTTTGTAGGCTATGATGCTTGGTGCTGCCGCCGGTTGTGGGTTCGATTCCCTGTTCCAATAGAGGGATACATTTCTAGCTCTCCCACGCCCATCTCCAGCTAAGCTCCGCCCACGGTTTGCGCGTGTTGGGATCGATTTATATATTTTGAACCCTGAACTTCCAGAATCACAATTTCAAGATAACTATAGCCTCCATGAAAGCTAATGCATATTTTAAAACTAATCGGCAGCAACAGGTTCCAGTCAATATATTCAATAGAATGTTGAGTAAATTCATTAACCCCTCTTGTGTCGGTTACCGAGCCAGTCATTCTAGTGGTAAATTTTCAAAAAATACTCTTCTCTCGGCCTGCAGATAGACACTTGCTAAGTAAAAACTTTAATTTTCTTTTCCCTTACCCCTTTAATGGCCAAGAAAAAAATTAAATATTTTGAAAGATATTGACCATGAAAATGTTTAATTGATATATAAAGTAGTATTTTGAGGGCTTTGAGGCTCTGTTGACACAAGAGGAGTTAAAGACATGCAATGTGGCGCCTTGACGGACTTGTCAACTTCATAACAGAGTAATATACGTCACTATGATTGTGACGTCAAACTACATGTCACGTAATTGATTATGACGTCATATACTTGGTTGAGAGATCGGATCCTCTATTAGGAAGCCGACTAGCTGAATGGACCTTTCCAGATTTAGTTATGCCCCGCCCATCTCTAGCTAAGCTCCGCCCTCACTTCGCGCGTGTTGGGATAGATCGATCCCTGACTATCAATTTCCAGAAAGCTATATATGTAAGCTGTTGAATATTTTGAAACTAATTTGACTAGGTGTCGTTGCTCCCTATGGCAACAACAGCGCCTAGTCAAATTAGTTTCAAAAAATTAGACAGAGCGTTGATTAAATAGTAGAGTTAGACATATAATTCGTACAACGTGTCGGACTATTAAGCTTTTAAGACGGACTAAATCGAATCATTCATGCAGTAATGGATTATGACGTGATCCTACACGTTGCGAAGTTGATTATGACGTCATATGATGGATGGATAAACTGGAAATGTCCAATACCGTGCTAGATCACCATCTAACAGTAGCGCTAGAACTTCAATTAAAGAACAACAATATTGAATAATTATAATCACAACCACACTTCATGAAAATAACCGATTGCCCCAACAAGATATAACAATGACCAGAAACAGGGTCATCTAATAATAGAGGAGTCCATTTATAGCTAAGCTCCGCCCGCATTCTAGGTGTGTTGGAATCAATTTATATACATTGAATCCTGAATTCCCAGAATCCCAATTGTAAGGTAATACAGGTAAGCTGTTAAATATTTTGAACCTAATTTGACTGGGTGCTATTGTTGCCTGTGGCATCAACAGTGCTCAGTCAATTTCAAGCGTGGAATTTGCCTGTCTCAAGATTTCTTTTAGCAAATAAGACTGTGTAGGAACAGTTTTAGCTAGAAGAAGTCTGTTTATTGTGTTTATCTGTGAATAACAGTAGGTTATGTGAGATTTTTTAATGATTGTGTGAATATGTTTACTGCAACACTCATAATCACTTTGGAGTAATCTAAATTTAAACTTGAGTGGTTAAACCTGCTTTAAACAAGTTGTTTATAGAGCACAAATGTATGATTATTGTATTCTGCGGCTATAATAGTAGAAACATCCTACAGCTGCAATCAGTCCTTCTTCGCTTTTGCCCACTGTGTCTTGTCCTCAGCTAAAATCATTAGCTTCCTCACGTCCATTCTTGACTTCAGTGTACCGGGGCCGTGGTTTTGTGGAACTTTCCCACACGGATTTCAATGCAGCAGCCAGGTAACAGGTGAAAAGGACAGGGGATAGACCATCTCCCTGTGGGTCGCCGATTGATGTCTCAAACTCTACATACTTCACTGACTTGACTCGTACGTCAAGCTTGGTGTTTGCAAGCAGTAGTCTCACTAGTCGTAGCTCATCTTCATTGCAGCTGGCCTGGCGTAGTACATCTATGATCTTTGAGCGCTTAATTTTGTCGAAGGCTCGTGACATGTCAATGCCCATTTTGTGGAAATCCCAGTGTTTGGATATGACTACCGACACAAGCATGCGTTGAGCCCATACAATGTCTGCGCAGCTGCGTCCACGTTTGAAACCACTTTGACATGATCCGGTGAAGTCATCGATCTTGTCTCGGATGGGGCATAGAGTAACATTGGGTAGGATTTTCCATATGCTGTTAATGCTGTTAATGAGCACAGTGGTCCGCAGATTGGCTGGTGGTCGGGGGGGGGAGGGGTTGGGTGGGCTGGTCAGCTGACCTCTTGGCCAGTCTTGGCCTTGGGTAGCGCGATAAGGGTGCCTTGGCCTACAGCGTCGATGGGAAGGTGGTGTATAAAAGCTGAATTGATTAGGTGCGTGATCGGTTATGAGATAATGTCAATTGCATATTTGAATAGTTCATTGCTCATGCCATCAGGTCCAGATGCACGTCCATTTTTCAAGGGCTCATCATCGTAGTCAGTGAATTTTTCCTTAAACCATTGATGCTAATCTTCTCTGAGATGTTGCATTGCACCAATAGAGTATGGGTTATAGATTCCATATTATTCATATCGTGTCACATTCGGTTATCTGTATCATAATTATCTGCTTTGTAATATCGCGTAAACGTTGACCAGTTAGCGCCACCATTTTTGTCTCCGCTAACGATAGTTTGTGATGTCATGTAAGTGCCAATGCATTACATTCTTTGTTATGTAATACTCATCTGGTTGAATATTTTGAAACTAATTTGACTGGAGGTTGTTGCTTCCTAAGGCAGCAACAACTTCCAGTCAATTTAGTTTCAAAATATTCAACAGTTGTTTTTATACCACATTGTCACGCTATAGATGGCACCTCCCTTACTGAGGGCATATACTGAGGCCGACACTCTGTTTTTTTCTGATTGGTTGAAACGTAATTCAAGACAACCATCATAAGCTGCAGAAATGTACCAACATTTAGCTACAAAAGCCTGAATATCTTTCTTTGACGGGATGATAAAAACCTCAAAATCCCATGCATAGTTTTTTAGTGGCCTATTAGATCATCTGTATAAATATTATGAGATGAGGTTAGTTAACCTTTAAGAAAATGGTTTTTTTTTGTAGCCACAGCCTTCTGATTCCTTAAAACATGTGGTCTGGCAACCACGTGTCTGCTTTTTACTCTTGTACAAGCGTGACCACCGTTAAGCGTAATTTCTTACATTTTCTGTCGTATTATAAGGCATACGCCGAGATTGTTTTGTGACATATTATACCGTGATATACCTTATATTTAACAACCATCTTAATTTAGCAATAGCAGTTGCCTTTGAGACAATCCTTTAGAAATGAATTCCTTAGCATAGATACATGTATCACCATGCTCAAAATCAACAGAAGCAATACAGAATACACTTAATTACAGTAGATATTGTTTCTAAAAAATTGCGAGATAATGCATTCTTAAAATGACTTGACACATAGGGTGCACGAGAGATGGGTCCGTCCTTTTATGCCCTGCAGCCCGTTTTGCTCCGCCTCCCCCTATGTTCTGGTCTATAAAATCCACTTAATTTCACATGATTACATAACAATTAATGATTTGGAGAAACAGTATCATTAAAAAATTGTAATGTTTCTGGTATGAGTACATTACTCTTAATAGATGATCAACCCTGTCTAAGGCAACAATGTCTTCCAATCCAATTAAGGTATATGTTCAAAATATTCAACAGAACATTTCTTACATCGTTTTCAAATTATGCTCCCCAATATCGTTCTGTTTTTGGTTTGCAACTTATTTACTACCTGTGGTAGATCATAGCGTGTTGACAAAGACTCGACCAGCCAAACGGGACATGGGCAGGCGTGAATTCGGCCCCGTATCAACACAACATCCATGTTCATTAATAGAATATTGGCGGACTCTTGTATATGGCCTGCCTTCAATAGCGGTTCTCTCTCATGTCTCCATCCATTAATCATCCTCTCTCGACTTAGCTCATATTTGGACGCCGATATTTCCCTGTGGGATACACTCTGTTAATGCAGCGGTCGATGCGGATAATGGAGGATTGCGGTTGAAATCTCAGCATCGCGATTTTAACGCCATATAATGTAGGCTGCTGAATACTTTGGAACTAATGACTGAATCCACTTTTAGCTATGCCCCGCCCATCTCTAGCTATGCTCCGCTCACGCTTCGCGCGTGTTGGGATCGATCTATGTACCATGAATTGACAGAATCCCAATTGCATGGTAACTATGCATCTAACCTGTTGAATATTTTGAAACCAAATGACTGAAGGCTGTTGCTGCCAATGGCAACAAAAATGCCCAGTCAAATTAGCTTCAAAATATTCAACCGAATGTTTATTAAATGGCATAAAATTCATACAACTGACGGTCTACTCCAGGTTCACGATGCATTATTTCTCTCAATTTCGAATGTGACGTCAGCAAACACGTGACGTAATTTATTATGACGTCATATACTTAACTGACAGATCATATTCATCCATTAAATTGGAATAGTTTTCAGGTTAAACACGTCATAGAATAGCGAACACATGGGCGTAATAAGGAATATGTCGTAGGTCGCTGACTGAGTACAACTAAACAGAATGCAGTTCTAACAAACTGGCGAAATATTCACTACTTGATGTTGGAAATGCAAAAATACCCTAATCTTATGTAAGCAATAAATGGAATACATTTGTATCTGCAAAATATATATGAAGAAACCACCACCCCTTTAATGAATAGCAATAGCGCGTATGCAGCTTTAAGTATACCGCGGTGTATCGGTGCTGCGTTTTGATGATTAATCTATAATCATGCAAATGAGCTTGAAATGAATGGACGGTTGAATGGATGGATAGATGATATGCCGACTTATATCACATTGATGGATTGTTGTGCACAGATTGATGGATGGCCATTTTATGATTTCAATAAGAGGTACAGTGCTGGCCTCTGACCTTTGACATTTGCCACTTCCATATTCGTTGTAAATGTGCATAAAGGTGTCCTCATCTACAAGGTTTCATATCGTGTGTGAGCCTGGTTGATGAGAGGTTAAATGAATGATAACGAACAAGTAATTCCTCTTATGTCTTATCAGATATGGCTGCCTTGACGTTCCATGAGATATCTTGTATTCGTTTGAAGTATTATCCATACTGCGAATTTAAGCTCGCTGTGTGTGTGCGCGCGTGCGTGCGTGCGTGCGTTGGTGGGTGGGTGGGTGGGTGGGTGGGTGGATGGGCGGGCGGGTGGGTGGGTGGGTGGGTGGGTTGAGAGAGAGAGAGAGAGAGAGAGAGAGAGAGAGAGCGTGCGTGTTTGTGTGCGCGCGCGTGCATGTCCGCGTGTGTGTGCGTGCGTGCGTGCGTGCGTACGAGCGGGTGACTGGTGGACGAGTTTCAGTGGAAAGAGACCGCTGAACGGGCTGAAGTAAATAGATCGGGTGGACAGGGTGATGTGGGTTACTCAAGACCATTGCAGAAGCCATTTTTTTTGCTGATATGAGCGTTGAAGGGTTAATATCCCTCTCTGAAGGCCATATGCTGAAGTGTTGGTGGCTTTAAGTAAGCTATACTCTCCCTCCCCCCCCCCCACCCACCCCCCTTCTCCCTCCCCCCTCCCTCTTCCTCCCTCACTACGTAGTTGTAGTTGATATTTACAAAGTTTCAGGATTAAATAATCGATTATACGATTAGATTATTTTCCAGACATCATAACCGATTATTTATTTCCATAATCGAACATCCCTATGTGTGTATACAACCTACTGGATATGATGAAGTGGATAAGAAAGGCAATCAGGCTTAGTATTGATTCAAACATCAGAAGTGCAAGACACCGTGACTGAGATTGCCAGAACATTCTTGAATATATTCTAAGAACCAATTTACAAAAGATATAAATCTTATTTAGACAAAATTAGATTCGTTCTCGTGCTGTATATATATATATATATATATATATATATATATATATATATATATATATATATATATATATATATATATATATATATATATATATATATATATATATATATATATATATATATATATATATATATATATATATATATATATATATATATATATATATATATATATATATATATATATATATATATATATATATATATATATATATATATAGCATCCCGTTGTAGCTTACACGTCTAGTAGCGGGAACGATTTCTAGTGATCCCCAGCCCATTTCTAGCTAACGTTCACCACTCCACCCCTCCCCATCGCACCCACCCTCAACGCGTGTTGGAATCTATCTGAAACGGTGAAACCTGAATTTCCAGAATCTAAATTTCGAGGTAATTCTACACATAAGCTGTTGAATAGTTTGAAACCAATTTGCCCGGAACTGTTGGTTATGGCTATGGTTATGCCATCAACAACTCCCAGTCAAATTACTTTCGAAAATGCTCAACAGAATGTGCTATTAAATTGTAAATTCAACTAACATATACAATTCGTACAATTTCGTGACCGAGTTATAGGATACGCTATTTTAACTACGAGTTTTGACGTCAGCTGACATGTGACGTGTCTGATTATGCAGTCATATTCTCGAGTGACGGATCGGATGTCTATATTGAGGACATTGCTAAATGGCTACTTTATATTATTGACCCACAAATCATGCGTTATATATAACATTAGCATATGCTGTAAATAAGTGATGGCGTGGCAGTGTAGTTGGTCTGTCATTAGTTTGCTCACACACACGTGATTTAAGCAGCAATAATAGAGAAATCCAATCTGTCAGTCAAATATATGACGTCATAATGAATTAAGTGATGTGTAAATTTATAATAAATTACGTAATGAATGACGTATCTAAGTCAGTTATAAGCACCTAATATCCCGTCAAGTTGTACGAATTGTATGTCTACTATTTAATAAAGATTTTATTGAATATTTTGAAACTAATTTGACACCCGCTGTTGCTGCTTGTGGCGTATACCTAAGGTCAAGTTCGACTCGCTAACTATAGTCAGTTTGCTGGTTTACTGATCATGCGCAGTTGCTATGTCCAGTCGAACTTGATTTTAGTCGACTGTAGTTCGCTGGTACCCGGTTCCCTATTCAATTACTATTGCAGAAAATCTGGAGCCGGGTAACAGTCTCCATTAACCCTTTCTGTCGTATGTTTTAATGAGCTACGAAAATGGGTTATTTTTGTCCGCTAAGACGTCAAAAAGCGCCCATATGACATAAAGTGGGAAGGAATAGGGGCTTGGGAACATCGACATGCAATGGGAAAGCATAATTTCATCAAACCTACGCTATTTAGTGAAATAGTTACACTTTTATATGCATTTATTCGTGGCAAGCGATCGGTGTCAGCCATTTTGAAACTTACGCAAATATCGGACTAACCATCTGAACCGAGGTCGGTGCTCGGTTGACTATAGTTGACTAGCTAGTTAACTATTTGAAGTTAGGCTGGTACTCTAGTTAGCTATAGCGAACTATGGTTAGGAGTCGAACTTGACCCTCGTTTTAGCCCACACAACGCTCGTGTTGGGATCGATCGATCGAACTCCCTGACTATCATTTTCCAGAACACTGTACAGGTAAGCTATTGAATATTTTGGAACTAATTTGACTGGGCGCTGCTTGCATGTTTATTAAATAGTAGAGACATACGATTCATACACCGTGTCGGACTATTAAGAGCTAATTACTTTTTTTAGCTTTATTAAAAGACTGATAGACTGATTAAATAGATCATTTATGACGTAATGATTATAACGTCATCCTACACACCGCGTAGCTAATTATGACGTCATATGATGTCAAATTGATAGATGGATACTCTGGAAAGGGGAATTGAGGGATCAATTTCTAGCTATGCCCCGCCCACGTTTTGGGATCGATTTATATGCTTGGAAACCTGAATTTCCAGAATCTCAAGTTTCAAGGTAATTATACTATACAGGTAAGCTAGTAAATATTTTGCAACTAATTTGGCTGGGTGCTGTTGCTGCCTCTGACAGAAGCAGCACCACGTCAAATTAGTTGCAAAATATTCTACGGAATGTTTATTCAATCTACAATTCGTCCACTTGACGGACTATTACGGATTCATGACACAAACATATTAATTAGGTTGAACGCGCTAGCCTTATGCTTAGTAGGCTAGTAAAATAAAATAGTCATTTTCGTTTCAGATTCAATGTGATCAGTGAAAATTACGTTCTTAACGGGCATTTCCAAAAGCCATTAGAATGACATCATTTGGTATGCGAAATAGCTTAAGAAATAGGTACAGAACACAATAAGAATTGAGAAATAGAGAAACATTTCTCGCTATGCCCCACCCATTTCTAGCTAAGCTCCGCCCACGTTTTTCCCGTGCTGGGTTCGATCAAACACTGAATTCCCAGAATCACAATATCAATTTATCAAGGTCACTATATGTACAGGTAAGCTGTTGACTAATTTGAAACTATTTGACTGGCCGCTGTTGCTACCTATGGCTGCCACAGCACCCCGTCAAATTAGTTTCGAAATATTTAACAGCTTACCTGTAGTTTTCTAGAAATTGAGGTTCGGGGAGTTCCCTGGTCGATCGATCCCAAATGCGAGTAAAGCGTGGGCGTAGCCTAGTTAGAGATGGGCGGGGCGTAATTAAAACTGTACTTGTCCATTATTCATGTTTTGTCGAAATCTTTCTCTTATCCAATAACTCTCGCTGGTAACTAGAAAAAGCTAATTTCTATTCGATCCGCAAAGGAAATCCGGTCAGAATCCTGAAAATAATTGGCATTGACCTTTTGTCAACTCGCTTTCTGAAAAACCAGCCAGTCGGTCTGTCGGTCAACCAGTTAACTAGACAATCAGGCAGCTAGCTCAACACCGGATCATGCAGCAGAATCGTAGGTTAGGTCAATACAGACTTATACAGTCACCTCGTATGTTTTTTACATTATATTTTACAAGATATTGTATTACGAGGTCATGAGGGACGAGAGATGAAGACATGGACCAGTACTGCCAGACTTTGGCACTGGTCATACACAGCTTACAATGTAATCAATATGAGACAGAGCAGTGACCATACGCGGCTTACGATATAATCAGTAAGAGTGGCGGGAGTGTTATCCATGTAATCCAGGAGGGTGTGTTATCCATGTAATCCAGGAGGGAGTGTTATCCATGTAATCCAGGAGGGTGTGTTATCCATGTAATCCAGGAGGGAGTGTTATCCATGTAATCCAGGAGGGTGTGTTATCCATGTAATCCAGGAGGTTCGACAATCCTGATCTATAGTTAATGAGAATAAGGAGAAATAATATGAAAAGCAAAATCTGTGTCCATGTTGCGAAAACTAACCACTCTACCTTTAACCCCTTCGTGCCTAGGCCAGCTAGAACCGGTCTAGAGCTGTAGTCGTCTTGAGAAATGTCCATTTGCAAGCCACGCAGAAGAAGACAATAAAAAAAACCTCACTGCTGGAATAACTCTCTCGGTAACCGAAACAGTATACTCCAGGGATAAACTTCAAAAATAGTCTCTCGGCCTGAAAATGAACATTCAATAGGCAAATATTTTGATTTTCTTGACCAAATTTAGCCACTAAAAAGTTAAAGAAAAATAACAAAACGAGAGATCTGGCCATGTAACTGCATGCTATGTCTTGTGTACTGATGCCAGTGAGTAATGGAGGATTCCAGTTTCCCAGTCAATCATATGACGTCATAATCAACTACGCGACGTGTACGATGACGTCATGATTAATTACGTCACGAATGACTAGATTTAGTCTGTCTTAAACGCTTAATAGTACGTCAGGTTGTACGAATTACATGTCTTTACTACTTAATACACATGTAGCAACAGCACCCAGTTAAATTCGTTTCAAAATATTCAACAGCTTACATGTATAGTTTTCTAAAAAATGAATAGCCAGAGAGTTCAGCGATCGATCGATCCTTACATGGGCTAAGTGTGGGGTGGAGCTTAGCTAAAGATGGGCGGGGCATAGCTAGACGTTGATTCCTTCATTAATCAAATCATATGGAAAAATAAATATTCTACCGTTCTTCTCCAAGACACTTATTAACCCTTTAACCCTCGAATTTATTCAAGAAAAGTAAAATTTTCTCATAGAAAATGTCCATTTTCAGACGAAGAGAAGACTATCTTTGAAAATTTACAACTGGAATGACGGGCTCGGTTATCGAGCCAGTCATTCCAGTGGTAAATTGTCAAAAATAGTCTTCTCTTGGTCTGCAAATGGACATTTCTCAAGACAACCACAGGGGCAGTTTTTGGCTGATATGAGGGTTAACAAAACTATGATCGATACCACTCCTAAAGAAGACATGCATAGTATGGAAGAAATGAATTGTGCGCGGAAGCTTAGTCAATCTACATATTCGTCTCCCAATCCGAGGCTCTAGTCTGATCACTCATCAAAGCGTTTTTGACCTTCTTCAAGGATAATCATTTGTCAAGTGTTCGGTTGACAAGCCGTATAAACAGCACGAGCAGCTTTTCATCGAGCGAAGCAGTGCTCAATAACGAAGAATAACAGACAATTGAACAGTGGATGAACATCTATACCAACCAGAGTGATAATGTCGCCTTGACAACCATAATCTTCTCACAACCAGTTGATCATCGATCTGTGTTGCTGAGGAATTTCTATTAAACATTTTCCGATAAAAGAAAAGGCCCGACTTGGGTGAAAACTTCCATGACTACGCTTTATAATGGCGTAAATCCATATGTGGTGATCACTGCATTTTCTATAACAGCTGGTGACTGTGTGGCAGACTTTAGGGCTCTTGTGTCTCGAATTCTACAACACCAAATGATCAGCCACTTATTGCGTTAGTGAGTTCTCTGACTATGCCCTCTTCCGATTCTGATATGATGGGCGTCATATCAGAATCGGCAATCACATTATATCAGAATCGGCAATCCCATCATATCAGAATCGGCAATCCCATCATATCAGAATCGGCAATCACATCATATCAGAATCGGCAATCCCGTCATATCAGAATCGGCAATCACATCATATCAGAACCGGCAATCACATCATATCAGAATCTGCAATCACATCATATCAGAATCGGCAATCACATCATATCAGAATCTGCAATCACATCATATCAGAATCGGCAATCTCATCATATCAGAATCGGCAATCACATCATATCAGAATCGGCAATCCCATCATATCAGAATCGGCAATCACATCATATCAGAATCGGCAATCCCATTATATCAGAATCGGCAATCACATCATATCAGAATCGGCAATCGTCAGAGAACTCGGATTATTATTGTGTCTAACATCAAATTAGGCTACATATGATTCATTGCTCTGCTCAACAAAGACGGCGTATACAAAAACTGTACATCAATAGTGTATGGCATTCAAAACGCACCCCAGAAAAAAGAAAGTGTAGCGGAATTCATGCAAATATTTATTGGATGAGAAAATCCGATCTGTTACTCAAATATATGACGTCATAATCAATATACGTCGCTTGTTAGCTGACGTCACAATCTCCTAACGTAGTCCTTGGTGAATTTCCTCATCACGTGACACGACAGAACTCGATATAAAGAGCTGATGACAGATAATGTATGGATCCGATCATAATAAAAAAATACGTCACTTGTTAGCTGACGTCACAATCAAGAATCAACTGACGTATGTCCGGCACGAAACGGGCAAAAGGGGGACAATAACCGCCTGAATTGTATGTGCTAGGTGAATTTACAATTTAACAACAGGCCACTGACACAATCGAACAAAATGAGATTACCACTTGATAAATTTATCAGTCTAATTTCTGTAAAGATTTAGCTAAGTTTTATAAAAATTGGCACAGTTTTTAATAAATAATCTTTTATATGATTTATATGAAAAAGATGGCCGACAAACATACTAAATTTTGATCGATTCACGGCGGCCATGTTTTTTTACGTATCAACTTTCCATGGACAACTTTAATGGCCCGTAGTCCATAATCTCAAATTTCATCCTGATCTGTTTGGTGGTACTGGAGAGGTCGTTTGCGCGAAAACTGGGTTATCCAAGATGGTCGCTGAAACATTTGGCTAGTCAAGTTGACGTGAACAAACATGGTTCAGCTGTTGCTCTATGCCATTTGAATCAATCCCCCAACCCCCTACCCACCCCACCCTCCCCCGTGGTTTCGGAGATGTTTAAAGACATTTGTAGATATCGGCCAAAATCCGATATGGCGGCTGGCCAAATTGGCCGATCGGCCTCTTTTGAACAAACCTGGATCTTTATGCACTAAGGATGCTTCCTGCCAAAATATAATTGAAATTGAGCCAGTGGTTCTCGAGACGAATACATTTGAAATTTCCCATTGCTTTAGTATGGGAGATTTTGGCGGGCATTGATCCAAGATGGCCGGCAAACAATTTATCCGACAGTTTCAAAAGTGAAAATTTGAAATCAGCATACCACAAAACCTATTAAAACCAATTTCGGCTTCAAAATCAATCAAGAAAATATCCAATATGGCCACCAAAACGCTACATTTTGATTGGTTCAACGTGGCCATGTTTTTTAACGTATCAACTTGCCTTGAACAAATTTTAATGGCCGTTAGTGCCTAATCACATCTCGCCCAATCGCGGCCCGATTCGTTCAGTGGTTCTGGAGATGATATTTCATGTGTCTTGAATCGACCCCACAAGCGGTTTCGGACAAGATTTTTAAAGACGTTTTTAAAAATCGACTAAAATCGATGATGGTCACTGGCTAAATTGACCGATCTGCTTCGGTTAAACCAATTTAGATCTCCATGCCCTAAGGATGTTTGCCGCCAAATATAATTGAAATCAGCTCACTGGTTCTTGAGAATAAGTCGTTTAAAGAAAGAGTTGGTGGGCGGACGGACGACGGGTGACAGACAAAGGGACAGGCGGCGGACGGAGTCAATTAGTTAAAAAAAATCAAACAGTTTATCTCTATGGTTGAAATTTCGATTCCTGGAATTGAAATCAAAGTGATAAAATTGATTCAAATGTTCAAACAGATTTGATAGAGCTTAGGTTGAAATGGGTAGGCATAGCTAGAAATGGTCGGACATACATAGAAATGGTCGGACATAGCTAGAAATTATCGGACATAGCTAGAAATGGTCGGACATAACGAGAAATGGTCGGACATAACTAGAAATGGTCGGACATAGCTAGAAATGGTCGGACATAACTAGAAATGGTCGGACATAGCTAGAAATGGTCGGACATAACTAGAAATGGTCGGACATAGCTAGAAATGGTCGGACATAGCTAGAAATGGTCGGACATAACTAGAAATGGTCGGATATAGCTAGAAATGGTCGGGAATAGCTAGAAATGGTCGGACATAACTAGAAATGGTCGGACATAGCTAGAAATGGGAGGGAATAGCTAGAAATAGGAGGGAATAGCTAGAAATGGTCGGACATAGCTAGAAATGGTCGGAAATAACTAGAAATGGTCGGATATAGCTAGAAATGGGAGGGAATAGCTATAAATGGTCGGACATAACTAGAAATGGTCGGACATAGCTAGAAATGGGAGGGAATAGCTAGAAATGGGAGGGAATAGCTAGAAATGGGAGGGAATAGCTTAAAATCGGAGGGAATAGCTAGAAATGGGGGGGGGATAGCTAGAAATGGGAGGAATAGCTAGAAATGGGAGGGAATAGCTAGAAATGGGAGGGAATAGCTAGAAATGGGAGGGAATGGATAGAAATTGGAGGGAATAGCTAGAAATGGGAGGGAATAGCTAGAAATTGGAGGGAATAGCTAGAAATGGGAGGGAATAGCTTAAAATCGGAGGGAATAGCTAGAAATGGGAGGGGATAGCTAGAAATGGGAGGAATAGCTAGAAATGGGAGGGAATAGCTAGAAATGGGAGGGAATAGCTAGAAATGGGAGGGAATGGATAGAAATGGGAGGGAATAGCTAGAAATGGGAGGGAATAGCTAGAAATTGGAAGGAATGACTAGAAATGGGAGGGAATGGCTAGAAATGGGAGGGAATAGCTAGAAATTGGAGGGAATAGCTATACTTCACTTCTTCACTTTATTTACACCCAGGACACCATGTGGCATATGCTGAACAATAATACATATATTTACATGGTCAATGACGGTTACATGGAATAATAGTAATTGTTATTATTATTATTATTATTAGCATCATCATTATTATCATTAGTATTATCGTCGTCGTCGTCGTCGTCTATTGATTGGGGTAAGCTAGATAATAAGAAATTGTTATATTTGAGGCGGTTATAAGGATGATGAGCTCTTCAAGTCTATCTGTACGGGAATGTGTTTACAATTATAAGGATGATGAGCTCTTCAAGTCTATCTGTACGGGAATGTGTTTACAATTATAAAGATGATGCGCTCTTCAAGTCTATCTGTACGGGAATGTGTTTACAATTATAAGGATGATGAGCTCTTCAAGTCTATCTGTACGGGAATGTGTTTACAATTATAAGGATGATGAGCTCTTCAAGTCTATTTGTACGGGAATGTGTTTACAATTATAAGGATGATGAGCTCTTCAAGTCTATCTGTACGGGAATGTGTTTACAATTATAAGGATGATGAGCTCTTCAAGTCTATCTGTACGGGAATGTGTTTACAATTATAAAGATGATGAGCTCTTCAAGTCTATCTGTACGGGAATGTGTTTACAATTATAAAGATGATGAGCTCTTCAAGTCTATCTGTACGGGAATGTGTTTACAATTATAAGGATGATGCGCTCTTCAAGTCTATCTGTACGGGAATGTGTTTACAATTATAAGGATGATGCGCTCTTCAAGTCTATCTGTACGGGAATGTGTTTACAATTATAAGGATGATGCGCTCTTCAAGTCTATCTGTACGGGAATGTGTTTACAATTATAAGGATGATGCGCTCTTCAAGTCTATCTGTACGGGAATGTGTTTACAATTATAAGGATGATGCGCTCTTGAAGTCTATCTGTACGGGAATGTGTTTACAATTATAAGGATGATGAGCTCTTCAAGTCTATCTGTACGGGAATGTGTTTACAATTATAAGGATGATGAGCTCTTCAAGTCTATCTGTACGGGAATGTGTTTACAATTATAAGGATGATGAGCTCTTCAAGTCTATCTGTACGGGAATGTGTTTACAATTATAAAGATGATGAGCTCTTCAAGTCTATCTGTACGGGAATGTGTTTACAATTATAAAGATGATGAGCTCTTCAAGTCTATCTGTACGGGAATGTGTTTACAATTATAAGGATGATGAGCTCTTCAAGTCTATCTGTACGGGAATGTGTTTACAATTATAAGGATGATGAGCTCTTCAAGTCTATCTGTACGGGAATGTGTTTACAATTATAAGGATGATGCGCTCTTGAAGTCTATCTGTACGGGAATGTGTTTACAATTATAAGGATGATGCGCTCTTCAAGTCTATCTGTACGGGAATGTGTTTACAATTATAAGGATGATGCGCTCTTCAAGTCTATCTGTACGGGAATGTGTTTACAATTATAAGGATGATGCGCTCTTCAAGTCTATCTGTACGGGAATGTGTTTACAATTATAAGGATGATGAGCTCTTCAAGTCTATCTGTACGGGAATGTGTTTACAATTATAAGGATGATGCGCTCTTCAAGTCTATCTGTACGGGAATGTGTTTACAATTATAAGGATGATGCGCTCTTGAAGTCTATCTGTACGGGAATGTGTTTACAATTATAAGGATGATGCGCTCTTCAAGTCTATCTGTACGGGAATGTGTTTACAATTATAAGGATGATGCGCTCTTCAAGTCTATCTGTACGGGAATGTGTTTACAATTATAAGGATGATGCGCTCTTGAAGTCTATCTGTACGGGAATGTGTTTACAATTATAAGGATGATGCGCTCTTGAAGTCTATCTGTACGGGAATGTGTTTACAATTATAAGGATGATGCGCTCTTCAAGTCTATCTGTACGGGAATGTGTTTACAATTATAAGGATGATGCGCTCTTCAAGTCTATCTGTACGGGAATGTGTTTACAATTATAAGGATGATGCGCTCTTCAAGTCTATCTGTACGGGAATGTGTTTACAATTATAAGGATGATGCGCTCTTCAAGTCTATCTGTACGGGAATGTGTTTACAATTATAAGGATGATGCGCTCTTGAAGTCTATCTGTACGGGAATGTGTTTACAATTATAAGGATGATGCGCTCTTGAAGTCTATCTGTACGGGAATGTGTTTACAATTATAAGGATGATGAGCTCTTCAAGTCTATCTGTACGGGAATGTGTTTACAATTATAAGGATGATGCGCTCTTCAAGTCTATCTGTACGGGAATGTGTTTACAATTATAAGGATGATGCGCTCTTCAAGTCTATCTGTACGGGAATGTGTTTACAATTATAAGGATGATGAGCTCTTCAAGTCTATCTGTACGGGAATGTGTTTACAATTATAAGGATGATGAGCTCTTCAAGTCTATCTGTACGGGAATGTGTTTACAATTATAAAGATGATGAGCTCTTCAAGTCTATCTGTACGGGAATGTGTTTACAATTATAAGGATGATGAGCTCTTCAAGTCTATCTGTACGGGAATGTGTTTACAATTATAAGGATGATGCGCTCTTCAAGTCTATCTGTACGGGAATGTGTTTACAATTATAAGGATGATGCGCTCTTCAAGTCTATCTGTACGGGAATGTGTTTACAATTATAAGGATGATGAGCTCTTCAAGTCTATCTGTACGGGAATGTGTTTACAATTATAAGGATGATGCGCTCTTGAAGTCTATCTGTACGGGAATGTGTTTACAATTATAAGGATGATGAGCTCTTGAAGTCTATCTGTACGGGAATGTGTTTACAATTATGCGAATGAATTTACACAGTTTTATTAATAGTTTTAATTTGCTCGTTGTAAAAAGTTGGTAGAATTTATGAAAGTTTGGCCGCTTGCTATAGTAATATGGTAGGGCGTCTAATCGTTCAGCAGTAAAATGATCGCAAATAAAAAGATAGTGGTACTCGTCACCTATGTCACCTCGTTGGCAAAGGTTACATATTCTCTGGTTTCTAGCTATTCCCGCCTATCTTCCCTTTTCAATTGGCAGATAGTGATTGCCTGTCCGAAATCTGGTAAATGTAAATCTATTTTTATCTGTTAGTGATAGTAGGCATTTTTCCATTTCTATATTTGTTTTAAACACATTATATATCTTTCCCTTCCAAGATTCTGTTAGTTGTTGCTGCCATTTCTGTTGATATAGGTCCACCAGCATGTGTTTTATGTTTCGCGAGTTTGGCACGCCATCTATAGTTTGCGTTGTCCATACATAAATAAGACCTACTTCATTTAGTATATTTTCTATATGTCCATTTGTAATGTGTGCCGTTCTGAGTGTAATCAGCAAGTAAGAATGAGTACATTTTGGCGGCTAGTTTTGTCTGTTTCCCGGATATTAGTCTGAGCCAGTAGTTCAGCATGCGCTGTTCAATCTACAAGCGTATTGGCATTTCTCCTAGTTCTCCATAAATCATATATTTAGGTGTGTTTTTTCTTACTTTGAGTATATGCCTCAGGAATTCAAGTTTAATTTTTTCATACTGTTCGCATTTCTCTATTCCTACAACTTCACTGCCATAAAACAAGATTGGCTCAACTGTTCGATGGAATACAATCAATAGGCAGGTCGAGATTTTGTGAGCGCCGCAGAAGCGCATAGGAAGCTTTGCGGGCGTGTTCTAGTCGCCCATTATAGCTAAATTTAATGCCTACGTATATATAATCAGTGCACACTTCGATCTCTTTATCGTTGATGGTAAAAATGTTGCTGCCTTAAATATCGCATTGTGGTGCCAAAAATAATTATCTTGGTTTTGCCGACATTGACTCTAAATTTCCAAATATCTGTATAAGATCCAAATGCATTTAGCGCTAGTTACAGATTATGCTGAGTGTCTCCTAACAATACAATGTCGTCGGCATACAGCAAAACAAGTAATTTTATATAGATTGCAATTTCTTGGTCTTCATTTTAAAGTTCTATTTGTTTGGCATTATAATTCAGTAGATATGATTCCAAATCATTGAGGTAGATGGAGAAAAGTATAGGTGATAAGTTTTCCCCCTGCCGTACCCCTTTACCACATGTAAAACACTGTGATATCTCTTGATTTAATTTAATTTTAGATTTTATATCCTTATACATGCTAAAAATAACTCTAAAGAATTTCGCCATACACTGTCAAAGGTCTTTTCAAAATCGATGAATGCACAATACATCTTTTTCTTCTTTTTCGGAAATAATTCTATTAGCGAGGACAGCAGAAATATGTGATCCGTGGTCGAGTAATTTCTTCTAAAGCCAGCTTGGTTTTCTTTCAAAAGATCTTGTTTATTCATATGTTTATTTATACGGTTGCTTAAAATTGATGTAAACATTTTACCAAGACAGCTTAGTAAGGTTATTGGACGGTAGTTTTTTTGGTTCCTTTTGGTCCGCCTTCTGTTTATAAATAGGAATTATTAGCCCTTCTGTCCAGGCGGCGGGTATCTCTGCAATATCCAGGACTCTGTTGAATCAATAGTGATACAAGCCTAACATCGCGTCCCTGGTTGTTTTAATGTATTCATTCAATGTAAATAAAGTGAAGTGAAGAAATGGTCGGGCATAGCCAGAAATTTGCGGGTATAGCTATAAATGGGAGGGCATATCTAAAAATGTGCGGGCATAGCTAGAAATGGTCGGACATAGCTAGAAATGGGAGAGAATATCTATAAATGGGCATGCATAGCTATAAATGGGCGTGTATATCTATAAATGGGCGTGCATATCTATAAATGGGTGTGCATATCTAGAAATGGTCGGGCAATGCTAGGAATGGGCGGGCATAGCTAGACATGGGCGTGCATAGCTATAAATGGGCGTGCATATATAGAAATGGGAGGGCATAGCTATAAATGGTCGGGCATAGCTATAAATGGGCGTGCATAGCTAGAAATGGGCGTGCATATCTAGAAATGGGAGGGCATATCAAGAAATGGGCTTACATAGCTATAAATGGGCGTGCATAGCTAGAAATGGGCGTGCATATCTGAAATGGGAGGGCATAGCTAGAAATAGACGGGCATAGCTAGAAATGGAAGTGCATATCTAGAAATGGGAGGACATAGCTCGAAATGGGCGTGCATAGCTAGAAATGGGCGCGCATAGCTTGAAATGGGCGTGCATATCTAGAAATGGGAGGGCATAGCTAGAAATGGGCGGGCATAGCTAGAAATGTGAGGGCATAGCTAGAAGTGGGCGGGCATAGCTAGAAGTGGTCGGACATAGCTAGAAATGGGAGGGAATAGCTAGAAATGGGCGTGCATAGCTAGAAATCGTCGGGCATAGCTAGAAATGAGCGGGCATAGCTAGTGTATGGTCACACCATTTCACGTGATCCCGGCATGTGCTAGTTTTTTAGCCACCGCTCCAACACGCGCGTATGCACGCGCGCACTCACGTGTGCACGCACGCACATACGCGCGCGCGCAGGCACGCGCGCTATGATGAAGAAATTGTACAATTTAATGCTTCTTGGCATGCATTGTGTGCTGTATAAAACAGACTATATTAATAAAGTACAATATCTCATCCTTACGCGTCAGTAATATAGGCTGTGTACATCTTTGTATCATTAATAATTAAATAGGTGCTGTGATTAAACGCCCTTATCGTCATTGAGGAAAATTGCGAACGCAATCTCTTCAAGAGACTTTAACATAATGGGATACATATTCGATTAGCACTCTCTCTCTCTCTCTCTCTCTCTCTCTCTCTCTCTCTCACCCTCCCTCCATCTCCCTCCCTCCCTCCCTTCCACCCTCTCCCTCCCTTCCTCCATCTCCTTCCCTCCCGCCTCTCCCTCCCACCCCTCCCTCTCATCCATTCCTCCATACTCTCCTTCCCTCCGGCTCCCGCCCGCCACCTCCCTTTCTCACCCCCTCATTCCCGTCCTTCCCTCACTCCCCCTCACAATTCCCTTCCCTCCCTCCATCCCTCCCTCTCCCCCACCTACCCATTCCCATCCATCCCTCTCTTTCCCTTCCTCGCTCCCACTCCCTTCCTCCCTCCATCCCTCTCTCTCCCTCCCACTCCCTACCTCCCGCCCCACCCCTCCCTCTCTCCCTCCATCTCTCCCTCCTTCTCTCTCTCCCTCCCTCCCTCCAGAGAGAGAGAGAGAGAGAGAGAGAGAGAGAGAGAGGGAGGGAGGGAGGGTGCGTGCGTGCGTGCGTGCGTGCGTGCGTGCGTGCGTGCGTGCGTACGTGCGTGTATGAGTGTGTTTCTCTCTAAGAAATTAATATTTTCTAAAATGATATTTATACGCCAATAGCAAATAGCAGCTAATAAACGTATTCATCCAGCTAATCATTTATCAATACAAGCTTTATTGTACAACACTCAGGCCCATCCCCAGCAATGTTACTTGATATTTTGCAAACACGTCGCACGTTTCTTCTTTTAGTTGCGTCTGTTGATGGCGCTATTGAAAGGTCACGTGGCCCCTAGGTAATGGAGTTATCGAGCATTGGAACAGAGTAGGCTAATGCAAGAAAAGAGAATTGATCGTCTAGAAAAACTGGCTTAGCAATTTGAGATCGGCAAGTAAACAGTTTTCCTTCAAGATTCCGAGAAAGCTAAATATATAATATTACTTTGACTATATTGATAAAGCGTTCACTGGGTGCTAAATGCTAATGGTGTCCAAAGTAGCACCGACTTACAACAGAATTATTTAAAAAATAATCACTAAGAACTTAAGGTTGAAATGCCATCTCTATTTGTTGCCAGCGTAGAGGGTAATACGTGATGAAGCATGTCCACTCAGTGATGTAAGAAGTTAATAAAAGAGTCAATACAGTTGGTTCTAAATGATAGTCTCTAAACAACCACAGAATGGCCAATAAAGGCAAACGATCCCTTGATACAATGCCGGTGCAATACAAATGTGTTTTATCTTTAAGAGAATCATAGTTGTGCGTTGAAATATGTCTTCCAATCACCTGCCTTAACCCTGTTATCGACAAATCCCTGAGAAAGTAAATTCTTTACTATATATAGCTTATTCTGTTGAATATTCAGCAATGGCTTCCAGTTATATTTATTTCAAAATATTCAACAGTTTCCTGTTTGTTTGCCCTGAGATTGAGATACATGAATTTATCCATAATCCACAATCAAATGGTCCTGTGTTCCTAGGATGGTTATCGATTCATGGCTTAGTGCAGTTACATTTATTTCATTGAACCTGTTACCATCAACAGCCCAGAGTCAGTCCGGGATATCGCGCAAAGTGCTACATTCTTTCGATAACTGATTAGTTTTCACACAGCAATGGCAGCGCATGGGGATTGTAAAAAACAGAGCGGCTACAGACGGCAGAATAAATGATTGAAAGCGGCACACAATGGTGGAGGTGAAGAACTAAATAAATGATGATGATTCATTGCGCCTGATCGTGATTGAGTGCAAATTATTACCAGCAACAGCACCCTGTTTAAGACTATATGCTCGGCCTCAACGTGGCGCAGGGGTGTAACCCACTGGGTGTCAATCCAGACATTTGGAGGGGCTAACCAGAGCATTATGCACAACGCAAATGAATGACACTTGGAGATCGAATCAAACGAAATGGTGCTAGCCCTGTGAGGATCCGCCAGGCAGGTGCAGCGCCGGGCTCCACGCCTCGAAGGAGCCCACCCTCAGCTACTGGAGGTCCCATCAACTCGTCTTGTGGAGCCAGGAGACGAGGATGGAGAGCTACTGGCCAACCGAAAGAAAAGACCAAACCCAAAGAGAACCCCGGTATCAACATCATGCACTGGAACGCAGCAGGGGTTATCAACAAGAAATCAGAGCTCGAACTGTTCCTGTACGAAAACAACATTGATATCTGCTGCATCCAAGAGACACACCTGCAAGAAGGAAAACCATTTAAGATCAGAGGGTACCAGATCTTCCGGTGTGATCGAAGAGGAAGAAAGAAAGGCGGGGTGATCACCTTGGTCCGAAACAGCGTGAACGCCAGCCAGATCAAAACCTTTATGGAAGAGGCAGAATATATCAAGATCAAGGTAACAACCAGCTACTCTGTGATTGACATTGTCAATTATTACTGCCCTAATGACAAGAATCTCTCACTTGACACAATTCAGGTCCCGGACTGCCACTTCCTCATTGCGGGAGACTTTAATAGCCAGTCTCAGAGCTGGGGATACAGAACACTTGATAAACGAGGAGAAGACATTGAAGCATGGCAAGATGAAAAGCACATTTTACTTGTCAACGATCCCACAGATCAGCCTACCTTCTACTCGCGCCGGTGGCACTCGACAAGAACACCGGACTTGGCATTTGGTACAGAAAACATTCACAGAAACCTCAGTGGAGTGGTCGGATCGCAGTTAGGAGGAAGCGACCACCGCCAGTCCTCATTTCTCTTTCTGGAAGTATTTCAACAAGTTCGCCTCAACATCCAAGGTGGAACTACAAAAAGGCAAATTGGAGTCTTTTCGGCATTCGTTCCAGTGAGCTTACCCAAAATATAGCAGTAGAAGGAAGAAACATCAACAATGCGGTCAAGGAATTTAATTCAAGTATCCTCAAGGCGGCCAACGAAGCGATTCCTCGAGGGTTCAGGAAAAACTATCGCCCTTACTGGACAATAGAACTGCAAGCAGCACATGATAAACTAGACAAGGCCAGAGAAGATGCAGAGGGTAATCCCTGTCATGAAAACCACTTCACACTACAACAAACTAAAGCCAGGTATCTAAAGACCAAGCTGGAGGCCAAAAGAAGAAGCTGGATGGAAAAGACGGCAGGGTTTAATTTACAGAGAGACACACAACAAAGCTATGGAGACTGACTAAAGCACTGAATGATGAGGGTGTCGGGAGAGAGAAGATTATTCTTGAAGAAGATGGACAAACACTGTTAGGAAAGATGGCTGCCGATGCCTTTGCGAAGGCATATGCAAAAGAAAGCAACATTTCTATACCACGAATGCGTCAAAAAGAGGTTAGAAAAGAGCAAAAGGAAAGAACAGACACCAACACTCACGATGCAATGAAAGTTGACATTAGTTTAGCAGAACTGAAGAAGTTTATCCGCCAATTGAAGAAGAAGAAATCTCCCGGGCCAGATGGCATTACGAATGAAATGATCCAATACCTTGGTAATGTATCTCCCCGCAAGTTGCTAGATATCTTTAATCTCAGTTTGACCAATGGAGAGGTTCCTCAGTGCTGGAAGGAAGCCAGAATGACTCCTATTCTGAAAAAAGGTAAGAACAAGACGAACGTGCTGAGCTACCGTCCCATCAGTCTTACAAGCTGCATATGCAAGACCATGGAGCGCATCATCAACCAGCGGTTGCAGTGGTACCTGGAGTCGGAGAACACTATAGTTTCAGAGCAGGCTGGCTTCAGAAGATACAGGAGCACAGAAGATCAAACAACACATCTTGCACAGGTCATAGAGGACACTTTTCAAGCCAAGAAGGTGATGCTAGCTGCCTTTATTGATCTGCAGAAGGCATTTGACAAGGTGTGGAAGGATGGTCTCCTCGTGAAGCTCCGGCGCACAGGCATCGGTGGCAACATGTTCCGATGGACCAAGTCATACCTACACAATCGCAGAGCTAGGGTGCTGGTGGATGGACAATCTGGACAGAATATATTGCTGAAACAAGGGGTACCACAAGGCGGAGTATTATCACCAACTCTGTTCATACTCTTCATTAATGATATTGTAGCAGAGCTGCCCAATGGGATCCAAGCAGCCCTCTATGCAGATGACCTCGTACTCTGGTGCACCGAGGAGTACACAACGACTGCCACGTACAGAATGCAGCTCGCCTTGGACAGAATTACAGCTTGGGCCAATCGCTGGCGTATTACCATCAACAAAGAAAAATCATCAGCCATGCTATTCTCACTGTCCACCAAAACCAAGGTTGGCAATCTGACACTGGGCGGTACTCCACTCGGGTACGAGGACCAGCAGACATACCTGGGAGTCACCTATGACAGAAGATTAACATGGAAGGAGCACATCCAGAACGCAGAGGCAAAGGCCAGAAGAAAGCTGAACATCATGAGGAAGCTGGCAGGAACAAAGTGGGGTGCCAATGAAAGGATCCTCAAGACCATCTACCTAGGTGTCGTACGACCACACCTTGAGTATGGATCCAGCTCATGGATGACAGCAGCTAAATCTCATCAACAGAACCTCGACAGAGTACAAAACCAGGCGCTGCGCATCATCACTGGTGGAATGAGATCAACACCAATAGAAAAAATGGAGCAGACAGCAGGCATCCCCCCACTTAGTAAAGGAAGGGAATGCAAAGCACTGATCCAAGCTGCAAAGTTCAAATCGTTCAACAACCACCCGATGAAGATCAGGCAAGCACAGCTGTCATCAGGAAGACTTAAAAGATCAAGTTTTGTGAAAGAGACAAAAGCACTTCAAAGGAAACACCAAGAAATGTTGCCAGCACAAATAGAACACCCAAACCCCACCCTTGATCCTCCACCCTGGGAAAACAAACTAGAGAGCATAGCTATTCGCACCACAGTACCTCATCTCACAACCAAAGATGAACACAGTGATGTGAGCAAGAAGGCCCTGACCCTAGCCATGCTGGAAGAAATGTACCCTCAGGAGACATGGATAAGGATCTACACAGATGGATCAGCCAAAGATGCAATTAGGAGCGGAGGTGCCGGACTGCACATACAGTATCCAAACGGACAACATGAGTCAGCTGCAATACCGACAGGCAAACACTGCACAAACTACAGAGCTGAAATCGAAGCACTGGTCCATGCAGCTAATACCATCAGCAGAACAGCAGACCCTATTGCACAGATTGTCTTTTTATCTGATGCCCGCTCCGTCCTTGAGGCTATCACCAAAGGTAAGCTGCCACAACTTGAAGAAGCACTACAAACCATCACATGCTTTCGGATAGCATTGCAGTGGATCCCCTCACACTGTGGAGTCCAAGGAAATGAGGAAGCAGACAAGATGGCAAAGGTGGGTGCAGAAGAGAATCAGACAGAAAACATGGTTACCCATACAGAGATGAAGACTATCATCAAGTCACTCTATAGAACACCTCAATCAGAAGATGCCTACCATCATCTCCCGAGGCTAGAGCAAGTGACCATTTTTCCTCTCAGAACTGGACATAACAGACTAAACCAACACATGTACAGGCGGTTCCACCTTACGACATCGCCCGCTTGTCCTTGTGGAGAAGCAGAACAGACCACAGAGCACATACTTCAATGTTGCAGTACGTATCAGCTGCTGAGAGAAGAGATCTGGCCTTTGTCAACTTCTTTTCTTGAAAAGCTGTATGGACCTGTAGAAGAACTGCAGAAAAGCACAGATTTCATCTTGAGAACGGCTCTCCAAGTGTGATACAAGCGATCGAAAAGAAGAAGAAGGTTACCAGCAACAGCAACGATAATAATAGCACTATCATCGAACATCACCAGCCACAACAACAACAGCAGTCGCTTAGATCATATTGACAAAATTGACAGAAAATTGCTTGCCACGAAACGTGTGGAAATGAGTAAATCTTAGTTTGGATGATATGAAATCAGGCTGATCATATCACAGGGAGTAAGAAACCGAGTAGAACTTAATTACTTAGACATAGATGCTCCGTTCCCTTGCAGGGTAATGAGCATTAAGGCCTCTACATCTATCCCGATCATTCATTTGTTTCTTTTCCTCATTCAAACTGATATCCAACTGTCTAATAAAAACTTTGAGCGTGCTTCGTCGTGTCTTTTCTTTCTCTTCGCACCAATTCACCTTTCCAGAGTATCCATCCGTCATCTGACCTCGTATGACGTCATAACCAGCTCAGCGCGTGTATGATGACATCACAATCAGTACGCCACAAAGGGTTCCATATAGACTTTCATCCAATCTCAAATAGTCCAACACGTTGTATGAATTGTATGTCTTTGTAATTCTTTGCTATTTAATAAACATGTGTTGAATATTTTGAAACTAATTTGACTGGTCGCCTTAGGAAGCAACAGCACCCAGTCAAATTAGTTTCAAAATATTCAACGGCATACCTGTGTATTTTTTTTGGAAATTGATAGTCAGGGTATTCAGAGATCGATCGATTACAACACGATCGAGGTGTGGGTGGACCGTAGCTAGAGATGCGCGGGGCATTGCTAAAACAGGAAAGGCCCATTGGTATCCATTACATTGAGACTTTTGCGACCAGATATCTGGTAGACGCACGATATTCCCCATACACCCCACACCCACCCCACCCCGCCCCCACCTAGGTTGAGTCTTCTAGCAACTATGCCACTTAACTGTTTTTGTTTTGCTTTCATCTATACGTGTTCGTTGCTTACATGATCTGTCCATCAGATGTTCAGTATTTTGGGTAGGCAACCTTCGTGGACATTTAACTTGTATATTACTTTGGTTGTTCTCTCACTTTGTTTTACTGGCATACATGGCTGTTGGAATAAGAAGTGAGTTGTATAGACGGATTTTCACAGCTGCACATATAGTTTTCGCCCTACTCGGAGCCAGCAAATACAAAGTCAGGAGAGGACGTCATTGCAAGTCAAGAATGGACCTGAAGAAGCTTAGGATTTCGGCTGAGGACAAGACACAGTGGGTAAAAGCGAAGAAGGATTGATTGCAGCTGCAGGATGTTTATACTACTACAGCCGCAGAATACAGCAATCATACATACATATGGTTTTCGAAGTCCACACTGTGCAGAGTCTCTGGAAGACTGATGCTGCTTTGGCATGTCTTGCAGTGACATAAATTTCTGTGTATCCCTATTTTGATATATTGCATCCAATATAGGGAAATTTGTCGACATCTATATCTCGCTGCTCAACAGTGACTGGTTGCTTCGGAAGTGTTCCAATCGTCATCATTTTAGTCACTCCACAACTGATGCGTAGCTCTGTCTTTGCCACATTTTTGTTCAAGACTAGTTGTGATTGTTTGGAGAGTTTGTAAATCTTCGGCCAACATAGCAACGTCATCTGCGAGGTCTACGTCTGCCAGTCTGCTATGATACAGATTCATCTTTCCAGAGCTCAGTCAAATTAGTTCCACAATATCCAATAGCTTACCTGTATCTGAATTTTCTGTACATTGATAGTCAGGGAGTTCAGAGATCGATCCCAATACGAGCGAGGTGTGGGTGGAGTTTAGCTAGAGATGGGCGGGGCATAGCTAAAACCGGAAATGTCCATTGCTAAAAAAAACCCGCTGGTCCTGCTATTGTATTCATCGTAATAAAGTCGCTTGCTATGGTGAACAGGAATGGTGAAAGTATGTGACGAACCCATGGGGATATGTCAAAAGAATCGGTGGTGCCTCTACTTGTTTTTACTTAAGTTGTATCACAAATTCTTGAAGATGGTTATGTATTTCTCTGGAATGTCATACTGCCTTATGATATCCCATAGAGAGTGTCAGTGCATGCTGTTCAAACCTTCGTGAAGTCAATGGTGTGGCTTCTGGTATTCGAGGCTCTGTTCAATGGTGTTTCTCAATGCAAGAATCTGTTCTGTACACAATCTGTTGCTTCCTGTTCTTCTCTGAGAACTAAATATATCTCTTTCTTCAGCCTGTTCAGCATCACTGTGCTGAAAACATTGCCAGGTATAAACCTCTTGGTACAGCAGCAATACCACAACCACTGAATGCCAACATTGAAGAGACTGGTACAACAGAAGCTAGAAGAGCCATAACACTAGTGTTTGATGAATAACACAGCATCTGGGATGTGGACGAAATATCAGCAGATTTTTTTATGGGATGGCAAAGATATAGTCATCTCAGAACTCACGCAACGTTTCCACAGAATTTGGAATGCAGAAGAAGTATCACATGAATAGAGACACAGAGTATTTGTCATGCTGAAGAAAGGAAACTTCAGCAATTGTGGAAACTGGAGAGGTATAACCTTACTATCAATACCGAGTAGAAGATATTACCATTATTAAGGAATCGACTAAAACATATCACGCAAAGTACTAAAGAGAGTAGAAATTACCACCCACGACAAATGACCGAGTAGAACATACCACACACGCGCACATGCAGAAAAGAGCCGAGTACAGCATAGCACATACGGGGAAAAACAAGAGTAGAACATACCACACACAGAAAAGAGCCGCGTTGAACATACCACACACAGAAAAGAACCGAGTTGAGCATACAACATACGGAAAAGAACCGCGTTGAACATACCACACACAGAAAAGAACCGAGTTGAGCATACAACATACTGAGAATAACAAGAGTAGAACATACAACAATACACATAATCAACAACAAGAAACGGAACACACCTGCACATACTATTAGGAGCATACACACCACAGGAAAGCGAGCATATTCAACCACAGACTGTAAGCAATCAGGCAAGTCCTATATTAGACTATAGGGAATCGAGCAGAAACAAATACAAGAACTAAGTAAACGAGTAGAATCAAATACAGGCTAGGGAATTGAGTAGAATAAAACGCAGAATAGGGAATCGAGTAGAATCAAACACATGATAATAAATCGAGTAGAATAAAATACAGCCTAGAGAATCGAGTAGAATCAAATAGTCTAAAGAGTCGAGTAGAATCAATAACAGGCTAATGAATCGGGTAAACTCAAACAAAGATTAAAGAATCCGGTCCTATGATATAGTGAATCGAGTAGATTGTAATTCTGGATGCGAACATATGTGTGCGTGTGATGGGAGCATGCTGGTGTGTGAGTAGGCTTGGCACAATCATACACGTGAGGGGGCTGGAAAATGCAGATGTATGGGTACGCTGGGGGGAAAGCATGGGGGTTTAACTGTGAGCCAGCATGTGAGTGGGTTGTATTGAGAAAGCAGTCAAATAGCAGTAATTCAATTTCAATGAACTGATAAAACAGAATATTTTTCAGAATAATTTGTTTGAAAGGTGTTTCTGCCTAACTATTTTCAATTGAATATTTCCAACGTTATAAAGAAGTTGTCTCGGTTGTCTCATCGTTGTTGGAGGTGGAGGAAGTGTATATTTTAATAGATTAGCAATGGACTAGCAGAGGTATATTAGTCATTAGCTTTTGTCATCGGATCATACTTATCTTGATAATCACAATCTATGCGTAGCCATTTGGTACGGCCATCGTCTCTCTGACACGGCTATCGTCTCAAGAGCCTTGATTTATCTAGTCCGTCGTGCCACCAATATTTACAGATACGGAAATAACGAGCGTGGTATTAACTGCTTGAAGCCTGAATTCACAGAACGTCTATTTCAATGTAGCTATAAAGGTAGTTTGATGAATATTTTGACACTAATTTGGCAGGAACCGCTTTCAGGCGGTGACAGTTCTTAGTCAGGTTACTAGCAAAATATTCAACAGGGTATTTATTAATTTGTAACCGAGTTTTCGTGTTCGGTATAAATCGGCTTCAATAGGATAAAATCGACCCAAGAGAGAATGTGTCGGCCGTGGTTATCTCAGACCTTGTGAAAACAGACTGACGACGGAATCCGCGAATTGGACAACGTGATGATTTGATTGCAATGTTCTTTGCTGAAGGGTGAACTCTGTGTTTAACCATTTATCACTCAAATTTGTTCAAGAAAATTTCAATTTCCGCATAGAAAATGTCCATTTGCAGACCAAGAGAAGACTCCTTTTGAAAATTGACCACTGGAGTGACTGGGTCGATTATCGAGCCAGTCATTCAAGTGTTAAAATTTAAAAAATAGTCATCTTTTGGTCTGCAAAATGGATATTTCTCAAGACCGCCGCAGAAGCCGTTTTTGGCTGATATGAGGGTTAAAGGGCTACGAGAATAGTCAGAACAGAGAAGATGCTATGCTGTTGAGAATCTGCATGTCGAGTTTAGCATCTCATGCGAAACAAAACGATAGTGAGCTGTCCTTTTGGCTCAAGTTATTTTCTAACATAAATATACTATTTGCAAAATATTAGAAAAAAGGATTAAGGTGCGAATTTATATTGACGGCCATGTTAGTTGCCAAGGATTTTACGAATCATCTGCATTAGGGGCCCATATAGTAATACGCATGCGCCTAATTCACTTGCTAAACACTCCGTGATGGACGGCGATAAGAATCTGGAAGACGGGGTCATGATACACCCATCGGAAGAGCATTATGGTGCTCGATTGCAACCAGATAAGTAATGTTCTAATTCAGATGTCGCATTTATTAAGACTATGTCCCACACCCGGTTAAAACCCGATCAAGGGTGTGTGTGTGGGGGGGGGGGGTGTGTGGGGGAGGGGGGGGGGGGGTGTGTGGCAGTTATATTCCAAACAAACACTATACAAAGGGCAAATTACAATTAATCTATCAATGGCCGATTGAGATTGCTAGTTATTACATGTTTATTCTAGGTATTGATAAGTCAAAAGAGTAATCGTTCTTCGCAGTCTGTACGCGATAGTTTAAAGGGGAACGCCAGACCCTCTATACCTTGTATAAAATGAATCTACTGTCGGTAACGTTCTCAAAAATATAATTGTACGTTAAATTAAGCTATGTGCTCAAATTAGAAATATATATCTTCGTTATTTAAATATGTGATAAATTAGTTAAATTTCTATTCTCGGGTGAGGCGTATGATGTCATAAGCTGAACGTTTCTCTCGCTGTCACCAGACGCTATCACAATAAAATTGCGAATTGCATTTTATAAGGGGGTTCTCTTCAGCGGTGTTAAGAATATATAAACTATACTTGCGCAAAAGTTGAAGAATATATAATAACAGTTCTTTGTCTGATTTCTCTGATGGTGCCGATTTGGCATCCAGTTTTGATCGTGAGATAAATGAAGGACGCGATAATATAAGTATAGCAGTACAATTGTCACTTTTGAATCAACACTCAATGGCGCTACGGCAGATAATGGTATTAAAGTTTCATCTACTAATATGAGAGTTTAAATAGATCTTATATACATCCCAATACATCTTTAGATACCTATGTTTTCATATTAGCCTCAAAACGTTGTGAGATATTGTAATATGCATGTAATTGGCAGGAATCTTCATAGAAAATGGCCATCTTAAGGTTCGGCAACTAATGAATGAAAATAACAAATAAATTCCATAAATTTACGATAGTGCGATAAACGTCCTAATCTCTTCAATCTGTACATATATAAATCACGTCGATAACGTTATCACCGATAGAGCTATAACCATCCAAATGCATGCACGCCCGGGGTGAGTTCAGGAAGGGAAATGTTCGGCGAACGTTCGCTTATTTATGTTCGCTGTTCTCGGCGAACTATATTCGCCTTCCTGAACTAGTTGTCATGCGAAGCTTCGACGAGCATTCTTTTACGACGTCACGTGCTCGTTATGAGGGTTAACTTTTTGTCAGATCCGATTCATTATGATGTCATATTTATTACGTCATAATGAATATCAGAAAATTATACTAACATAAAATCTGAAAAATCGTCATCCATAAACACAGCCCTGATTATCACAGGACAACAAAATGAGGCCATGGACAAACATGAACCACTATTGTTAGTAACATTAGATGCATGCAAAGCCTTTGATACTGTATGGCATTCCTCCCTTTTGCGAAAGATATACAGCGTCCGCATGACAGGTTCACTATAGACTATTATCAAAGAGATGTACTCGGGTGCCCAGACAGCCGTCAAAGCGAACACGTGTACAGCTCACCCCTTCCAGATATACCAAGGTGTTCGTCAAGGTGGCATACTCTCATCCATTCACGACAAACAGTTCAATAATAAATTTCTACATACTATTGAAGACGTAAATATTGGTTCACAAATTGGACATATCAACTGCAGTGCACCTACATGTGCAGATGACATTGCAATATTGGCAGACAATACAAATTACTTGCAGGAGCTTCTTACCATCGTGGAAAGATATACAAAAGAAGAAAGATATACTATTAATCCGCAGAAATCTGCTATCATATCATTGAGCAAACATGTGAACGAGTTGGGTACGATATCACTAGCGGGAGATGTCATCAAAGAGTCAGTGAGTGAAACACACCTTGGAATTGAACGGTCGGTCTCGAATAAGGAGAATGTTGAAAAGTTTATCAACTCAACTCGCAGAACACTGTACTCAATGATGGGTGCTGGCTTACATGGACATGGCGGTCTCTCTCCTATTGTATCAAGTCACATTTGGAAAATCTATTGTCTTCCCAGACTCCACTATGGCCTAGAAGTACTAAAGATAACACAAGTAGCTATTAATGACTTTGAACAGTTCCAGCGATCAGTTCATCGACAGCTACAATCACTTCGTTCAAACACAGCATCAGTCTCAGTTTTGAGTTTGTTGGTGTAAGACCAGTCTAAGCTGAACTTGATAGCAGGAAACTAATCCTTCTTCGCAATATCCTTTCAGAAAAGAATACTATTGATCATCAAATAGCGGCCCGGCAAATCGCTATCAATAGCAACAATTGGTTCTCTGAGTGCCGTAGTATCCCTCACAAATATGAGTTAGCAAGCATATACGAGCTGATTCATAACACTCCTACAAAAGATAAATGGAAATCAAAAGTACAAGACGCAATTAATACTGCAGTCCAAGCACAATGGCACGAAGAATCGCTAATGAAGTCATCTCTGAAGTACTTGTGTATTAACTCATGTGCGGTGGGATCAGTTCACCACTGTTGGAGCTCAGTTGATAATAACGTTAGAGATGCTAGGCGTGCTGCCATAAAACCGAAATTATTAACTGGATCATATACACTTCAATCAAATCGAACTGGCTTCAATCAGCATAACACGCCGGATACATGCCTGCTTTGTCGCGATGCTCCTGAGGATAGGATTCATTTTCTAGTAACCCACAAAGCGACTGAAAACTGCAGAAAATCCTATATAAATAACATTCAAATCATACCGCAAGACCAAAATCACCCAGACATCAACAAGAACATTATGGCGAGTCCTTCACTTGTAGCACAGCTAATTTTAGATCATGAAAATATGAAGTCAGAGCGCGGTCTTCAACTATCTCCAAAAAAATCAACACAAATTGCTAGGATCACCGGTTTTCTCTGCTATGCACTGCAAAGTATTAGAAGTAATGCTATGTATCAGCTTGCATCTTCTTCCCCTGCTAACTATCTTTTAAACGACTGCAATGTACATGTAAGTGTACGAGCTGTTAATATGAACTGTCTTTTAAATGCAAGAATTAACACACCGTTGATGCTAGAACACTCTAACTGAACGATCTTTAGTAACTGTTTTAATTTAAATCTGACCATATTATACTTGATTGCCGACAACGAGCGCTAAAGTTTGTGCCTCGCGAAAGGGACGTCAGAAGAAAAAGAGGAATATTTACCCTGACTTCAGGGTTGAGCCCACAGTGGCTGGAATTACATACAGTACAATAGTACATAGCGTTTTTTAACACCATTTTAATCGGATTTATATATAAATGTCGCAGGAAAGTTTTACACAGTGGCTTAAATATGGGCTCTACGATAGAACTGCGTGTTTTATGCAAACGATGGTGACCCTTCTTGTGTCCTCCTTTAATGCTTAATGCGCTAAGCAATCAATGGACCTTTCCATTTTTAGCTATGCCCCGCCCATCACTAGCTAAGCTCCACCCACACCTCGCCGTGTTTGGATTGATCGATCCCCTAATGCCCTAGCTATCAATTTCCTGAAAACTATACATGGAAGCTGTTGAATATTTTGTAACTAATTAGACTGGGTGCTGTTGCTGCCATAGGCAGCAACAGCGCCCAGTCAAATTAGTTTCAAAATATTCAACAGAATATGTATTAAATTGTAAAAGCAAACAATTTGTACAACAGCCCATAGACCGTCATCAAATATGCGTTCGTGACGTACTTATCGACGTCATTCATTATGATGTCATTGTACACACCACGCAGTTCATTATGACGTCATATGATGGGTGGGTACTCTGGAAAGGTGAATTAGTATAGACATCATAATGCAGCTTCGACTGGCGAATACTACTTAACTAAAGTCGCCTAATTGGCAGTTGAACGCACATTTTCAGACTAGATTGTCTGAAAATGTTTTGTTTGACTGGCGAATAGTCAATTATAGAAAACACTAATTCGCTATTCGAACATGAACAATTTCCATTTCATTTCTCTTTTGATCACTCAGGCCATTACAAAATGGCATGTGAGGCTATACGTGAGAACATATCGATAACCGAGGCTAATTCGAGAGCTACATAATACATCTTTCTATACAACTCGTTAAAACATAGCCGTCGATAAGATCAATACGATTTGCTGCGTCAACCTATACTAATAATCATTATGTCGTACTCATATGAAAAGTCACTCTAGCTGCTTCAGTCAATATTGGCATTAACGATGACTACCAAATTAGCATGCATCCCCCGTGAGCATCTCGCGAGCTGTATGGACAATACTCATGTTACTATTATTATTAGGTCTGTCTTTGAGAATAATTAGTTTTGTAAATATAATCAGTATACGGTTCAAATAACTCAGCCATTTACTCTCCAACAGAGCGTTCCAGAGAGGTCCGCGATCGATTGGCATATATATGTATATAACTCAAACGCTCGCTGTCAAACAGGAAACCCTGTCACAAACTACACTTTCTAGCTAAGCACCGCCCATTTCGAGCTAAGCTCCGCCCATTTTAAACGCACGGTTGAATAGAGTTTAACACGGAATCCTGCAGTCTGAGAATCTCAATTTCATGGTAACTATGCAGGTAAGCAGCAGCATATTTTGAAAATAATTTGACTGAAACCTGTTGCTGCCTATGTAAATTGATGTAACAATAGTCAACAGAACATTTCCAAAATAGTAGATAGTAAATTCACCAAAGAGATACAATTCGGGGCCTTTTGTGACGACCTTTTCCCCTTTTGTGACGACGAACCTACGACATTATGATTAATTCTAATTTGCCTATGCGCTGTTGCTGCATGTTACAGCTGCCAGTTTAATTAGTTTCAGAATATTGAAATTGAAAATCTGGGAATTCAAAGCAATAAAACTAATTCAATCGCGCATATGAGGTGGGCGGATCTTAGCTATAAATGGGCGGGACATAGCTAGAAATGGGTGGGACATAGCTATAGATGGGCGGGACATAGGTAGAAATGGGCGGGACATAGCTAGAAATGGGCAGGACGTAGGTAGACATGGGCGGGTCATAGCTAGAAATGGGCGGGACATAGGTAGAAATGGGCGGGACATAGCTAGAAATGGGTGGGACTTAGCTAAAAATGGGTGGGATTTAGCTAGAAATGGATCCTTATATTCTGATCAACATCTTCTGAACCCTTTAATGACAAAGTTTAGTCAAGAAAATCTAAATATTTCCTTATTGAATGTCCTTTTGCAAGCAAAGAGAATACTATTTTTTTTACAATTTACCACTGTAATAGCTGGCTCGGATACCGAGCAGTCATTCCAGTGGTAAATTGTAAAAATCTAATTTGACTGGCCGCTGTTTCTACCATAGTTTCCAAATATTCAACAGATTACCTGTATAGTTCTCTGGAAATTGATAGTCAGGAAGATCAGAGATCGATCGATCCCAACACGGGTGAAGCGTGGGTGGAGCTTAGCTAAAGATGGGCGGGGCATAGCTAAAACTGGATTCCTCTATTACAGATTTTCCCTAATAGTGCTGCGAAAAAGAGCACGAGATTCTTGTCACCAAGAGGCCATATTTGAATTTCAATACAATAATACCAGAGGTTCATAATATAGTAGTATGGACATCTGATAATACATATAGGACATATAATACGTGTACGCTGTTGGATATTATCACCGAATATTTCACTCATTGCAAAGAACGTACCTTTCCAGCTTTAGCTATGCCCCGCCCACATCTAGCTAAGCTCCACCCACACTTCGCCGTGTTGGGATCGATCGATCTCTGAACTCCCTAACTATTAATTACCTGAAAACTATACAGGTAAGCTGTTGAATATTTTATACCTAATTTGACTGGGTGTTGATGCTGCCTATGGCAGCAACAGCGCCATGACAAATTAGTTTCAAAATAGTCAACAGAATATTTATTAAACAGTAAATACATACAATTCGTACAACAACGCATAGTCCGTCTTCAAATATGCGTTAGTGACTTACTTATCTACGTCATTCATGACGCCACTCATTATGATGCCATTCTACACGTCACGCAGTTGATTATGACGTCATACGATGGATGGTTAAAGTGGAAAGATATTGTGTGCCGTTATTTGACGTAAAGAATTAAATGGTATTGCAAGGGGGTGTTTTCTGAACGATGATCACCACCACATTCTTATTTTCAAATTGTACAGGAATAACATTGATCAAATCAATTGACCTTTCAGTTTTAGCTATGCCCCGCCCATCTTTAGCTAAGCTCCACCCACACCACGCTTGTATTGGGATCGAGTGATCCCGGAACGCCCTGACTATCAATTTCCAGGCAAGCCGTTAAATATTTTGAAACTAGTTTGACTGGGTGTTGCTGCTGCCTATGGCAGCAACAGCGCCCAGTCAAATTTGTTTCAAAAGATTCAACGGCATGTTTATTAAACAGTAAAGACATACAATTTGTACAACAACCCGTAGCCCATTATCACTTCTACGTTCCTGACGTACCTCTCTACGCCATTCGTGACGTCATTGATTATCATCTGACTCATCACGTAGGTGACCATGAGTCATATGATGTATGGATAAACTGAAAAGGCCCATTGCAAAAAGGATTCGATGGAAGTAAAGGCGTGTTGTTATTGTATCCAACGCGTCTACGTGGCACATTTTGAGATGAAACTTACCGCGACGACGTAGATGAAAAGTTTACCTGCTAAATTGGACCTATTGAGAGGTTACCCGTGCGAAATTATCTTACCTGTATGATTTGATTGTATAGCGTCCCTATCGCTTTATCCACAACAGGATTCTCACCCTGTGGCGTATTTGCCAACACACTGTGCAGGTATCCCGTCAGACCATCCAGCAATGACGAAATGCATTCTGGGTTAGAAGCTAGTTTGATCAGTGTGTGCAACGAGCGCTCGGTATCTTCCTGTGAGGGTTTATCTGAAATATAAGCAAAGATGACGTGTACAAATGCGCCATTTATCCGAATTTTGTCGTCGTAAACCGACAAACCAGGACATGTTATGAGTAGTACACCATCTGTGCCTTCCTATCCTTATAAGCTCATTAAGTGATGACGTATGTCTACGTCCGGTTCCACCTTGTTGATCAGCAACAAATGATAACGCAATAAAACACAATTATGACTAAATAAACGCAAAGTTAAGTAACACTTCAGGGTCTATTAAACTGTGGATGACGTATACACGGCACTCATGATATCATCTATCCCGGAAGTTATGTAAAACTTAGAGCAGAATATATTCATATTACGAGTATTGGAACAATTTATCATTCGACGGATGTAATCTAAGGAAGTAAAACTTGTTTAGATGGTTCAGGTTTCTCCAATACTCCAGGTGGTAACCGATGTTAACCATTGCTTTATGTTCTATTTATATGTGGACGGTGGAATTGATCATTTGGATGTGGTAGCTGGACATATCTATGTCACACCCATTCGCTGGACCAGAGCTCGCTATCACCCGAGATGGATATACTGAAACTAATTTGACTGGGAGCTGTTGTTGTCATATGCCGCAACAGCACTCTCGCAAACTTGTTTTCAAAATAATCAAAAGGTTACCCGTAAAGTTATCTGAATATTAGTCTTATGGGAATTCAGGATTTAAAGTATATAAAAATCGATGCCAATACGGGTAAGGCGTTCGGAGTTTACGTTAGCTAGAAATGGGCGGATCTGAGCTAGAAATGGGTGGAAATAGATCCCTTTATTAGAAGACCGAAGGTCTTTCGGAAACACTATGCGTACATTGCTATTTTCATACTGACATGCACGCCTCTGTATCCTTGTTCAGGCTATAATATCACAGAGGCCTAGTCGTTGGTGTGCACAAAGCAAACACTTATTTCATCACTGA
Organism: Chaetoderma sp. LZ-2023a; assembly: GCA_034401795.1. Classification (NCBI taxonomy): domain Eukaryota; kingdom Metazoa; phylum Mollusca; class Caudofoveata; order Chaetodermatida; family Chaetodermatidae; genus Chaetoderma; species Chaetoderma sp. LZ-2023a. The sequence goes on from CM067369.1 coordinate 259,056,198, forward strand.
AATCTAAAGATCTCACTTTCAAACCACCAGATAGGTTCGATGTTGATTATTTTGCAAACAATTTGAGTGTCCCCTCCCCTCGAAACCCCCATACGTTTAACGGCCTCAAGAGTTGTACACAAAAATCACGATCTTGCTTGCATATACCAATGCAGCAAGCAGCTTCGAGTCAAATTAGTTAACAGTATTTTCAGCATATTACTTTGTAAATCAATTGTTCTAGCCGATGCATTAAGGTAGATACTCTCCTCAGCCATTCCCGGAAGACGTCCAATCAAGTTGTGAGAGATCATATACAAGCCACGGAAACAGTTATCTAACGCCCAATTAACTCTCTCACACCCTCGTCCCACAAGGCGAATATTCTTTATTCAATAACGTACTCCGGGGATTAACCGCCGTCCGAGGCGTAAAGTGGATTTACCGTGCTATTACCGTGGTTGACACAGCGGCACATAGCGAGTGATGACAGACGAACTAAATTGGATTTACTCGGTCTACATGGATAAAAGAGAGGTCACGGCAACTTTGGCATTTTAGACTATATGTAATTTCAAAGGTAAATTAGTTTCCAAGGAATTTTTTATTATTATTTATCTGTTCGTCTCATGTGTTCTGCGTGTTTATCATTATCTGGTCTTGGTCCATGAATGAATGAATGAACGTGGTCGTATTGTGGAATATTAACACGATTCAAACGTTTAAAACTAACTTTCTTTAGGCCTACTTTGGTAAGCGTTCGCGCATAAACGCGCTTCTTCACGCCGACTTCTAGCTAAGCTCCACCCACACTTTGCCAGTGTTGCGATCGATCGATCCCACTCCATGGATCTCAATTTCCAGAAAACCATACTGTAAGCTGTTGAATACTTTGAAACTAATTTGACTGGGTTCTAGCTCTCTGCCATTCTGATTTGATGTCGGATGAGAGGGTGACCATAAGCCCACCCCCCATCATTATATCACGTGACTCCTGTCTTCCAATGTGGTGAGCTTAAGCGTAATTAGCGTAATGATTGGCAATGGTTAATGCATAGCGCTAGGATGATTGACAGGCTAGATGTCTGGACTCGTCTTTTCCTGGGAACTGATTCAATCATGAAGGCCCATCCCCTCGTTAAATCACGTGTCTCCTAGCATCCAATGAGGTGAGCTTAAGGCTAAATAGCGTAATGACGTGTGACATGCATTAATTGATCAGCAAAATCGTATAAAAGCGGTTTAAAGATCTGGCCTGTTAAGCCGTAATGTTTTGATTTTGTTTAAATTGTTTGTTCAACGTTCATTATAATTAAGAATTCTGCATATTTCATGGGTTGTGATATGCCAGTTGTTCTCGGTAACAATGTGCATGTATGCGTCATGAAACGTAACGACGAATTTGTAGTAGACATACACGAGTTTAGTGTTGGTAGTGTTTACCCCACCAAATGTGGTGTGCTTATTATGTATGGCAGGCAATACGTTTCGAAATTTCGCAGCCATGATTCTAGCATTCGAAGAAACTGTGCATAGAGCTAGGTGTTTAGATAGTGGAGAGCAGATTAATTACATATATGAATTAGAACCTCAATTATACGTCACTCTCAGGGCTAAATATCCGTACGTCAATCAGGGCTAAATATCCGTACGTCAAGCTAACTTGCTACTTTATTTCCCCAGGACAAACTGGAGAATTCTGAAAGAGAACGTGCATGAAATTCTCGGCGCAATAACGAACGCCACGCTCGTGGAAGTGTTTATACATGAAAAACAACGGGACCAATCGATTTTAACATGTCTCGGTCGGGTCACGCAATACTGAAAAAAAACCCCATTTCTACAGCTGATCGTCAATATCTAGATAAAACTCGTGATGGTTGAAACCATACTCTCCAAAGATTCCAGAGATCAGTTATTAAGCGTTAGATTAATGTCTGATGCGTGTCGTTCAGAGAATGGGCATAGACAAATCAAGCTATGCTGTTACGTGCCTTTACTCTCCGGCTCTAGAGTCAACTTAAAGTTAATGGTTGACGCGAGACGCTCGGTTTTAAATAGTCAGAACTCTAAGCAGCGGTGTAAATGTTAATTCAAAGTTAATGTCAGATGGGTTATATAATATTACTACGGTTGAAGAGCTTAAACTAACTGCAGTTTTAGGTTGTGGTGCGGTAAAGACTAAGGATTACATATTCTCGAGAACCTGTATGACTCCATTCCTGGGATTAATGTCTAAGCAACCAGGCGATGCCATCGATGTAGCTGATTCTGATTCTGAAATAGACCAGGCCATTCAGAACCTTATCAATCAATATCCCCAGAGGATCTCGGTGCATTAGATTTCGCTATTCAACAGGGGTCTACGGATGCAGAAGAAATGCCATCGAGATTCGAACCGTTGCCGGATACGTTGAGTTCTAATGATTTGCCGGATTACAAAGACCCATGTTTTATATCGGCAGACTCGCCCAGCAATGTTGAAATCTACACTAACCCGGACGTTACCGCATATATGCTTGATACATTCCATCAAGTTATAAATGAACGTGAATATCTGAGTTTTGGCTCCAAGATGTTCTCCAATCTACCAGAGACAATAATACGGCTATTTTCGCAAACTTATTGAATTTGGTAATCCATAGCCCAGCCATTAGCGAATGCTACGGATGTCAACACGACAGACCATCTCAGAGTGAACACCAGTGCATGGGTATCGATTATTTCTTAAGGCCTATCGACAATGTAGAATTATATTACTTAAACGCATTAGAACATGTGTCTAAAATCAATTTCCTTCATGCACTGTTTACTTACCCAACTTTATATTTGAATGTCTTTGAGTTATACAAAGCTTGTAAGATGGATTGGGTAAACGATGTATCATCGGATAATGGGTTTTCGAGGGTGTAAGCACATTTTCACCGATTTAATATAAGAGTAGGAATTTTATCAACAAATTTGGTCAATTTCGTAACTAGCAAACATTCACTGAAATAAAACATGCATAAAAATAAAAATAACCCCTAAAATAAACTTACTGCTTTTAAATACCCACTACCTGGTCTACAGATGCAATCTCAGTATTGCGTCATGTGTTTTCGAGGGTGCTGTAATCATGTAATTTCAACTCTAGTGAGGCGGTAAATTAATGTCATTTTTATTATTTGAGCAAAGGAGAGTCTGTTACCGACAATAATGCCATAAACCTGTCTGATGCAAACACAGATCTTAATTTATAGTTGTAAATCCAAATCAGGTTATATTCCGCTTTTCGTAATAACCGGGTAGCAGCAAATTTCAGCCAAAACATTAAAAAAGTTAAAAATTTTCAGTTTTTCGCTTGGAAATTGGTAAATGTGGTATTGAAAATGAACATAAGTGTTTTACCTACCGGAAAATAGAAAACAATTATTGAAATTTGTATGGTATGTGGTAACTAGGGCCTGTTTGAATTGCCATTGCGGGTAGAGAAAAATCATTCTAGATCTGAAAGCTACATAAGCACCCCATGCCAGTTCCACGCTTCGGGAGAAATAAATTATTGCTATGGCAACGCGTCTATGCTACTCAGCACAGTAACTGGCAGATGTCGTTTGACGCAAAAACTGGATTGATTTGTACGTTTCCTTACGAGTTATCGGTATTTTTATCATGGGTCAAAAAAGTATTAGTGAAAATACATGTTTTTCACGACACTGACATTAAAATGCATAAACTAATCACTTGTACTACGCGCATCTTTTAAAAATCTACACTTGTGGTGTAAAAATACTGTATCTATTTAATGACACATGATTTATTGACGTCGCCTAAGCGACGCGCATGTGAGAACGTCAAAAGTACATACCCTCGAAATCACATGGCCCTCGAAAACACGTTACTGGACGATACTACGCACTGTTTATAAACTGCACGAATAATGTAATTAAAGCCTAACATTAGCTACAGAGTTATAACATATAATTATTGAATTCGTCGTTTTTTCTCAATCAAATTTCGCTTGTATTATAGTTATTAAAATATATATATATAATAATTAATGTTAATTAATAATAACAACAATAAGTGCCTGGAAGGTTCTCTGCGTCTGCATTAACTCTAAGGAATGCTGGTTTTCTGATGCATTTAGGAAGAAAGAATATGTCCGCTTTGCAATCATAATGAAATTGGAGCCGAATACCGTTACATATTTATTTGCGAATTTTTAAAAGATAAACTGTTAGAAATTCTGCCTAAACATTATTGTAAATTTTCTAAACTATCTTCAACCAAGAACAAAAATCTACTAATAAAACACATGATTGAAATAATTAATAAACAGTTTCAACATTGACGAACCCTATACATACACCATATTCTCCATTCATGACGGGTGTGCACTGGCGTGAGTGCATTGGTGCTGTGGCAGCGACAGCACCCAGTCAAATTAGTTAAAAATATTGTGTGACCGCAATCAGCATGTGCGCCACAGATCTGCATGGGCGACGGCAAATCCGCACATGCAGATTTCGTACGGCCGCAAATTCGCACATGCTGCCACAAAGGCCGCACGTGCGGCCACAAATCCACACGACCATACGGATGGATGGTAGCAAATCTGTATGTGCGGTCTCAAATCCGCACATTTATACATGCTGCCGAGTGTGGCGTTCACGCGTACATGCGATCCTATAGAATGTCTCAAATTCAATACCTTTTCTCACTACAGTTTAAACAGCCCAAAGGGTCGGACGTGTATTTTATCTGCATAGTAGTTAGAGGAACCTTAGCCTGTAAGAAGATTTCTACAACTACAACCTAAAACTCCCTGACTAGCAATTTCCAGAAAACTATAAGTGTAAGCTGTTGAATATTTTGAAATTAATTCGATCGTCGATGTTACTGCTTATGGCGGCAATTTTAATTGAAAACTGAAAGAACTATCGCCTATAACCCATTCACACCCTGAGTCAACTTAGGTTGGAATTTTCCCCCAATAATGGGTGGCCGCTCGAGGTGCGTTAAAATGTAATAGGTAGTTATTAATCTAAATCGATTGAAAATAGATTTGTTGAACCTTGTACGACTCTGATGATCATTACACATGGTCAGAGTTGTTTCAAAGCTCAACTAGTTAATTTTAATTGGGTGAAGTAATAACTAACCGATTGTCCTTATGCGATACATTGACCCTTGTACATTGAGCCTTGTACATCGTCACGGCTAAAAAGATCCAAGTTTAATGATCAATCCATTAGACTAACCGAGTCGCCTTCTACAATCACTTGACAATTGCCCTTACACAATAGATTGACCATTTAGAATTAATCTCCCATGATTGAATGAGTTCCCAGAGTCAGAAAAAAAGACGAGTCCAGGCTTGCAACCAGTCATTAATCATTACGCTATCCATTAACCATTGCCAATCATTATGCTAAGTACCATTAAGCTCACCTCATTGGATGCCAGGAGATCCATGATTTAATGAAGGGGCGGGTTGTTGTGATTGAATGAGTTCCCAGGAAAAGACAAGTCCAGACATGCAACATATCAATCATACTTACGCTATGCAGTAACCCGTGTCAATTATTATGCTAATTACCCGTAAGCTCACATCATTGGATGCCAGGAGACACATGGTCTAACGAAGGGGTGGGGCTTCGTGATTGAATGAGTTCCCAGGAAAGATGAGTCCAGACATCTAGCCTGTCAATCATCCTAGCGCTATGCATTAACAATTGTCAATCATTGCGCTAATTACTATTAGGCTTACCTCATTGGATGACAGGAGTCACATGATTTAATGAAGGGGAGGGGCTTATAGTCAGCCTCTACATCTAACATCCAATCAGAATTGCGGAGAGCTAGGCTCATCAAAGGAAAACCGACGCAAAAGGGGGCGGTGATTAAAGGAAAAAAGGTGTCCAAATAACAAATGGAAGAAAATCCTACTGAAAGTTATTGCTGCCTGAGGCAGCAACTACTTAAAATGTGTGATAAAATGGACTCAGCTCGCCTCTTCTGTACTGTGTTTCACATTGCCCGTTATATGGCTTGTAAATACCATGACGTCAGCAAAAGAACACAACGAGATATCAGGTGATGGCGGAAACTTGTCACAACTATGTAGTACTATAGACCAGTATGTAGAGCTCTAGACCAGTATGTAGAGCTATACACCAGTATGTAGTGCTATAGACCAGCATGTAGAGCTAAAGACCAATATGTAGAATTATAGACCAGTATGTAGAGCTATAGACCAGTATGTAGAGCTATAGACCAGTATGTAGAACGATAGACCAGTATGTGGAGCTATAGATCTGTATGTAGATCTCTAGACCATTATGTAGATTTCTAAACCAGTATGTGGATCTCTAGACCAGTATGTAGATCTCTAGACCAATATGTAGAGTTATAGACCAGTATGTAGATCTCTGGCCCAGTATGTAGATCTCTAGACCAGTATGTAGATCTCTAGACCAGTATGTAGAGCTATAGACCAGTATGTAGAGCTATAGACCAGTTTGTAGATCTCTAGACCAGTATGTAGATCTCTAGACCAGTATGTAGAGCTATAGACCAGTATGTAGAGCTATAGACCAGTATGTAGAGCTCTAGACCAGTATGTAGAGCTATAGACCAGTATGTAGATCTCTAGACCAGTATGTAGAGCTATAGACCAGTATGTGGAGTTATAGACCAGTATGTAGATCTCTAGACCAGTAAGTAGCTCTCTAGACCAGTATGTACAGTTATGGACGACTATGTAGAGCTATAGACCAGGATGTAGAACTATAGACCAATATTTAGATCTCTAGACCAGTATGTAGAGTTATAGACCAGTATGTAGAGTTATAGACCAGTATGTAGAGTTATAGACCAGTATGTAGAGCTATAGACCAGTATGTAGAGCTCTAGACCAGTATGTAGAGCTATAGACCAATATGTTGAGTTCTAGACCAGGATGTAGAGCTATACACCAGTATGTGGAGCTATAGACCAGTATGTACAACTATAGACCCGTATGTAGAGCTATAGACCAGTATGTAGATCTGTAGACCAGTATGCAGAGCTCTAGACCAGTATGTAGATCTCTAGACCAGTATGTAGAGCAATAGACCAGTATGTAGAGCTCTAGACCAGTATGTAGGGCTATAGACCAATATGTAGAGTTATAGACCAGTATGTAGAGCTCTAGACCAGTATGTAGAGCTATAGACCAATATGTAGAGTTATAGACCAGTATGTAGAGCTATAGACCACTATGTAGAGCTCTAGACCAGTATGTAGAGCTATAGACCCGTATGTAGACTGTAGAGCTATAGCCCAGAGTGTAGGGCTCTAGGCCAGTATGTAGATCTCTAGACCAGTATGTGGAACTCTAGACCAGTATGTAGAGTTATAGACCAGTATGTGGAACTCTAGACCAGTATGTAGAGTTATAGACCAGTATGTAGATCTCTAGATCAGTATGTAGAGTTATAGACCAGTATGTAGATCTCTAGACCAGTAAGTAGCTCTCTAGACCAGTATATACAGTTATAGACGAGTATGTAGAGCTATAGACCAGTATGTAGAGCTATAGACCAGGATGTGGTGCTATGGACCGGTATGTAGAGCTATAGCCGGGTATGTAGAGCTCTAGACCAATATTTAGAGCTCTAGACCAGCATGTAGAGTTATAGACCAGTATGTAGAGCTATAGACCAGTATATAGAGCTATAGAACAATATGTAGAGTAATAGACCAAGAAGTAGATCTCTAGACCAGTATGTGGTGCTATAGACCAGTATGTAGAGCCATAGACGAGTATGTAGAGCTATAGACCGGTATGTAGATTTCTAGACCAGTATGTACAGCTATAGACCAGTATGTAGATCTCTAGACCAGTATGTAGATCTCTAGACCAGTATGTAGAATTATAGACCAGTATGGAGATCTCTAGACCAGTATGTAGATCTCTAGACCAGTGTGTAGATCTCTTGAACAGTATGTAGATCTCTAGACCAGTATGTAGATCTCTAGACCAGTATGTAGAGTTATAGACCAGTATGTAGATCTCTAGACCAGTATGTAGATCTCTAGACCAGTATGTAAAGCTATAGACCAGTATGTAGAACTCTAGACCAGTATGTAGAGCTCTAGACCAGTATGCAGAGCTATAGATCGATATGTAGAGTTATAGCCGAGTATGTAGAGCCATAGACCAGAATGTAGAGCTATAGACCAGTATGTAGATCTCTAGACCAGTATGTAGAATTATAGACCAGTATGTAGATCTCTAGATCAGTATGTAGATCTCTAGACCGGTATGTAGATCTCTAGACCAGTATGTAGATCTCTAGACCAGTATGTAGCTCTCTAGACCAGTATGTAGAGTTATAGACCGGTATGTAGATCTCTAGACCAGTATGCAAAGCTCTATACCAGTATGTAGAGTTATAGACCAGTATGTAGATCTCTAGACCAGTATGTAGATCTCTAGACCAGTATGTAGATCTCTAGACCAGTATGTAGCTCTCTAGACCAGTATGTAGAGTTATAGACCGGTATGTAGATCTCTAGACCAGTATGTAGATCTCTAGACCAGTATGTAGCTCTCTAGACCAGTATGTAGAGTTATAGACCGGTATGTAGATCTCTAGACCAGTATGTAGAGCTATAGACCGGTATGTAGATCTCTAGACCAGTATGTAGAGTTATAGACCGGTATGTAGATCTCTAGACCAGTATGTAGAGCTATAGACCAGTATGTAGAGTTATAGACCGGTATGTAGATCTCTAGACCAGTATGTAGAGTTATAGACCGGTATGTAGATCTCTAGACCAGTATGTAGAGCTATAGACCAGTATGTAGAGTTATAGACCGGTATGTAGATCTCTAGACCAGTATGTAGAGGTATAGACCGGTATGTAGATCTCTAGACCAGTATGTAGAGCTATAGACCAGTATGTAGAGTTATAGACCGGTATGTAGATCTCTAGACCAGTATGTAGAGCTATGGACCAGCATGTAGAGCTATAGACCAGTATGTAGATCTCTAGACCAGTATGTAGATCTCTAGACCAGTATGTAGATCTCTAGACCAGTATGTAGCTCTCTAGACCAGTATGTAGAGTTATAGACCGGTATGTAGATCTCTAGACCAGTATGTAGATCTCTAGACCAGTATGTAACTCTCTAGACCAGTATGTAGAGTTATAGACCGGTATGTAGATCTCTAGACCAGTATGTAGAGCTATAGACCGGTATGTAGATCTCTAGACCAGTATGTAGAGTTATAGACCGGTATGTAGATCTCTAGACCAGTATGTAGAGCTATAGACCAGTATGTAGAGTTATAGACCGGTATGTAGATCTCTAGACCAGTATGTAGAGTTATAGACCGGTATGTAGATCTCTAGACCAGTATGTAGAGCTATAGACCAGTATGTAGAGTTATAGACCGGTATGTAGATCTCTAGACCAGTATGTAGAGGTATAGACCGGTATGTAGATCTCTAGACCAGTATGTAGAGCTATAGACCAGTATGTAGAGTTATAGACCGGTATGTAGATCTCTAGACCAGTATGTAGAGCTATGGACCAGCATGTAGAGCTATAGACCAGTATGTAGATCTCTAGACCAGTATGTAGAGTTATAGACCAGTATGTAGAGCTTTAGACCAGTATGTAGAGTTATAGACCAGTATGTAGAGCTATAGACCAGTATGTAGAGCTGTAGACCCGTATGCAGAGCTCTAGACAAGTATGTAGAGCCATAGCCCAGTATGTGGAGCTATAGACCAGTATGTAGAGCTTTAGACCAGTATGAAGAGTTATAGACCAGCATGTAGAGCTATAGACCAGTATGTAGAGCTATAGACCAATATGTAGAGCCGTAGACCAGTATGTAAAGCTCTAGAACAGTATGTAGAGCTATAGACCAGTATGTAGATCTCTAGACCAGTATGTAGAGCCATAGACCAGTATGTAGAGCTATAGACCAGCATGTAGAGCTATAGACAGGTATGTGGAGCTATAGACCTGTATGCAGATATCTAGACCAGTATGTAGATCTCTAGACCAGTATGTAGAGTTATAGACCAGTATGTAGATCTCTAGAGCAGTATGTAGATCTCTAGACCAGTATGTAGAGCTATAGACCTGTATGTAGAGTTATAGACGAGTATGTAGGGTTATAGACGAGTATGTAGAGTTATAGACGAGGATGTAGAGCTCTAGACCAGTATGTAGATCTCTAGACCAGTATGTAGATCTCTAGACCAGTATGTAGAGTTATAGACCAGTATGTAGAGTTATAGACCAGTATGTAGATCTCTAGAGCAGTATGTAGCTCTCTAGAGCAGTATGTAGATCTCTAGACCGGTATGTAGAGCTATAGACCAGTATGTAGAGTTATAGATGAGTATGTAGAGTTATAGACCAATATGTAGAGTTATAGACCAGTATGTAGATCTCTAGAGCAGTATGTAGCTCTCTAGAGCAGTATGTAGATCTCTAGACCAGTATGTAGAGCTATAGACCAGTATGTAGATCTCTAGACCAGTATGTAGAGTTATAGACCAGTATGTAGAGCTATAGACCAATATGTAGAGCTATAGACCAGTATGTAAAGCTCTAGACCAGTATGTAGAGCTATAGACCAGTATGTAGATCTCTAGACCAGTATGTAGAGCTATAGACCAGTATGTAGAGCTATAGACCAGTATGTAAAGCTCTAGACCAGTATGCAGAGCTATAGACCGGTATGTAGAGTTATAGACGAGTATGTAGAGCTATGGACCAGCATGTAGAGCTATAGACCAGTATGTAGATCTCTAGACCAGTATGTAGAGTTATAGACCAGCATGTAGAGCTTTAGACCAGTATGTAGAGTTATAGACCAGTATGTAGATCTCTAGACCAGTATGTAGAGTTATAGACCAGTATGTAGATCTCTAGACCAGTAAGTAGCTCTCTAGACCAGTATATACAGTTATAGACGAGTATGTAGAGCTATAGACCAGTATGTAGAGCTATAGACCAGGATGTGCTGCTATGGACCGGTATGTAGAGCTATAGACGGGTATGTAGAGCTCTAGACCAATATGTAGAGCTCTAGACCAGCATGTAGAGTTATAGACCAGTATGTAGAGCTATAGACCAGTATATAGAGCTATGGACCAGTATGTAGAGCTATAGAACAATATGTAGAGTAATAGACCAAGAAGTAGATCTCTAGACCAGTATGTCGTGCTATAGACCAGTATGTAGAGCCATAGACGAGTATGTAGAGCTATAGACCGGTATGTAGATTTCTAGACCAGTATGTACAGCTATAGGCCAGTATGTAGATCTCTAGACCAGTATGTAGATCTCTAGACCAGTATGTAGAATTATAGACCAGTATGGAGATCTCTAGACCAGTATGTAGATCTCTAGACCAGTATGTAGATCTCTTGACCAGTATGTAGATCTCTAGACCAGTATGTAGATCTCTAGACCAGTATGTAGAGTTATAGACCAGTATGTAGATCTATAGACCAGTATGTAGATCTCTAGACCAGTATGTAAAGCTATAGACCAGTATGTAGAACTCTAGACCAGTATGTAGAGCTCTAGACCAGTATGCAGAGCTATAGATCGGTATGTAGAGTTATAGCCGAGTATGTAGAGCTATAGACCAGAATGTAGAGCTATAGACCAGTATGTAGATCTCTAGACCAGTATGTATAGTCATAGACCAGTATGTCGAGCTAGAGACCAGTATGTAGATCTCTAGACTGGTATGTAGATCTCTAGACCAGTATGTAGATCTCTAGACCAGTATGTAGATCTCTAGACCAGTATGTAGAGTTATAGACCAGTATGTAGAGTTATAGACCAGTATGTAGATCTCTAGACCAGTATGTATAGTTATAGACGAGTATGTAGAGTTATAGACCAGTATGTAGAGTTATAGACCAGTATGTAGATCTCTAGAGCAGTATGTAGCTCTCTAGAGCAGTATGTAGATCTCTAGACCGGTATGTAGAGCTATAGACCAGTATGTAGAGTTATAGATGAGTATGTAGAGTTATAGACCAATATGTAGAGTTATAGACCAGTATGTAGATCTCTAGAGCAGTATGTAGCTCTCTAGAGCAGTATGTAGATCTCTAGACCAGTATGTAGAGCTATAGACCAGTATGTAGATCTCTAGACCAGTATGTAGAGTTATAGACCAGTATGTAGAGCTATAGACCAATATGTAGAGCTATAGACCAGTATGTAAAGCTCTAGACCAGTATGTAGAGCTATAGACCAGTATGTAGATCTCTAGACCAGTATGTAGAGCTATAGACCAGTATGTAGAGCTATAGACCAGTATTTAAAGCTCTAGACCAGTATGCAGAGCTATAGACCGGTATGTAGAGTTATAGACGAGTATGTAGAGCTATGGACCAGCATGTAGAGCTATAGACCAGTATGTAGATCTCTAGACCAGTATGTAGAGTTATAGACCAGCATGTAGAGCTTTAGACCAGTATGTAGAGTTATAGACCAGTATGTAGATCTCTAGACCAGTATGTAGAGTTATAGACCAGTATGTAGATCTCTAGACCAGTAAGTAGCTCTCTAGACCAGTATATACAGTCATAGACGAGTATGTAGAGCTATAGACCAGTATGTAGAGCTATAGACCAGGATGTGCTGCTATGGACCGGTATGTAGAGCTATAGAAGGGTATGTAGAGCTCTAGACCAATATGTAGAGCTCTAGACCAGCATGTAGAGTTATAGACCAGTATGTAGAGCTATAGACCAGTATATAGAGCTATGGACCAGTATGTAGAGCTATAGAACAATATGTAGAGTAATAGACCACGAAGTAGATCTCTAGACCAGTATGTGGTGCTATAGACCAGTATGTAGAGCCATAGACGAGTATGTAGAGCTATAGACCGGTATGTAGATTTCTAGACCAGTATGTACAGCTATAGGCCAGTATGTAGATCTCTAGACCAGTATGTAGATCTCTAGACCAGTATGTAGAATTATAGACCAGTATGGAGATCTCTAGACCAGTACGTAGATCTCTAGACCAGTATGTAGATCTCTTGACCAGTATGTAGATCTCTAGACCAGTATGTAGATCTCTAGACCAGTATGTAGAGTTATAGACCAGTATGTAGATCTATAGACCAGTATGTAGATCTCTAGACCAGTATGTAAAGCTATAGACCAGTATGTAGAACTCTAGACCAGTATGTAGAGCTCTAGACCAGTATGCAGAGCTATAGATCGGTATGTAGAGTTATAGCCGAGTATGTAGAGCTATAGACCAGAATGTAGAGCTATAGACCAGTATGTAGATCTCTAGACCAGTATGTATAGTCATAGACCAGTATGTCGAGCTAGAGACCAGTATGTAGATCTCTAGACTGGTATGTAGATCTCTAGACCAGTATGTAGATCTCTAGACCAGTATGTAGATCTCTAGACCAGTATGTAGAGTTATAGACCGGTATGTAGATCTCTAGACCAGTATGTAAAGCTCTATACCAGTATGCAGAGCTATAGACCGGTATGTAGAGTTATAGACGCGTATGTAGAGCTATGGACCACCATGTAGAGCTATAGACCAGTATGTAGATCTCTAGACCAGTATGTAGAGTTATAGACCAGTATGTAGAGCTTTAGACCAGTATGTAGAGTTATAGACCAGTATGTAGAGCTATAGACCAGTATGTAGAGCTGTAGACCCGTATGCAGAGCTCTAGACCAGTATGTAGAGCCATAGCCCAGTATGTGGAGCTATAGACCAGTATGTAGAGCTATAGACCAGTATGTGGAGCTAAATACCAGTATGTAGAGCTATAGACCAGTATGTAGTGCTCTAGACCAGTATGAAGAGTTATAGACCAGCATGTAGAGCTATAGACCAGTATGTAGAGCTATAGACCAGTATGTAGAGCCCTAGACCAGTATGTAAAGCTCTAGACCAGTATGTAGAGCTCTAGACCAGTATGTAAAGCTCTAGACCAGTATGTAGAGCTATAGACCAGTATGTAGAGCTATAGACCAGCATGTAGAGCTATAGACAGGTATGTGGAGCTATAGACCTGTATGTAGATATCTAGACCGGTATGTAGATCTCTAGACCAGTATGTAGAGTTATAGACCATTATGTAGATCTCTAGACCAGTATGTAGAGCTATAGACCTGTATGTAGAGTTATAGACGAGTATGTAGGGTTATAGACGAGTATGTAGAGTTATAGACGAGTATGTAGAGCTCTAGACCAGTATGTAGATCTCTAGACCAGTATGGAGATCTCTAGACCAGTATGTAGATCTCTAGACCAGTATGTAGATCTCTAGACCAGTATGTAGAGTTATAGACCAGTATGTATAGTTATAGACGAGTATGTGGAATTATAGACCAGTATGTAGAGTTATAGCCCAGTATGTAGATCTCTAGAGCAGTATGTAGCTCTCTAGAGCAGTATGTAGATCTCTAGACCGGTATGTAGAGCTATAGACCAGTATGTAGAGTTATAGACGAGTATGTAGAGTTATAGACCAATATGTAGAGTTATAGACCAGTATGTAGATCTCTAGAGCAGTATGTAGCTCTCTAGAGCAGTATGTAGATCTCTAGACCAGTATGTAGAGCTATAGACCAGTATGTAGAGCTATAGACCAATATGTAGAGCCCTAGACCAGTATGTAAAGCTCTAGACCAGTATGTAGATCTCTACACCAGTATGTAGAGCTATAGACCAGTATGTAGAGCTATAGACCAGTATGTAAAGCTCTAGACCAGTATGCAGAGCTATAGACCGGTATGTAGAGTTATAGCCGAGTATGTAGAGCTATAGACCAGAATGTAGAGCTATAGACCAGTATGTAGATCTCTAGACCAGTATGTATAGTCATAGACCAGTATGTCGAGCTAGAGACCAGTATGTAGATCTCTAGACTGGTATGTAGATCTCTAGACCAGTATGTAGATCTCTAGACCAGTATGTAGATCTCTAGACCAGTATGTAGAGTTATAGACCAGTATGTAGAGTTATAGACCAGTATGTAGATCTCTAGACCAGTATGTATAGTTATAGACGAGTATGTAGAGTTATAGACCAGTATGTAGAGTTATAGACCAGTATGTAGATCTCTAGAGCAGTATGTAGCTCTCTAGAGCAGTATGTAGATCTCTAGACCGGTATGTAGAGGTATAGACCAGTATGTAGAGTTATAGATGAGTATGTAGAGTTATAGACCAATATGTAGAGTTATAGACCAGTATGTAGATCTCTAGAGCAGTATGTAGCTCTCTAGAGCAGTATGTAGATCTCTAGACCAGTATGTAGAGCTATAGACCAGTATGTAGATCTCTAGACCAGTATGTAGAGTTATAGACCAGTATGTAGAGCTATAGACCAATATGTAGAGCTATAGACCAGTATGTAAAGCTCTAGACCAGTATGTAGAGCTATAGACCAGTATGTAGATCTCTAGACCAGTATGTAGAGCTATAGACCAGTATGTAGAGCTATAGACCAGTATTTAAAGCTCTAGACCAGTATGCAGAGCTATAGACCGGTATGTAGAGTTATAGACGAGTATGTAGAGCTATGGACCAGCATGTAGAGCTATAGACCAGTATGTAGATCTCTAGACCAGTATGTAGAGTTATAGACCAGCATGTAGAGCTTTAGACCAGTATGTAGAGTTATAGACCAGTATGTAGATCTCTAGACCAGTATGTAGAGTTATAGACCAGTATGTAGATCTCTAGACCAGTAAGTAGCTCTCTAGACCAGTATATACAGTCATAGACGAGTATGTAGAGCTATAGACCAGTATGTAGAGCTATAGACCAGGATGTGCTGCTATGGACCGGTATGTAGAGCTATAGAAGGGTATGTAGAGCTCTAGACCAATATGTAGAGCTCTAGACCAGCATGTAGAGTTATAGACCAGTATGTAGAGCTATAGACCAGTATATAGAGCTATGGACCAGTATGTAGAGCTATAGAACAATATGTAGAGTAATAGACCACGAAGTAGATCTCTAGACCAGTATGTGGTGCTATAGACCAGTATGTAGAGCCATAGACGAGTATGTAGAGCTATAGACCGGTATGTAGATTTCTAGACCAGTATGTACAGCTATAGGCCAGTATGTAGATCTCTAGACCAGTATGTAGATCTCTAGACCAGTATGTAGAATTATAGACCAGTATGGAGATCTCTAGACCAGTACGTAGATCTCTAGACCAGTATGTAGATCTCTTGACCAGTATGTAGATCTCTAGACCAGTATGTAGATCTCTAGACCAGTATGTAGAGTTATAGACCAGTATGTAGATCTATAGACCAGTATGTAGATCTCTAGACCAGTATGTAAAGCTATAGACCAGTATGTAGAACTCTAGACCAGTATGTAGAGCTCTAGACCAGTATGCAGAGCTATAGATCGGTATGTAGAGTTATAGCCGAGTATGTAGAGCTATAGACCAGAATGTAGAGCTATAGACCAGTATGTAGATCTCTAGACCAGTATGTATAGTCATAGACCAGTATGTCGAGCTAGAGACCAGTATGTAGATCTCTAGACTGGTATGTAGATCTCTAGACCAGTATGTAGATCTCTAGACCAGTATGTAGATCTCTAGACCAGTATGTAGAGTTATAGACCGGTATGTAGATCTCTAGACCAGTATGTAAAGCTCTATACCAGTATGCAGAGCTATAGACCGGTATGTAGAGTTATAGACGCGTATGTAGAGCTATGGACCACCATGTAGAGCTATAGACCAGTATGTAGATCTCTAGACCAGTATGTAGAGTTATAGACCAGTATGTAGAGCTTTAGACCAGTATGTAGAGTTATAGACCAGTATGTAGAGCTATAGACCAGTATGTAGAGCTGTAGACCCGTATGCAGAGCTCTAGACCAGTATGTAGAGCCATAGCCCAGTATGTGGAGCTATAGACCAGTATGTAGAGCTATAGACCAGTATGTGGAGCTAAATACCAGTATGTAGAGCTATAGACCAGTATGTAGTGCTCTAGACCAGTATGAAGAGTTATAGACCAGCATGTAGAGCTATAGACCAGTATGTAGGGCTATAGACCAGTATGTAGAGCCCTAGACCAGTATGTAAAGCTCTAGACCAGTATGTAGAGCTCTAGACCAGTATGTAAAGCTCTAGACCAGTATGTAGAGCTATAGACCAGTATGTAGAGCTATAGACCAGCATGTAGAGCTATAGACAGGTATGTGGAGCTATAGACCTGTATGTAGATATCTAGACCGGTATGTAGATCTCTAGACCAGTATGTAGAGTTATAGACCATTATGTAGATCTCTAGACCAGTATGTAGAGCTATAGACCTGTATGTAGAGTTATAGACGAGTATGTAGGGTTATAGACGAGTATGTAGAGTTATAGACGAGTATGTAGAGCTCTAGACCAGTATGTAGATCTCTAGACCAGTATGGAGATCTCTAGACCAGTATGTAGATCTCTAGACCAGTATGTAGATCTCTAGACCAGTATGTAGAGTTATAGACCAGTATGTATAGTTATAGACGAGTATGTGGAATTATAGACCAGTATGTAGAGTTATAGCCCAGTATGTAGATCTCTAGAGCAGTATGTAGCTCTCTAGAGCAGTATGTAGATCTCTAGACCGGTATGTAGAGCTATAGACCAGTATGTAGAGTTATAGACGAGTATGTAGAGTTATAGACCAATATGTAGAGTTATAGACCAGTATGTAGATCTCTAGAGCAGTATGTAGCTCTCTAGAGCAGTATGTAGATCTCTAGACCAGTATGTAGAGCTATAGACCAGTATGTAGAGCTATAGACCAATATGTAGAGCCCTAGACCAGTATGTAAAGCTCTAGACCAGTATGTAGATCTCTACACCAGTATGTAGAGCTATAGACCAGTATGTAGAGCTATAGACCAGTATGTAAAGCTCTAGACCAGTATGCAGAGCTATAGACCGGTATGTAGAGTTATAGACGAGTATGTAGAGCTATGGACCAGCATGTAGAGCTATAGACCAGTATGTAGATCTCTAGACCAGTATGTAGAGTTATAGACCAGTATGTAGAGCTTTAGACCAGTATGTAGAGTTATAGACCAGTATGTAGAGCTATAGACCAGTATGTAGAGCTGTAGACCCGTATGCAGAGCTCTAGACCAGTATGTAGAGCCATAGCCCAGTATGTAGAGCTATAGACCAGTATGTAGAATTATAGACCAGTATGTGGAGCCATAGCCCAGTATGTGGAGCTATAGCCCAGTATGTAGAGCTATAGACCAGTATGTAGAGCTATAGACCAGTATGTAGAGTTATAGACCAGTATGTAGAGCTATAGACCAATATGTAGAGCTCTAGACCAGTATGTACAGCTCTAGACCAGTATGTAGAGCTATAGACCAGTATGTAGACCTATAGACCAGTATGCAGAGCTATAGACCAGTATGTAGATCTCTAGACCAGTATGTAGATCTCTAGACCAGTATGTAGATCTCTAGACCAGTATGTAGAGCTATAGACCAGTATGTAGAGCTATAGACCAGCATGCAGAGCTATAGACCAGTATGTAGAGCTATAGACCAGTATGTAGATCTCTAGACCAGTATGTAGAGCCATAGACCAGCATGTAGAGCTATAGACCAGTATGTAGAGCTATAGACCAGTATGTAGAGCTATAGACCAGCATGTAGAGCTATAGACAGGTATTTGGAGCTATAGACCTGTATGTAGATATCTAGACCAGTATGTAGATCTCTAGACCAGTATGTAGAGTTATAGACCAGTATGTAGATCTCTAGAGCAGTATGTAGATCTCTAGACCAGTATGTAGAGCTATAGACCTGCATGTAGAGTTATAGACGAGTATGTAGGGTTATAGACGAGTATGTAGAGTTATAGACGAGTATGTAGAGCTCTAGACCAGTATGTAGATCTCTAGACCAGTATGTAGATCTCTAGCCCAGTATGTAGATCTCTAGTCCAGTATGTAGATCTCTAGACCAGTATGTAGAGTTATAGACCAGTATGTAGAGTTATAGACCAGTATGTAGATCTCTAGACCAGTATGTAGATCTCTAGACCAGTATGTAGAGCTATAGACCAGTATGTAGAGCTCTAGACCAGTATGTAGAGCTATAGACCAGTATGTAGAGCTATAGACCAGTATGTAGTGCTCTAGACCAGAATGTAGAGCCCTAGACCAGTATGTAGAGCTATAGACCAGTATGTAGAGCTCTAGACCAGTATGAAGAGTTATAGACCAGTATGTAGAGCTATAGACCAGTATGTAGAGCCATAGCCCAGTATGTGGAGCTATAGACCAGTATGTAGAGCTATAGACCAGTATGTGGAGCTAAATACCAGTATGTAGAGCTATAGACCAGTATGTAGTGCTCTAGACCAGTATGAAGAGTTATAGACCAGCATGTAGAGCTATAGACCAGTATGTAGAGCTATAGACCAGTATGTAGAGCCCTAGACCAGTATGTAAAGCTCTAGACCAGTATGTAGAGCTCTAGACCAGTATGTAAAGCTCTAGACCAGTATGTAGAGCTATAGACCAGTATGTAGAGCTATAGACCAGCATGTAGAGCTATAGACAGGTATGTGGAGCTATAGACCTGTATGTAGATATCTAGACCGGTATGTAGATCTCTAGACCAGTATGTAGAGTTATAGACCATTATGTAGATCTCTAGACCAGTATGTAGAGCTATAGACCTGTATGTAGAGTTATAGACGAGTATGTAGGGTTATAGACGAGTATGTAGAGTTATAGACGAGTATGTAGAGCTCTAGACCAGTATGTAGATCTCTAGACCAGTATGGAGATCTCTAGACCAGTATGTAGATCTCTAGACCAGTATGTAGATCTCTCGACCAGTATGTAGAGTTATAGACCAGTATGTATAGTTATAGACGAGTATGTGGAATTATAGACCAGTATGTAGAGTTATAGCCCAGTATGTAGATCTCTAGAGCAGTATGTAGCTCTCTAGAGCAGTATGTAGATCTCTAGACCGGTATGTAGAGCTATAGACCAGTATGTAGAGTTATAGACGAGTATGTAGAGTTATAGACCAATATGTAGAGTTATAGACCAGTATGTAGATCTCTAGAGCAGTATGTAGCTCTCTAGAGCAGTATGTAGATCTATAGACCAGTATGTAGAGCTATAGACCAGTATGTAGAGCTATAGACCAATATGTAGAGCCCTAGACCAGTATGCAAAGCTCTAGACCAGTATGTAGATCTCTACACCAGTATGTAGAGCTATAGACCAGTATGTAGAGCTATAGACCAGTATGTAAAGCTCTAGACCAGTAAGCAGAGCTATAGACCGGTATGTAGAGTTATAGACGAGTATGTAGAGCTATGGACCATCATGTAGAGCTATAGACCAGTATGTAGATCTCTAGACCAGTATGTAGAGTTATAGACCAGTATGTAGAGCTTTAGACCAGTATGTAGAGTTATAGACCAGTATGTAGAGCTATAGACCAGTATGTAGAGCTGTAGACCCGTATGCAGAGCTCTAGACCAGTATGTAGAGCCATAGCCCAGTATGTAGAGCTATAGACCAGTATGTAGAATTATAGACCAGTATGTGGAGCCATAGCCCAGTATGTGGAGCTATAGCCCAGTATGTAGAGCTATAGACCAGTATGTAGAGCTATAGACCAGTATGTAGAGTTATAGACCAGTATGTAGAGCTATAGACCAATATGTAGAGCTCTAGACCAGTATGTACAGCTCTAGACCAGTATGTAGAGCTATAGACCAGTATGTAGACCTATAGACCAGTATGCAGAGCTATAGACCAGTATGTAGATCTCTAGACCAGTATGTAGATCTCTAGACCAGTATGTAGATCTCTAGACCAGTATGTAGAGCTATAGACCAGTATGTAGAGCTATAGACCAGCATGCAGAGCTATAGACCAGTATGTAGAGCTATAGACCAGTATGTAGATCTCTAGACCAGTATGTAGAGCCATAGACCAGCATGTAGAGCTATAGACCAGTATGTAGAGCTATAGACCAGTATGTAGAGCTATAGACCAGCATGTAGAGCTATAGACAGGTATTTGGAGCTATAGACCTGTATGTAGATATCTAGACCAGTATGTAGATCTCTAGACCAGTATGTAGAGTTATAGACCAGTATGTAGATCTCTAGAGCAGTATGTAGATCTCTAGACCAGTATGTAGAGCTATAGACCTGCATGTAGAGTTATAGACGAGTATGTAGGGTTATAGACGAGTATGTAGAGTTATAGACGAGTATGTAGAGCTCTAGACCAGTATGTAGATCTCTAGACCAGTATGTAGATCTCTAGCCCAGTATGTAGATCTCTAGTCCAGTATGTAGATCTCTAGACCAGTATGTAGAGTTATAGACCAGTATGTAGAGTTATAGACCAGTATGTAGATCTCTAGACCAGTATGTAGATCTCTAGACCAGTATGTAGAGCTATAGACCAGTATGTAGAGCTCTAGACCAGTATGTAGAGCTATAGACCAGTATGTAGAGCTATAGACCAGTATGTAGTGCTCTAGACCAGAATGTAGAGCCCTAGACCAGTATGTAGAGCTATAGACCAGTATGTAGAGCTCTAGACCAGTATGAAGAGTTATAGACCAGTATGTAGAGCTATAGACCAGTATGTAGAGCTATAGACCAGTATGTAGAGCTATAGACCAGTATGTAGAGCTATAGACCAGTATGTAGAGCTATAGACCAATATGTAGAGCTATAGACCAGCATGTAGAGCTATAGACCAGTATGTAGAGCTATAGACCAGTATGTAGAGCTATAGACCAGTATGTAGAGCTCTAGACCAGTATGAAGAGTTATAGACCAGTATGTAGAGCTATAGACCAGTATGTAGAGCTATAGACCAGCATGTAGAGCTATAGACCAGTATGTAGAGCTCTAGACCAGTATGAAGAGTTATAGACCAGTATGTAGAGCTCTAGACCAGTATGTAGAGCTATAGACCAGTATGTAGAGCTATAGACCAGTATGTAGAGCTATAGACCAGTATGTAGATCTCTAGACCAGTATGTAGAGCTATAGACCAGTATGTAGAGCTCTAGACCAGTATGTAGAGCTATAGACCAGTATGTAGAGCTATAGACCAGTATGTAGTGCTCTAGACCAGAATGTAGAGCCCTAGACCAGTATGTAGAGCTATAGACCAGTATGTAGAGCTCTAGACCAGTATGAAGAGTTATAGACCAGTATGTAGAGCTATAGACCAGTATGTAGAGCTATAGACCAGTATGTAGAGCTATAGACCAGCATGAAGAGTTATAGACCAGTATGTAGAGCTATAGATCAGTATGTAGAGCTATAGACCAGCATGTAGAGCTATAGACCAGTATGTAGAGCTCTAGACCAGTATGAAGAGTTATAGACCAGTATGTAGAGCTATAGACCAGTATGTAGAGCTATAGACCAGCATGTAGAGCTATAGACCAGTATGTAGAGCTCTAGACCAGTATGAAGAGTTATAGACCGGTATGTAGAGCTATAGACCAGTATGTAGAGCTATAGACCAGCATGTAGAGCTATAGACCAGTATGTAGAGCTCTAGACCAGTATGAAGAGTTATAGACCAGTATGTAGAGTTATAGACCAGTATGTAGAGCTATAGACCGGTATGTAGAGCTATAGACCAGTATGTAGAGCTATAGACCAGTATGTAGAGCTATAGACCAGTATGTAGAGCTATAGACCAATATGTAGAGCTATAGACCAGCATGTAGAGCTATATACCAGTATGTAGAGCTATAGACCAGTATGTAGAGCTATAGACCGGTATGTAGAGCTATAGACCAGTATGTAGAGCTATAGACCAGTATGTAGAGCTATAGACCAGTATGTAGAGCTATAGACCAGTATGTAGAGCTATAGACCAGTATGTAGAGCTATAGACCAGTATGTAGAGCTATAGACCAGTATGTAGAGCTATAGACCGGTATGTAGAGCTATAGACCAGTATGTAGAGCTATAGACCAGTATGTAGAGCTATAGACCAGTATGTAGAGCTATAGACCAGTATGTAGAGCTATAGACCAGTATGTAGAGTTATAGACCAGTATGTAGAGCTATAGACCGGTATGTAGAGCTATAGACCAGTATGTAGAGCTATAGACCAGTATGTAGAGCTATAGACCAGTATGTAGAGCTATAGACCAATATGTAGAGCTATAGACCAGCATGTAGAGCTATAGACCAGTATGTAGAGCTATAGACCAGTATGTAGATCTCTAGACCAGTATGTAGATCTCTAGACCAGTATGTAGAGCTATAGACCAGTATGTAGATCTCTAGACCAGTATGTAGAGCTCTAGACCAGTATGTAAAGCTCTAGACCAGTATGTAGATCTCTAGACCAGTATGTAGAGCTCTAGACCAGTATGAAGAGTTATAGACCAGTATGTAAAGCTGTAGACCAGTATGTAGATCTCTAGACCAGTATGTAGAGCTATAGACCAGTATGTAGAGCTATAGACAGGTATGTGGAGCTATAGACCTGTATGTAGATATCTAGACCAGTATGTAGATCTCTAGACCAGTATGTAGAGCTATAGACCAGTATGTAGAGTTATAGACGAGTATGTAGAGTTATAGACCAGTATGTAGAGTTATAGACGAGTATGTAGAGCTCTAGACTAGTATGTAGTTCTCTAGACCAGTATGTAGATCTCTAGAGCAGTATGTAGAGCTATAGACCAGTTTATGGATATCTCAGAAACTGCTGGTCAGATTTCGCTCAGATTCTAACATAAGAAAGTGTGTTACTGTCACTAAGATTCCACAAACCTTGGACGTAATCCGAAAAAAAAAAAATCGGAAATTCAAAAACAAAATCCAAAATATCAAAAAAATCCTTACAATGCGATAAAGAATGGATGGCGAGTGTTTGCTCAAGTTACATTTTTCGTTCTCTTTCCGCATGGCTTACTTTGGCCCCCACCCCCTGCATGAGAAACATCAGTAATTCTGTGGTGAATGGAGGAATCCAGTTTTAGCTATGTCACGCTCATCTCTAGCTAGGCTCCACCCACTCTGAATCTCAGTCTCCAGAAAGCTATATAGATAAGGTGTTGAATATCTTGAAATTAACTATGGCAGCAACAGCGCCCAGTCGAATTAGTTTCAAAATATTCAACATGTTTATTAAATAGTGAAAACACAATTCGTACACGTCATCAATTATACGTTCGTGACGAACCTAGCTATGTCATTCATCACGTAATTGATTATGATGGCATCTTACACGTGACGTAGTTGATTATGACGTTGGAATCCTCAATTCTCTATGGTCTAACGTGAGTGGTTTTTGTAGACATGGCTTAGCTTGCTATTCCTAGATAATGTGTGGGAAATGGCACTTTTGACCTACCAAGAAAACCTATTCGTTTCAACATGGTCGCACATTTTTTTCAATCTGAGAATTTGTCGGTAGATATGGCTAGCTGTCTGTATACTAATAACAATGTTCACATGCAGGAAAACCTGTCTATTACGGACACTTTTGGAAATTTTTCAAAGTGCCCAGTAAAACAGCTGCCTATTTAATATAAGTCGCTGGTCATATGAAATGGTATGTAGTGGTGACAAGTTGGTTATCGCTCCAGATCGGGTACATGTGATAGTCACCATCATCGCTCCAGATATGGTACATGTGATAGTCAACATCATTGCGCCAGATCAAGTACATGCGATAGTCACCATCATGTCGCTCCAGATCAGATAGATGCGATAGTCACCATGATGTCGCTCCAGATCAGGTACATGCGATAGTCACCATTATTTCGCTCCAGATCAGGTACATGCGATAGTCACCATTATTTCGCTCCAGATCAGGTACATGCAATAGTCACCATTATGTCGCTCCAGATCAGGTACATGCGGTAGTCACCATTATGTCGCTCCAGGTCAGGTATATGCGATAGTCACTAGTATGTCGCTCCAGATCAGGTACATGCGACAGTCACCATTATGTCGCTCCAGATCAGGTACATGCGATAATCACCGTTATGTCGCTTAGGATCAGGTACATGCGATAGTCACCATTATGTCGCTCCAGGTCAGGTATATGCGATAGTCACTAGTATGTCGCTCCAGGTCAGGTATATGCGATAGTCACTAGTATGTCGCTCCAGATCAGGTACATGCGACAGTCACCATTATGTCGCTCCAGATCAGGTACATGCGATAATCACCGTTATGTCGCTTAGGATCAGGTACATGCGATAGTCACCATTATGTCGCTCCAGACCAGGTAGACGTGATAGTCACCATCATATCGCTCCAGATCGGGTTCATGCGATAGTCACGCTTTGCTAGTACCGAAAGAAATTGCTTCCGGAAAACAGTCTTCAGCTACAGCAGCTACGGTCTTTGAGATATTCGGTAAGTTAATTCATGTCACATAGGCCTATATAAATTTGTAAATACTTCCTTTTAGTTAATTTTACAGAAACAAACAAGAAAGCATTCAGAAATTACCGGCCCACTCAACCCCCCCCCCCTCCCCCCCCCCCACCCCCATATCCACTACACAATTCCTATTTTCTCTTCCCTTTTCGGCGTAAGACGAAGAAATGGAAACTCTGCTAAAATGTGTGACAACTCAGATGAATAATGGAGGAATCCAGTTTCTCAGTCAATCATGTGACGACACGAATGCCTTGATTTACTCAGTCTTAAACGTCCGTCAGGATGTACGAATCGTATGCATGTACTATTTAAAAAACATGTTGCTGAATATTTTGAAACTCATTTGACTGGGCGCTGTTGCTGCCAATATTCAACAGCTTAAGTGTATAATTTTCTGGAAATTGAGATTCAGAGAGTGCAGGGATCGATTGATCCAAACACGGAAAAAGCATGGGTGAAGCCTACTTAGAGATGGGCAGCGCATAGCTAAAACTCCATTTCCGAGAAGCAGACGACAGACTTACAGAGAGACAAACAAAGGGACATAACACTTCTTAAAATTAATTAGGTAATTCAAATATTCAAACATTTGTCACGATGACATAGTCGGCGACGGCATCGCTGTTCTGCCACTACTAGA
The DNA here is from genome assembly GCA_034401795.1 of Chaetoderma sp. LZ-2023a. Taxonomy (NCBI): domain Eukaryota; kingdom Metazoa; phylum Mollusca; class Caudofoveata; order Chaetodermatida; family Chaetodermatidae; genus Chaetoderma; species Chaetoderma sp. LZ-2023a. The sequence continues at coordinate 259,082,279 of CM067369.1, forward strand.
ATACAGTCAGCAACGCTTGGATGAAAAATCATCTGGAGAACATGCCCCAGTGCACCCGACATTCGAGTTTGTAATAAATATAGAAGCAACGCGTGCCAGAAATGTTATGATGACAAACTGTGCTATTCTCTGACTAGACTAATCCCGCTCCCAGATCAGTCTATACACGTGATCATCACATGGAGTACATTGGCACTGAGGGGTTTTAAGCTCAAGTCGAAAATTTGGAGAACAATTCCTGTTAAGTTGTTTCGTCTCATGGCAACAACGACCTCACACAAATAGTTGTGAAAATGTCTAGCATGTTCAAAGGTAACCCACATGAGACGATACTCATTCAGCATTCAGCAGGAAATAGAACCTGATATTTTCCCACTGGAATGAAGAATTAGTATATCATATGTAGTGCCTGCCAAACCTGTCAGAAAACGCTGACAGCAATCGGAGACAGAGTCCACTTAAATACTGACGGAAAATCATTTTAGGACGCCATTGTTTAGCCCACTTCAGGCGAAATGAACTCAGATCCGCGCTCCGGTGGGGCTGGGTAGGGTGGGCGGGCGCCCACCCCTAGATAAGCTTCACCAACACTTCGCGTGTTGGGATTGATCGATCCCCGAATGCCCTGACTATCAATTTCCTGAAAACTATATAGTTTAGCGGTTGAATATTTTGTAACTAATTTGACTGGGTGCTGTTGCTGCCTATGGCAGCAACAGGGCCCAGTCAAATTAGTTTCAAAATATTCAACAGGATATTTATTAAATAGTAAAAACATACAATTCGTACAACAGAGCATAGTCCGTCTTCAACTATGCATTCGTGACGTACTTATATACGCCATTCATGACGTCATAATGACCTCATTGATTGTGATGTGATTATATACGTCACGTAGTTGATTATGACGTCATGTAATGGATGGATACATTGGAAAGGATAATTAGACAGAACCGATATAGTGTCTCGGAATCAACACCGATGTTTGCTAGGAAACGTAGACGCGCAATAGATAATATTTAACTACACTCGCTCCGTTCGTGTCTATCCGTCCGTCCGTCTGTATGTGCGCCAGCCCGCCCACCCGCCCATCCGTTCGTCTGTCCATCGGTGCGCCCGTCCGTCTGTCTGATGTATGTCTGTCTGTCCGGAGATATATGTCAAATGTACTGATCGGGTTTGGCTCAAATCTTAACACAGCAAACAAACTTGCGGTGTAAGAGGATTTCCAGACTATGGCCGTGGACCGGATAAGAGAACACAGATCTAGATCAGAACAAATTCTGGATCTGTGAATATGTCGGAAACTTCTGGTCCAATTTGCCTACAATTCTACAACGTCGGGCGTGATAAATCCGTAAACCTTTTGCAGTGTGTCAAAATCTGGAGGGCAATGACCTGCAATCTCTGAATGCTCGTGTCTATGGTGTTGCTATATATACCAATCAGATCTCTGACACAGCGATATCTATAGAAATGCGTGGCCACAGATATAAAATAATAGTCCGGAAGCCGTGAGGGTGTACCTTGTACTGGGGTACCCATAATAGGTTTTTGCGGATTTCGTGTCTATGGAACCTCCCTATGAAGAATCCTACCAATGCCAAGGTGGCAGCATTGAGCACTAAAAATGGCATGCTTCCATGGCAACCGTTACTAACATCGAAAAATACAAAATGTCAAAATATCTCAGGATCTAGATGAGCGATTTTCATATCTTGGTGTCTAAACTTATGTTTTCGAGTATGGCCTATCAAATGAGATCACGACCTTAAGGTTTCAATGTCAAGGTCATTGCGAAAATACAAAGTCAACCTAAAAATGGACTTATCTTCTAATAAATTGCTGTAAAATAGCCATTATTGGCACTAAAGATTTTTTAAAGATAATATGGATTAAATGTCGCCATAACGGATACCAAATTGAATGCTAGTTGCTATAGAAACCACGATAAAATGCAGAATAGGTAGGCCTATTGTTAACACCATATGATTTTGACATATTGATTAGGCAAAGAAGTCTTTAAAGTGGTATCTAGTGGGGATGAGGGTGATATTAAACTTTCTATCGCCATGCTTGCAAAGCATGCACAGCAAGAACTGAAATCACTTCAGTATCGGCCTGGCATCGTTATCAGGCTTGTATAGTACAGGGACATAGCGACATGGAGACACCGACACGAATGGACGGGCATAGAGACACACGCACACACGGACGCATCTGCATTATAATAGAAAGTTAGTAATTTTAATTAGTTACGGCGATGTCTCTGATTGTTAAGCTTCTACCGAGAATTCTGCTGGTCTGATTGTCTGAAGTTCATTCGTGTTGGTGTGTCCATGTGGCTATGTCCCTGTAAACTAGTTGTAAGCTGCGTTATCAGGGTTGTATTAAAATACAGCTGTCTATAGCGAGTACTTGCCTGTGCCCCATTAGGTGGTCACATAAGAGAGGTTATACTGTACTACGTAACCCGCTTTGATCACGCCAGCTTATCGATCGCTGAAGCGGTTAGGCTACGTGGACATATCAAAGCAGTGTTGTATCAGCGTTGAACAAATACCAGGCCCACATCGGTCTTCTGACAGGAAGGATCAGCGTTATAATAGCATCGCCGTTAATACTTATGGCATTCTCATAACTTTGCTCAAGAGAATGTAAATTTTCTCATAGATAGAGACTATTTGTTGAAATTTATCACTGGGCTTACTGGCTCTGTTATCGAGCCAGTCATTCCAGGGATAAATTTTCAAAAAATTGTCTCATATTGGTCATCAAATGGTGATTTCTCAGAACAACGAAGAAGCCGTTTTGGTCAGTTTGTGTGCTAAGGGGTTAAAATCAGGTGCACCGCGCCGCGTTCAACTGGCAAACTACAATAGTTGATTATTTACAAAGCGAAGGCGCCATGTTCAGAGTAGTATACCTATTTCGAACATAGCGCGTTTGAATAACAAATAGTTGAGCGTTTTGTAATACTTCAGTTGAACGTACCCAAGGACAACCAAATGCGAATATGTCCTTCGGTACTCCCAGTTATTCATAGATTAAACTACTTATTTATTTTCCTGCATGGAATCCCATCCTCATAATCAGACCCTCAAAACCAAAATACGGGCCACACCCGTCAGTGGTTGAATTTAAGAGGAACTATGCAGGATGGTACCGTAATAAACTTTTGAGTGTTAACTTATTTTCATACAAACGCACACAACATATGGCTTTACTATAAACATGCTGTTGAATATTTTGAAACTAATTTAACTGGGCGCTGTTGCTGCCATCGACATAGCAGCGGTACAGCAAGTTATGGTCAATGAAACCGCATTTGAATAAATAATAACTATTACAAATTATTATTATATATGCTTGGCCCTTGCATTAGAAGCTATGCTATACAGGATAATTTGACAACGCCAACTGTCATTGTCTACAACCTATAGGGCCCATAACGAATTGACATTTAAGAGTGCGCGTTGTATATATCAGAAAGTAGAATCTTGAATTCCATAAGATACCAAGACACCATGCACAAGAAACCATGACGAGGCTTAGGGGTATGGGTTATTCCTACAAAGATAAGAACATTCTTGCAGATGTGGCGCAATGGAAGTCCGTGCTACCGTGGAGGCTTATTTATTAACTTGATAAAGGAGTTCACGTGCGGTATCACGGATAATGCACAAAGTGTTTTTGAACCATCTATTCTATTATAAAGCTATGCATGGGTAAGATCACACTGCTAATTGCTATCTAACCCAGCTTCATATTTAAATACAGGTGACCTAATCATATCATTACATTCTATTCATTTCTGTGGCTTGTATCTACTACAAACTCCAAGTGCTGGCACGTTCACCGCGATTCATTTGATTAAAGTTTAAATAAATGCCGTTGCTAGTCTTGTAGACAAATACTTTCATTCAAATCATTTTAAAACTTCTAAAATTTTCATGTTTTGATTCATGATAAATGTATTAGAAATTATAATGAACCGTTCAAGGATTATGTATGCTGACAGATTCAAGGCCATCTCTATGACATCTGAACACAAATATAGAAATGAGCCACATGTTCATTAGGGTGGCTTCAACGCAGACTATGCGCGCCAGTGGGAAAGCACAGGAACCTAGATGGCTTCCTCTGACGTCAAATGTTACCCTAGATTACCTGACCATGATTCATGTGGATATACTTATTTAGGAATGCGGGTCAGCATCATTGACATAGCGCAGTGGTAATTCAGTGGCTTCTCACTGGGAACACGCGCCAAGAAGGAGAGGTCTATACCCATGTCGGCCTAAATTACCACACATTGCTGCAACATAGCGCCATTGCCCCACAAGAATTCTAGAATGTTATATTTGTGAGATTCAAAATAAAACGTCGAGGAAATGCGTTGATATCGATGACGCAACCACCATCAGAAACATAGTCTTTATACCAGAATGGATCGGCGTATCTATGGACGCTACATCTCTGAACAGATGCAAGGGTTATGTAATTTTCTGAGAAAACTATTGTCTGCCTCATGCAGGAGTTAAACAGCGAATGCTACCTGCACGCGAAGGTCTTCAGTTACCCTACTTTTCTCCGAGATAACTCAGTGCACGAGTCCGCCACATGGCAATCTGATGGAATGATTTCAGAAAAAAAATGTATTTGACATTTCCTGTTGTAAGCTTTCACCTCTACCAAATAACATCACAAAAGTGCTGTTTTACACGAGACCACGAAATATAGCTATTGTATCTAGATCAGGGCTGTAAGAACATCTAACTAGTGCGAGTAAATATATGGATACTAGGAACACACTTGGTCTGTTCGTTTTGCTATGATCTGTTGATCTGGCTGATTGACGTCGATGCTAGGATCATGAATACAGAAAATATAATGAAAAGAAAAGGATAGGGGGATCGATCGATCCCGTACCACGGTTGCTATTGGTAGTCTGTTATACATACTCAGTAATGGAAGTCTAGCGTCCACATAAAAGAGTACGTCTAAGCACCATGTGGGAAATCCCCGATATTCAGGTTCTGCTAACAGCTTTTCAAAATGGTGTGTTGCAATTATTATCATAATTTTACTTCTTTGTATTATGCTTATGGTCTGCAGTACATAGTTCCCATTAATGGATACCTTTATGCCGAAAACATTTCTATGCGAATATGCGTCTTACCTATTTTGGTCAGTAATATACATATATTTACGTCAAATACCATTTTATCCCTCACCGACATTTGTTATGTGAGCGAAATTCACCTTTCCAGAGTATCCATCTATCATCTGACATCATATGACGTCATAGTCAGGTAAGCGTCGTGTAGGGTGACGTCATAAACATACGTCAATGATTCAATTTGGCCCGTCTTTAACTCTTAGTAGTCCGACACGTTGTACGAATTGTATATCTCTACTATTTAATAAACATGCTGTTGAATATTTCGAAACTAATTTGACTGAACGTTGTTGCTACCATAATACATAAAATTACAACTAGCATTCAAGCACAGAGAGATATTGAACATGGCCAAGTGATTAACTTTGTGACAATGTTAGTGCATCCATGGCTGGTAAAGCTGTTCAAACATTTATGATTTCCGAAGACCTGACATGCTAACATGGAGACAAGACCCCGCCCTCCAGAATGGCATAAAAGCCATTGCGCAATCGCGGTGGATATTGATTGCAAACAAGCCTAAATAAACTAGGCTAATCGTGGCAAAATTCTTTTTAAAGGATTATCCACAGGGTTGACAGAAATAAAATAAAATAGACTCATTGTAGAAGAATGAGTCCAGAAATACTGCCGGGTACTATCACACGACCGAAGATTGTGTTACATTGCATATCCTTGGAGAGAATGCGAAAGTCGTACCATGACGGATTGGAAAATATTAAGAAGAGAGAAACGGCAAACGGGCAAAGAACGCAATGTCATTACAGAGAAAAGTGGAACGAATGTAGAGAAGTGTAGAGGCTGCGTGCAGAAGTGAATAGACCGTTCCAGTTTTTGTTATGCCCCGCCGATCTCTAGCTAAGCTCCACCCACACCACGCTTGTGTTTGGATCGATTGATTTCTGATCTCCTTACTATTAATTTCCAGAAAGCTATGCAGGTAAGCTGTTGAAAATTTTGAAACTAATTTGACTGGGGGCTGTTGCTGCCTGTGTCAGCAACAGCGCCCAGTGAAATTAGTTTCAGAATATACGACAGAATGTTTATTAAATAGTAAAGACATACAATTCGTACAACGTTTCGGACTATTACGCGTTAAAGACGGACCAAATCGAATCATTCACGACGTAATGATTATGACGTAATCATATACGTCACGTAGTTATTTATTACGTCATATGACGTCATATGATGGATAGATGAATTGAAAAGGTCGATTGGCTAATATTAGCGGATGGGGCCACAGCTAGATAGTAGTGACAGAGGCATAGAGGTATCATTGTCTGGACTAGCATAAAAACAAGAACAGTCGAATGTCAATGTTATCTACCCACGTATAGATGATTACTTATAGCAAAATGGGAGCAATTAGGTTAGTATCATTCTATAGTCGATGCCATCTCAATTTTAAATATACCTAAATTAGAAAGTGTCAGTACACAATTAGCAAGAATGTTATTACGATCCCGAGCTCGTGTTCTAATATGATGATTATATGAAGCCGGTCATGAGGATACCAGAGCACTTTTTAGATAATCAATGGAATTATATTACGCACGTGCTGTGTTTTTCCGATGCTGTTCTAATTCGCTATTCAATGCACAGGTATGGAAGTTATAATTGGAGTACCAGTACAATGGATTAGACGGTAGCTAACAGGTAAAATTACACCTAGAACTAAAAGACCAATTCTATTCTCATATCATATTATTCCTGATTTGAGATGAAAATAATAATTCATTAAATTATGTAATTGCAGATAGGCAGCCTCCTCCCCATTTCCCACCAACAAAAATACGACTGTTACTAACATCAAGAAGAACCTAGAAGTACAAATTCACCAGAGACCCTTTAATTCATCTTTCGGTAGTAGGCTCATTTATCAATCTGAAGTCATATAACGTCATAACCAGATACGCGGCGTGTAGGACGACTTCATAATCATTACGTCGTAAATGATTCTATGTGGCCTGTCTTTAACTCTTAATAGTCCGACACGTTGTACGAATTGTATGTGTCTACTATTTAATAAACATGCTGTTGAATATTTTGAAACTAATTTGACTGGACACTGTTGCTGCCACTAGTTTACCTGTATAGTTTTCTGGGAATTGATAGTCAGGGAGTTCAGAGATTGATCGATCCCAACACGAGCGATGTGTGGGTGGTGCTTAGTTAGAGATGGGCGGTACATAGCTAAAATGGAAATGGCCATTGATAGAACCTGCAGATGTCTGGGCTCCTTCCTGTATTCCAGCAACCAAGAGGTATTGATCTTAATATAGATATGCATAGTGGACTAGATAACATTAAATTCGAGGGCATTAAGAACCTAAATAGCTTGCATAATATTCTTGTGAAAAATAAAATATCAATTCCAGTATTTTATCATCTGCACGGATAAATGCTCCGAGCTTTTGAGTAAATCGAAATGCCTCTGCGATAATGGTGTAGGGACAGACTTCAAAGCTCCCATCATCTTAAGTCTCGTTGCTATGACATTATCATAATGAACATTGATAACGGTATTTGTATTTCATTAAGTTCGCACGAGCACTTATAGAAACGACACGACCAGCCTATTTCTATTACAACAACTGATTAGGCAAATACAAATTGTTTTATCAGCCGAAAATGTTGTCTTTGAATGCCATAACATCAATCAATATCTGGATAAATGTGAATGGCAATGTGGTAGTGATATTTTCCAAAACGCGTCCATTTTTATGGTCTCAAGAATTCACAAAAGACACAATATTATGGACACGATCCATGTATTTTCTGTCATAGGGTGTTTGGATTGGACATAGAACAAATGCAAACAAACACAACCAGATTGCCATTCTGCACCCAACCACACCCCTCCCCCACCACCTCCACACCGTCTCTCACCAGTGGCTCTCATGTGCGAAATAAAACAGATGACACATCAGAAATCGAGATTCGATTTTATTCACTCACAACAGTCACTATTTTTCTAACATGGTAATTTCTTGAATTGCGACCAAATCCTGTTCTATTCCAATGTTGGCCGACAAGCATACATCATGATCCTGAGATCCAGAACATTGTTTGTAGTGGACCCTGTAAGGAAATATTGACTAGCGTTGTCGTCAAAATGTGGATATGTGTTGATAAATACAGGAGACTATTACACTTACCGCTTAGCCGTCAATCAATAGACTTTTCCGGTTGTAGCTATGCCCCGCCCATCTCTAGCTAAGCGCCACCAACACCTCGCTCGTATTGTGTTCAATCGATCTCTAAACTCCCTGACTATCTATTTCCAGAAAACCATACAGGTAAGTTGTTGAACATTTTGAAACTAATTTGACTGGGTGCTGTTTCTGCCTATGGCAGCAACAGCGCCCAGTCAAATTAGTTTCAAAATATTCAACAACATCTGTATTAAATAGTAAAGATATGCAATTCGTACAACAACGCTTAGTCCGTCACCAATTATGCGTTCCTGACGTACTTCTCTACGCCATCCATAACGTCATCCTTCACGTCACGTATTTGATTATGACGTCATGTGATGGATGGATAAACTAGAAAGGTCCATTCCAATCTAAGGCTTATATTCAACATTTATGTAACGCTATAGCTAGATAACTGATACGTGTAATGAAAAAAATCTGACTGAAAAACGTTGCTGCCTTAAGTTGACCGCTTTCTAAACTAGGTACTGATTGGAGTTTCAGTACCTGTAATGTCATTGGCAAAGTACGTCATATGGATATATTAATGTTAGATTTTATAAGTCACGTGATTTAGAACCACATTGGGAGTCTTCAGATAGTTGTGTCAAATCACCTTTCCAGAGTATCCATCTTTCATCTGACCTCGTATGACGTCATATTCAGCTCAGCGCGTGTATGATGACGTCACAATCACTACGTCACAAAAAGTTCCATATAGACCGTCACCAAACCTCAAATACTCCGACACGTTGTAGGAATTGTATGTCATTGTAATTCTTTGCTCTTTAATAAAAATGCTGTTGAATATTTTGAAACTAATTTGACTGGGCGCTGTTGCTGCCTTAGGCAGCAACAGCACCCAGTCAAATTGGTTTCAAAATGTTCAACAGCTTAAATGTGTAGTTTTTTGGAAATTGATAGTCAGGGTGTTCAGAGATCGATCGATCCCAACACGAGCGAGGTGTGGGTGGAGCTTAGCTAGTGATGGATGGGGTATAGCTAAAATGGAAAGGTCCATTCACCTCCGGGTGACATGAGAGCAGACATCCCATATCCCTGGGACAGGCTGTGGAAACGAAGAACACGGATAGTGGAATGACCGTTATCTTCAATGTGTTGATCTTATTTTTGGAAACAGATTTTAGATCTGCTGCTAATCGTAAATGGACCACAACTATCTATAATGATCAAAATACCAGATGTGATAATGAATGCCTGACCTGTTTCTAACTTAGATATTGTCGACGTTTTGTCAGCGGATCCCACAATTTGATATCATCTAGTCTGAAAACATCGCATTTGATTGGAAAATAATCGATTAACCTAAAACCATGCTGCGCCCGTCGAAGCTGTATAATGCTGTCTCCATTGTCAAGATAACCAATTCCCTGTATATGCACAGTTTGCAAACACCAATAACAGCTTAAAACATTTCTAATGTTGAAATTAATGACTTTGATACAAAGGTATAAAATGGTAAAACGACAATTGTATTGTAGCCAGACCTTGACGTACTTTGTTCCTGACAACAATAGCGTGCTTATTTACGAGAGTACGTGTGAATATAACTGACATTTGCATTGCAATGTTTCTCTCCTGTGCACAATATGGTATCGCCTCAAAAGCAATAGCAACATATCTTTTCTATTACCGCATTGTAACTATCTAGGACAATAGATAGAGATGTCACGCAGCAGGACATAAATAGCAATGGACATTTACCCTCTATCCATCCATCATATGACGTCATAATTAATTACGCGACAAGTTCACTTTATTACACTCAGGCCATGTATAGGCATATGAGGTGTTACAGTTGATACTATATTTCATGACGGTAGATTTTTATATACATAATTATATTAATTATAGATTTATCGACAAAATGCGATTCGTACACTCGAAAGTAGCACAAGGAGAAAGGTCGAAATAATTGACAGCTATTAGATTGTGACTCAAATTGTACACTTGAAAATGGCACAAAGGGAAGGTAACTTGAGAATTTTTTTCAGCCAAATTAGTTTCAAAATATTCTGAAGTCATTAAATTGCTAATTTATTAACGCGGTACAATTCGTAAAAGGCACGCACAGAAACTCAATTGAACATAATCACAAGTCAAATTAGTTTCAGAATACCAAACAGTTATTAAATTGATCTATCAATAATATACAATTCATGCACACGAAGGTGGTATAAGGAGAATTGAGCATTTTCTCCAGTTAATGGTGACGTGTAGGATGACATCATAATCTATGACGTCAATATGACGTCATGAATCACGTGGATAAGTACGTCACGAACGTATATTTGAAAACGGACTATGCGTTGTTGTACGAATTGTATGTATTTACTATTTAATAAAGATTCTGTTGAATATTTTGAAACTAATTTGACTTGGTGCTGTTGCTGCCATAGCAACAGCACCAAGTCAAATTAGTTTCAAAATATTCAACAGCTTATCTATATAGTTTTCTGGAGTCAGAGAGCTCAGAGATCGACCGACCCCAACATAAGCGAGGTGTGGGTAGAGCTTAGCTAGTGATGGGATTGACATAGCTAAAACTGGAAAGGTCAATTCATAGAATCGCGATGACGTCATCCCAATCAAATTTCCCATAATACCCTGGGAGCGACACCATTTTTGGAGGGGATAATTTCCTCTTTACCATGTACTAAGTTTGCTCCTACTTTAATGGCGGCCGGTCTCAAGATGCCCGGATGTGCGAAACTATGAATTCCATTCGGTTAGATAGGAATATCACTCAATTGAATGACTTATTTGAGCGATTATATTATCCTAGTACAATATGCGATCCTTAGAAGTGCGACTTGTTAAGAGATAACAGCGTGAAAGTGTTCAAAAGAAGTAAATAGATGATCAATAGGTACAACAACTGCAGTAGTTCGTAGCCATAGCATTCAACGATTGAGAGTTTGAACATGGCCACAAGATTACCGTTGCAAGTTTCGACCATCTATCATCATTTACCTCCAATATGTCTGAAAACGTCGAATAATCAACGGTAGTATAAGCATCACAATGATTTTGTTTTAACCGTCTGAATGCTGAGTTTCTGCCGACGACATATTCTAGGGGTTGTATCTCTGGACCTGCTAAATATTTTGAAGATAATTTGACTGAAGGTTGTTAGTGGCTAAGTATTCAGCATGTTCAGAATTATTGCCCATTGAAATCATTGTCTGGTGGCGTGCAGCAGCGAGACAGTTAAGACTTAAAGACACGGGTTGAGGTAGAAACAATTCTGGTTACCATCCCAACGCTGAATGTGTTTTCTGTGAACATACTGGCGAGAAATACATTTACATGAGACACGAAGTGTAGAATGTAATATGTGTCCTGACGTGCTGTGAGTTGCATATCAAAGCCAGAAAGTGGCGCGGGTAGCGCTTGTTAGAGCGCCGTATGCCCATTCTAGCCAGCGCAGTACCTTTTTTTTCTGTTATATACATATAAACAAACAGCTATCCAAATAAATATTAATTTTTGTTTTATATATTTGCTGGTATTTTCAAGAATTTAGCACTTAATACAATCTTTCTACAATATAATTATTTATGTTGATAGCTAGAAGCTGTTCGCAGAGCTTTAGTAATCCTATATATTATACAAGATGACATTCGATTGCAGAAATTGTAATATTATAGCATTATCTAACATAATTATATTTTTAGATCCCGAGATCGATCAGCGAGACAACACTTAAAGCTGGTCTTGAGCAGGGGTTAAACCTACCTTCACCTCCCTCAAAGAGGGAGTTAGGGTTGGGTAGCCGGCTCGCGACAGTGCTTAATTATCGGCCATTTGTTATGGAATCAAGCTGAGAATAGGTTTAATTTTTTAGTTGTGAGCCCATTACAATGTTATGACGCGCAATTTGTTTGAGATGAAACACGTTTCCCCCGAATATTCTGTATATTATTCAGCTTCGTTAAATCGGTGCTGCTCGCAAGCGCCTCGCGCTGACATATTCCTAACATGTGTGTTGTAGTTGATTAAATGAAGGTTAGTCAGGACTAGAACATTCATCGAGAATGTATAGGAACAAAGATAGAGGATTTCAAACAGAGATACATATGTATGCCATAATGTAGAGAATGGGAAAGAATGCGGCGACAGCTATGAGAATCGTGCATATAAGCATTGCCTAGCTTAAAGACGCGTGGAGATTGGTAAATGGGATCACTTCTAGCCACTTGTGCCCAAGGTATCCTTGTTAGGACTACTTACAAAAACAGGAATAGCTGAATTCCAGCGGCTCCAGATTCTCTAGATATCGGTTATGACGACAGGCTGACCAGATATACAAAATCAAAAACACTTAAATGACAGAGTTAGCTTTTGACAGATATGAGTAATTAGTAAAACGAGAGCAATTAGGCTAGCATTATTCTATCGCTAATTTCATTTTAAATATAACTGAACAGAACTGAGCAAGAATGATATTACGAACTCGAGCCAGTGTTCTAAGATGATGACAATATGAAACCTGTCATAATGATACCAACGCAACTTTTTAGATATCTATGAAATTCTATTATGCACGCGCCAAGATGACCTATGTGTTTTTGCGATGCTGTTCTGGTTGGTTTGCTATTCGATATACAGGAACAAAAGTAGCACCACACCAGTGATTAGACGACAGCTAGTGGATAATCTTGTACCTAGAACATCTCTGACAATGATGATTAAGTAAAAGACCAACTATATTCTCATATTGTTGCCCTTTTAAATAATTCCTTATTTGCGATTGTTGGTTTTAAATTATATGCGGCCAGTAGATCATTTCCAACATAGATATACGTGTATTTATATCAGTGTACAACTTTTTAATCAAATTCCTGCTCAGGTTAATACGATGGTTGCCAATATCACTAAAAACTGAGGGGTACACTACCGATACATAATGGACCTTACCAGTTTTATCTATACCCTAGCCACACTTCGCTGTGTTGGGATTGATCGATCACCGAATGCCCTAATGGTAGCAACAGTGTTCATCAAATTAGTTGCAAAATATTCAACAGAATATTTATTAAACAGTAAAGACATACAATTGGTACAGCAATGCATAGTCCGTCTTCAAATACGCATTCGTGAGTACTTATTTAATTACATAATTATTCATTATGATGTCATTCTACACGTCACGTAGTAGATTATGACGTCATATGATGGATGGATGAAGCGGAAAGGTCTATTGGAAGAATCTCTGGAACCGCAGCAAGAGCCGGACTCGTGTGTTCCAGCAAGCGGTAGGTATTGATCCTAATATCGATATGCCTAGTAGAGTGACGAACTGTAAATTAGAAGGTGTTGAGAGGCTTAGATTGCATAATCCTCTTGTCAAATATAAAAATATCAATTCCCGCTGTTTATCTTCTACATGGATAAATAGGCCAAGCGTCTGTAAATGGAATACCACTGCAATGCAATGGTGTTGCAGTCATCTACTCCATAGCTCCCGCCGTTTTCAGCTCAGTTGCCATGGCATCAGAATATTGGATATTAATAACGGTATTTGTATTTCATTAAGGTCGCGATAACATTTATAAAAATAAACCACCAGGCTATTTCTGCTACAGAGATTGATTAGCCAAAATACTAAATTATTTTAAAAGCAGAAATAACTGTCTTTGAATGCCATACCATCAATCAATATCAGGATAATCGTGTCTGAGCATCACAGCTGAATTCAGCAAACGGTAACGTGCTGTGCAGATGATGCACGAAGCTGATCGACTTACGGGTATCTAGGATGGCACAGCACACATATACATTCTTTCATTCTCTTTCTCATGCCTTTCATGCGCAAAAGTAACAAGAGAAAAATTATGCTCAATTATAAAGCCAGAACTCGATATTCGATTTAGTCACTATAAATAGTCGTCATTTTATCACAACATGAAGATCTCATGAATTGCCACAAGACCTCTTTCTTTTCTAAATTTGTTCGGAACTCAGAGATCGTGATGCTACAAATACGGGGATCAAAAGCAATTACTGGAAGCAGATTGATAATATTGTTTTCCTGCAAGCAATTCGAGATGAGCTCAATTCATATTTCATTAATGTAACATGTCTTCCGGGCATGCCAATCTGCTCTCAGCTTGACAAATAAGAAAGTGTCACATAATCATACGCGCTACATATGAATGCTGCCAGTGATGAAATGCATGATTAATGTTCTGTTCCTGATGATATTATTATCATCATCATCATGTTTTATGAAGGCGCATTTGGAATGCTGACTGATACGCTATACTAACCTTGTTGTCAATGACACGAATATTTCATAAATCTAATTTGCTAATAGTGACAGATTTAATTGCTATGTAAATGTCACAGTCAAATTAGTTTCAAAATAGAACAGCATGCTTTTTAAATAGTAAATACATATACAATTCGCACAATAAAGCGTAGTCAGTCATCAATTAAGCGTTCGTGACGAGCCGGGCTACGTCATTCATGACGTATTTGATTATGACGTTATCATACACGTTACCTAGTTGATTAAACGTCATATGATTACTGGATAAACTGGAATCCTTTATTCTTATATCACCTTCGATAGCATTTTGGGGGACACACCACATGTTAGACCGCATTCGCATTTTATTGCTCATATCAGATAACAGCAATCACTCTCGTGAGTGAATGAACACTAGTTTGAAATTTTCATGAGCACAAATAGGCACAACCCAGATTTTACATCAAAATACTATTAACACCTTTGTTGATTTACGTGTAGCTGATGACAGATTAAACAGCAGCATTCCAGTATTATTAAATACGACAAATCATAGAATATGTAAAATAGCTTCTGTCGAATATCATGAGACTAATTTGCCTGGAAACTGGCAGTAACAGACCCCAGTCTGTCGAATTTGTTTGAAAATCTATCACAGCTAATAATGCATGCCTGACTTATATTAAGATTCCTGAATTCCGAGCTCGATAGCAAATTTGTATTCTGGGCGGAGAAGCTTAAAGTGATTATAGACATGTGACAGAGTGATTTGCTGTGTCAAAATCACTTGTCTCAGTCTGGTTGTGTTTTGGGATATGGTTAGGTTTTTCTATAAATTTCTTTTATATGTTAGGGCAGGATAACTTTAAGGGTAACTTTAAGTTGGCACGTAGGTAGATGAAATGTATTTCACGCTGTTTTTGCACACGAAACTCAGGTTCGCTTCTGATTGGCCGGACAGCTAGAAAGTTGTGTGTTTGTTTAAAGGATGGTTTAAGATAGCCATTCACTCATATCCAACTGACAAGTCAACTTGTGAGGAATGATTCCGTGAATCAAAGTGTGGAATCCTGTTGGTAGATTTGGCCTGTAGTTGGGTCAATTGACGGCAGAGATGAGGCAGTTCAGACTTTGAGCTCATATATGGAAGGAACAGTTCTGGGGTGTTGACCTGGGTGTTAACCGGAAGCAGTTCATGGGTGTTTACCTGGGTGTTAACCTGAAGCAATTCATGGTGTGTTTACCTGGGTGTTAACCGGAAGCAGTTCATGGGGTGTTTACCTGGGTGTTGACCGGAAGCAGTTCATGGGGTGTTTAGCTGGGTGTTAACCTGAAGCAGTTCATGGGTGTTGACCTGGGTGTTAACCTGAAGCAGTTCATGGGGTGTTTACCTGGGTGTTAACCTGAAGCAGTTCATGGGGTGTTGACCTGGGTGTTAACCGGAAGCAGTTCATGGGGTGTTTACCTGGGTGTTAACCTGAAGCAGTTCATGGGTGTTGACCTGGGTGTTAACCTGAAGCAGATCATGGAATGTTAACCTGAAGCCGTTTCATGGGGTGTTTACTTGGATGTTAACACGAAGCAGTTCATGGGGTGTTTACCTGGATAGTGTATGAGATTTTTCAGAGACATGGTGCTTTATTAATGTCATTTCTGAAACCGTCAGAAATGTTCCTGGACTTGTTTCTGGTATTGTGTTAAATTTAATCTGTGTTTGGACATTTCAATATAAAAGAACTTTATACTTACCGGACTTCACATAAATATTATGTCAGAAATTAGATGAAAGAAATTGTTTAACTTTAATTTGTTAAACCTAGATAAGAAATTACCTATCTGTAAAATGTATTTAGGGCATTATATTTTATGCGAATTATTCTGAGGAAATGGGGAATTTTCCATATTAAAGACGATTTTGTCTTTGGCCAACGTCCCTCCGGGTGGTTATAATGATTAAGGGCATTTTATAGGTAAGGTTGTGATCAGTCATATTCTATTTTCAACTTTGATCTCAGGAGATCCTGATAATTGTTTCATTGGGTTTATACGGTGAAATGAAAAAATTATTTTTGCATGTGTAGTGTTTAAGGCATTATGTAATCTATTCAGTATTTTGCGTATTCCATTTGCATAGATATTCGTTATGGAGCAGTGAACAAATGGTGAGAGAATTCATTCATTAAAATTCTTACTTAAACTTAATTTTTATATTATTACTCCCATCCCCCATCACTCACGCCTATAGTTAAGACAAATGGGATTCATTAAGAACCGGTGACCTCTAGCAACTGAATTTTCTTTCGTCAATCAAATTGTTATTTTCTCCTTTGGAGATGATTGTGATAGGTTTTCTAAGGTTAAAGTTGGTATGTCACAGGCACATGAGCTAAATTATTAGGCAGAGCGGGATATAAATAATCTCATAAAGTAAAGAGACGTTGGATCGGGTTGATGTGCTGATCCGATAAACTTATGTACTCAGTGTCACTTTGTGCTCACTGTCACGCAGACATGGGAAACAACAATCTCATTCACTCCTCACAACCTCTACAACTGGTGGATCATGTGAGTGCAATAAAACGGACCGGACCGGCGCAAATGGGACCATGTGAATATCGACCTAATAGACGTGATTCAGACAAATTACTACCAATTGTAATGATGGATAATATATTTTCCATAGATGGTCTATCCCATGGTCCTAAATATGTGATATACCATATTTTCGATTACATACACGTTCATGGTTCGGATTGTCACATAAACAGGTTAGTTATTTGACATAGTTTTTTAGCCCAGGATGAAGAGAGCCATTCCCTGGATGACAGTAGCGGGACACATTTCCCAATATTTGTCATTTAGGTCCCACGAAACTAGGTTGTGAGTAAGCTTACTATCCCAGCTATTATTACAGAGAGATCAGACGAACAAATAACAGTATGATTTTCGTTAATACTCGATTCTAAATCGGCTACATATAGTCTATTGATAAGCCGTAGTTGGTGGAGTAGGAAAGAACGGGCATTGCGCTGATGGTGCTGGTGGTAAAGATGGTGATTTTCAAATCATATTAACATCAGAAAATCGTGTCTCACCATTATTTCCATTTGACCTTGATTTGATTAACGACGCAAAAGGAAGCAGGAAATGATTGTTCATAAAGAGGACGGAAATCGAGTAATAAGAACTATCAGACAAGACGAAACCAATTTCACGAACCATGATTTTCATCAGGTCAATGCCAAGCTGATTAAGTGGCCTAAATCACATACATTTATACATCTAGACAGGCGATTGAGGTGCCTTGACATACCCACCGCAAACAGGTAGATGACCGCTGACTATTAAAGACAAATGTATCTAATTTACATTCAGATGTGGTGCGAGCATGCTCTGGCCATACAATAGAGTTGCAGAACCTGTGTGCCTATGCCAATTCTACGGCATACTGAACCTAGTTTGGGTTCGACTCTAAAGAAGTTATGAGAAATCGACTTAATATGCTAATCAAATTAAAATGTTTGTATTCTGAGCAAAAGCCAGAGCGCTTCACTGTAAATGTAGTGTAAACCCACCACGTCACCTCCCCCCTGTCCAGAATATGGGTCAGGGGCAGGTTTCAAAAGACAGCAAACATGGACTAATATTAGACTGCTTTGAAACGAGGGTTACTGGAATGCAAATTGGAATAAGACATTTTAATGCATAGATATGCACAGTGGAGGAAGGAACATTTAATGTAGTTGTCATTAAATCTGTTATTGCTACTTTTATTCAGCAGGTGCAATACTACATCGTGGTAACTGGTCAGCACTACCGATGTACTGATGGCATTCTCCATGTCGCGCATACACGCCAACCATCAAGGGATACCTGAAATACCACCTGTACCTAGTCATAGAGATTAGCATAGGCATGCGCGGTAGGTATATTCCCAGACATTACAGATCGTACTCAACGTGCCTCTGATGTCGATCAGTTAATCAGAGGCCCGGACTTCATTCATAATATTACTACTGAACATATATATATATATATATATATATATATATATATATATATATATATATATATATATATATATATATATATATATATATATATATATATATATATATATATATATATATATATATATATATATATATATATATATATATATATATATATATATATTAAAACTCCGTGGCTAATACACCAGGGTAAACAAAAAGGAACAGCTAAGAGTGCAATGTGTAAGCAGTCGCAGCATACGTGTGAATCCTTCAGTCGATTCAAGATATTAAAGAAGTGTGGTCGTATCGTAAACATTAAGTAATAATAAGAATTTAGAAATGAAGAGACTGAAAGTAGCCCTAGGGTAAGTACTTCCCGTGTCGATAGTAGCCTTAAATATAGCTTAAATATAGCTTAAATATAGCGCAGTCACTGGATTTCCAGTAGAGGGACACTATGGCACCTTTATCGATATACCCTAATCTTATTCACCTGTAAACGCCACATGTCTAGAAAAGCAGTGGAAAATAATAAAATACACCTTAAATCAAACCTACCTATTACGCTTACCCCCAAACGGGAAAAGTCAGGGAAATGAGGGCTGAAATAATGTCTGACCATTTGCTGTGCTTATTGATATCATTATACGATTTCTAGAAGTCGAGAAAGTATTTCGATAATTCAACATGAAATTAAACAAGCTGATAGCATGTTGGGATGCTATGATTGGCCTGAAATTTGAAGGATAACAGGTATATTGTAGAAAATGTAAATGATAACCTATTGGTGGTAAAGGCGTTGATAATTGAGTCCACCAACATTCTATCTGAATAGTCAGAAATCAGACTCGCTTTCTGAATTTATATTCCTATCAAAACATGGCAGACGTTATAATATCAATGTGTATTTGTTACTGGCTTTAGCATTATGTACATTCATGTAGACTGCGATTACGATTTGATTAAATCTTGCTACTACACTAGTATACATATTCAAATTGTATTCAAATTATTCAATATAGTTCTTGTTCCTATCCATATTGATGGTATTCGTAAAAGTCATAAATCAGTTAAACGCAGCTGACAAGTCCAATGCTATCTTTATCGAACCCAAACATCGATATAGAAATTAGCCACATGTTCATTGAGGTTGCTTTGACATGCATCATAGAAAGCAGTGTGAAAGCGCTTCATTTAAGCAGAGGTATGTTACCTACACTTGATCATGTCAATCTGATGGAATGCTCCTAGAAAAAGATGTACTTCACATTATCTGTTAGAAATGAAATCAGTGTCCACACAGCATGAGCTGCTGCAAATCTAAGTTTCGCTTTCCCTGGCCCAGAGACAAGACCCGACCATTAGCAGTCAGAACGGCCAATGTTATCTCTACATAGTCTTGGAACATGAGGCAGAAGACCTCTGAGATAATTGAGAACATACAGGCTGCTGCATCATTAGTATAACCTTAGTGTCTTATTCTACATTCAAAATTGCTTCTTCTAGTATATATGAGATAGCACTAAATAAAACTGCTACAGTAGCAACACAGTGTAGGCCTACATGTCTCTGTTGTCCATCAATGGACCTTTCCATTTTTAGCTATGCCCCGCCCATCACTAGCTAAGCTCCACCCACACCTCGCCGTGTTTGGATTGATCGATCCCCGAATGCCCTAGCTATCAATTTTCTGAAAACTATACAGGGAAGCTGTTGAATATTTCGTAACTAATTAGACTGGGTGCTGTTGCTGCCATAGGCAGCAACATCGTCCAGTCAAATTAGTTTCAAAATATTCAACAGAATATTTATTAAATAGTAAAAGCAAACAATTTGTACAGCAGCCCATAGACCGTCATCAAATATGCGTTCGTGACGTACTTATCGACGTCATTCATGACGTCATTCATTATGATGTCATTGTACACACCACGCAGTTCATTATGACGTCATATGATGGGTGGGTACTCTGGAAAGGTGAATTGGTGATTAGAGCAAAAGTGACTTGCACTAGTTATCAAACCTCAGCATTACATTGCAAGAGACCAACACATTCAGGAAAATGGCTATTGCATCTAGACGATGCCGTAAGCACATTTAACAAGTGCACATACATACTTCGAGACTAGGATAATCAATAAAATTCTAACTAAATCTGCACAATACTTTCAATGAAAAGTTGTATTTTTGCATGCAATTATATTTTAAATGGGTAGTGTTAGAAGAAGTGATATCTAACCTGCAGGTTGTACAAAGCATAATGCAGAGCACTATGGGGATGTTGCATTCACTGTCCCCATTGCTCTGCACATGCATGTATGATTACTGTATTCTGCGGCTGTAGTAGTAGAAACATCCTACAGCTGCAATCAGTTCTTCCTCGCCTTTACCAGCTGTGTCTTATCCTCAGCTAAAATCTGTAGCGTCCTCAGATTCATTCTTGATTTGACTGTACCGAGTCCTGCTTTCTTGAGGTCACCTCGCAGCACGCTTAACAGATTTATGTAATGACGTCCTCTCCTGGCTTTGCATATGCTAGCTTCCAGTCGGGAGAATTCCAAGACTCACTAGGCTGGTCTGTCTCATGGTATCCTTCGCACATGTCCAAACATGGACCATCTTTGCTGTGAATTTTTACGGAGAGGAGCGATGTATTACACATCTTGTATAGTGCACCATGGCAAATTATTCTGTCTGTCCATCGATGTCCAGTAATGGTGCTTAGGTGTTTGCGGTGGCAGGCATCAAGTTTGTCTAGAGCTGTCTTTGGAGCTACCCAGCTGTTACAGTTATCAGCATCAAGGATGCGATGTTGCGTTGTATAAACGTGGTCTTTTTGTCAAGGGCATCTTTGGTCTACGAATCCATAGCTTTCAAGAAAAATGGGAAAGTTTTGTTCCCCGTGATACAGCATGCGGCAATGTCAGCCGTACTACAAAGCAGTGAGTCCAGGATTGTACCCTTCCTCCATGGATCGCCGCCACGAAGGAGATCGTCATTTTCTTTAGCTTCATGCTCTGTAGATGGGTATATGTGTGTGTGTGTGTGTGTGTGAACTTTGTTTTAGGTTCTTTCATAAAGAGATTATCTCTACACGCACACAGACATTGACACTCATCTGTGGTATTACATAATACGCCCATCACTATAATGCACCTCAGATTCATTTGTAAAGTCATTTACCATAGGTGACACCGTGACAGGGTCGAACATATTTCTCTACATTTGTCAAATCGATACACCCTTCTAAAATGACAACGCAGAATGATGGACAAAAGTTCAAAGGAGGTTAATTTGTAAATGTTTATATGAATCTGACACACTGAGTTCAATATGTAGACACACGTTGAGTTCTATCGCATTCTACTTCTATTGTTCTTCTTTCTTTCTCTGTCCAATATAGATTATACAATGTTTGAAGCCAGAGCCTAACGCCAGTTTGCACTGTATCATCACAGTCCCCTCCCCGGATATTAAATGAAAATATAGAAATGTGTCCCTCTCAGCATCTGCCTATTATCTTAGCCAATTCACTTTTCCGGAGTATCCACCAATATCTAACATCGTATGACGTCATAATCAGCTTAACACGTATATGATGACGTCACGGTCATTACGTCACAAAGGGTTCCATATAGACCGTCATCAAATCTCAAATTGTCCGATACGGTGTATGAAGTGTATGTCTTTGTAAGTCTTTGGTATTTAATAAAGATGCTGAGGCAGCAACAGCATTTCAGTCGAATTAGCTTTAAAATATTCAACAGCTTACCTGTGTAGTTTTTTGGAAATTGAGAGTCAGGGTGTTCAGAGATCAATCGATCCCAACACGCACGAAGTGTGGGTGGAGCTTAGCTAGAGATGGGCGGTGCATTATTAAAACCGGAAATGTCCATAGAAGTCTCTATCAGAAAACATTGACCAGCACTGTCATAAAAATGTGTATATGTCTTGATTATCATTGAGGACTATCTCGCTTAACACTTGGCATCAATCAAGTCTAAAGCTTCTATATGACATTTCTTTCACTCTACGACATTCATTCGATTCTATAGTTAACCACATAATAATTATTTTTCAAATGTCTGATTGAAATGTGTTCAACCCCCTTAAACAAAAGCAACTTTCAGTCAAACTGTTGTCAAAGCAGTAAATGGTTTCAGGCTCAGCACTTTAATGCTAGGATATTGGTAAAGATGGAGATATTGATGGAGGAATCCTACATATAAACAGTCATGCGATTTAGAAACACATTGTCAGCCTTCAAATAATCTTTCTGGTGTTAATTTATTACCAGGTTTCTTGGACACCATTGACAGATCTGATAGCTGGGAGTGATCATACCAACAAAACAACAACGATAGTGGCATAATATTTATCCTGAAGGTGCTGATTTTAGCTTTCGAAACAGATCTCGTATTAGCCACTAAACGTAAAATGAATGTAATTAATCATAATGATCCAGATACCTCATATGGTCCCGAATTCCAGACCTGTTACTAAGGTACGAATCAGCCTATATCCCGGGACAGACCCGACTAGCGACATCTTTGGTTACTTATCTTCGATGTTTTCTCGGCTGAACTCTACATTTGCAGATTATCTAGTTTAAAACAATCGCCCATTGAAAAATATTCGACAAATTATATAACCACAGTTGCTTCAGTTAAACTTGCCCAATGAGACGGCTTCCAATTTAAATGTTTGTGACCAAAAAACATCTGCTTAAAATATTTCTCATGCCCAGATAAATGATTTAAAATATATATGTATAAATGAGAAAATGACATTTAGATTGTAAGGAAACCCTGAGGTACTCTGCTCCTTCAATCAAAGAAATTCTTATTTAGGAGAGTATGTGTACACATCTGAACTTTGCTTAGCAAAGTGTCTTCTCTAGTACGTCATAGTAACATGTTGTAAAATATATGGAAATGTCACGAATGGCATAAATTATAATTCCATATGACTGACATATTTGTGCGAGTATATCATTCTTGCACAATCTGCAATCGCTGAAGGTGTGAGTTTCTGTGAAAATTATCAAGATAACAATAGATGCTTACTAGGTACAGCAGGTGTAGTAGTTTACAGATCATAGCAGTCAACCACTGATCGATTTTGAACATGACCATGGGATTACCTTTTTGAAAAGGCGAGTAGCTAGCTGCATGGTTGGTAAAAAGGTTGGTGAAGATCCTAACGAGGAGACATACCTATCGAAATGGCATAGAAAACAGTGTGCAATCCCTTAACACCATAATTTACCTTAGTGTAAATTCAGTGCATAATAATGGTATACAGAACAAGTTTGCGGAAGGTAGAATAATCTTTGCAAAGGTGTTTCTTTAAGATTAAGCACGTGGTTGACGCAACGAAAACCAAACAGAACCACCATAGAGGAATTAGTACAAAATAACTGCTGGTTAGCATTACACAGCTGAAGGTATGCTATTATGAAGTTACTACAAGAGAATTGGGAAGCCATCTGGATTAGAGAATGTATAGAAGAGAGAAACGGACATCAACTAGTGCATCATATTGATAATAACATAGAGACTCTGGAAATGAGTAGAGGCAGATAGCAGAACAAGACTGCCTGACATTAGCAGATGTGAACATGATCTCTCTCTCTCTCGCTCTCTCTCTCTCTCCCCATCCCAATTCCCTCCTCCCCCATCCTTCTCTCGCGTCTTCTTCATTCCCCCACCATCTCGCTCTTTCTCTCTCACTGAATTTGATAAATAAAAAGGTGTCATATATACAGCGATATGCATGCTGGAAGTTTTGATGGAACGCATAAATAATTTTCTTTCTCTGGTAAATTATCATTATTTTGTCTTATGTAGGCGCGTTTGTACGATGACTGACACAATATATTAATGTAGTTGTCCACTACACTAATAATCAAACCAATGCTAATTTTAATATTGGAGAAAACCTTTATGAATATTTACGTAGTTTTATGCCATGCCAACAAGCATGGCACAACGTATCAGTGTACCAAATCTAACGCAGGCAACGAATGGCTGCATGCATGAACACACGTGCAGGCAACGCCGAATTCTGTTGTTGCCTTTGATAACATCTCTGGCGAAAATCCTTGTTAGACTGCATATCAGAAAATAAAAATCAATCTCGTGAGTATAAACTCGTTTGAAATTTTATTTTGGTGCATGGCCTACTTTCTATGCTTTACTTTTCACGACCTAAAATAGGCACAACCAAGTCTTTACATCATAATATACTTAACGCGTTTGTGAATTTACCTGCAGCCGGTGGCATATTAAGCCACAGTAATCCATAATGATTAAATATGACAAATCATCGAAAGTGTAAGAGGCTCTGTTGAATATCATGACAATATTTTGACTCGGAACTGGCAGCCACCGATCCCATTGGAAATAGTATGAAAATCAATTACAGCTTTGGTGTATGTAAGTATTATATTGAGATTCCAGAATGCCAGGGAATCTAACTCAGCAGCAAAATTGTCCACGCGCTGAGATCAAAGAGAAGCATCCCAAGCGGCGAACAGCAAAGCTGAATTATTCAGGAGTATGGGATATAAATAATCTCATAAAATAAATGCTAGGAAATGCGATGAGGGGTTGCATCAGGTTGATGTGCTGATAAATATATGTATCACGTTGTCAGATAGTGCTGACTGTCACGCTAAATCTGAACCATAAACAGCCTCTTTCACTCGTCTCCACCTCACTCAGCCTGGTGGATGAAGGGGTACTGGTGTAAAAGCTGTATGTGAGTGAAATAAAAGCCGTCTAAACCTGGTGTGAATGGGACCTTGTGGGACCAGGTAGACGTCAGCCAGACAGATTACTAATACCTTGTGATGATAAAGGAAATAATCATCATGCCATATTCCATAGGCCTAAATATGTGATATACCAGGTTCTACACAACAACGCTAGTAGTATTGATTGCCAAATAAATGTCATGTTATGTCATATTGCGATGTAGCTCAGCATGAAGATAGTCATTCCCTGGATGACAGTAGCGAGACACATCCACCTCTATCTGTCATTCTAGTCCCGTGGTAACAGTTTGTGAGTGCGCTTAATATCCCAGTTATTATTACTGAGAGATCAGAGGATCAAAATCTAAATCTGATACATATAATCTATAATTAAGCTGTAGTAAGCCAATATTACTTATTGCTTGTTTATCATCATGGCGATGATGATCATGGCGACGACGACGACGACGACGGCAGCAGCGGTAGACGTGGAGGATGTATGAATTGGTATTTCGCTAATGGTGCTAGTGGTTAACATTCTCAAATAATATTAGCATCGAAAAATCGTATCACCTCCTGGCCAGAAAGCTTGAAAATCACTGATCAGAAAAAGGACAAAGATTGAGTATGCGAATTAACAGACAAGACGAAACCAATTTCATGAACCATGATTTTAGTGACCTACATACATGTTCTAACCTCGAATATCATGTATAGTTGGCCATTTCTTTGTATACATTTAGATAGGCGAGTGAGGGTACTTCATCCCCCTCCCCCCTCCCCAACCAGGTAGATGACTGCTGACTATTCTAAGCCAAATTTATGTAAGTGTATGCAGTAGTGTTGATGTGGTGCCAGTCTGCTTCGTTCATGGTGGACGACATACCACAGAGAAGGAGGAAAACTGCACTTATTATACACCATGAACGAAGCAGACTGGCACCACATCAAAGCTACTGCATACACTTAGAATCCAATAATACGGTCGTGTGGTACAAATGCAGCCATTTCATTTATATTAGCCAATGAAATGGCTGCATTTCTACCACACGACCGTATTATTGGACTCTAAGAAGCGCTATTGGACGAATTAGCGCAGCTCCTAGAATCTAAAGAAGTTAGAAGGGATACGCTAAGTATATTAAATTGTTCGTATTTTAAGTCAAAGCTCTACATGGCCAGACATTTGATGAGCGAGGGCGCGTCGCTGTAGATGTAGTGTAGAGTCACCACATCAATTCTGTCCAGAATATAGGTCAGGGACAGGTTTCACAAGATAGTAAACATGGACTAATATTAGACTGCTTTGAAACGAGGGTTACTGGAATGCAAATTGGAATAAGACATTTTAATGCATAGACATGCACAGTGGAGGAAGGAACATTTAATGTAGTTGTCATTAAATCTGTTATTGCTACTTTTATTCAGCAGGTGCAATACTACATCGTGGTAACTGGTCAGCACTACCGATGTACTGATGACTTCGTCCATGTCGCGCATACACACTAACTATCAAGGGATACCTGAAATACCACCTGGACCTAGAGAATAACACAGGCATGCGCGGTAGGTATATTCCCAGACATTACAAATGTTACTCAACGTGACTCTCATCTCGGTCAGTCAATCAGAGGCCAGGACTTGATTGACAATATCACTGAACATCCATTGCTCAATAAAGCAGATATACATTTGAAATTTTAGACTAATAGATATTATGTTATTCAATGGTAAATAACAATGGATCAGCTCTGAAGTGCAACGTGTACACAGTGGAAGCATAATGGGCCTTTCCATTTTGAGCTATGTCCCGCCCATCTCTAGCTAAGCTCCACCCACACCTCGCTCTTGTTGGGATCGATCGATCTATGAACTCCCTGACTATCAATTTCCAGAAAACTATACAGGTCAGCTGTTGATTATTTTGATGAGCCAAAAGCGCCCAATCAAAATAGTTTCAAAATATTCAACAGAATCTTTATTAAATAGTAAAGTCATACAATTCGTACAACAACGCATAGCCTGTCTTCAAATATGCTTTCGTGACGTACTTATCGACGTCATTCATGCCGTCATTTATTATGATGTCATTCTACACGTCGCGTGGTTGATTATGACGTCATATGATGGATTGATAACGTGGAAAGCTCTATTATTGTGTTTGACAGCCACCTGTGTATTCGAACAGATGTTGGATCCTTTCCAAATGCGCACTTGTTTTGATGGTCTCCAGAATTAAACAAAAGGTAATATGCGCAGCAGATGTTGTACAACTCTTCTCTCTTGCCTGTCCTTTGTAAAGGAACAGAACACATCCACGTTCTCTCATGGCTCTCACGTGCAAAGATCGCAAACGCAAAGGTTATATTCACGACAATGAAACCCCTTTTATAACGTAAGAAATCGATATAGCCATCCCTTTTTCCGAAGCCAGAAAATTTCATTCTATGGCAACATTTCCCGAAACTCAGAGATCGCGATGCTAGAAATACGTGGATCAAATCAATTCCTGTAATCTGAATGATAATATTCTTTTCCTGCAGGCAATGCGAAATGAACTCAATTAATATCTCATTATTGTTACCTGCCTTCAAGGCCTCCCTGTCCATTTTCTGTTTGACATATAAGAAGGTGTCGCATAATCACACCAGCTACATTAATTTTCACAAATTCATTTTCTTCTCCTTTTTGGATTATACTCATCTTGTTTTATGATTGCACGGTAACAGACACGTCATATTATCCGAGTCATAAAATAAATTACAATAATATTTCGCCAATCTAAAATTTGCCATGCGAGATAATGTTTGCTGATAGTGACATATTTTAGTGTCGTGAGAATAGCGACGTCACAACGGGTGGCTTGTCACAGTGTGTCAGTGGACCAAATTTGATATATGAATTAACTTTTCCAGAGTATTCATCGATGATTTGACGTCATATGGCGTCATATTCAGCTAAGCGGCGTGTAGGATGATGTCATAACCATTACATCATAAATGATTCTATTAAGCCCCTCTTTAACTCTTAATAGTCCGACACGTTTTGTGAATTGTATGTCTCTACTATTTAATAAACATGCTGTCGAATATTTTGAAACTAATTTGACTGGATGCTGTTGCTCCCATAGACGTGTACGATGAAGTCATAATCAATTACGTCATGACTGACTCGATTTAGTCTTAAACGTTTAACTGTTCGTCAGGTTGCACGAATTGCAAGTCTTTACTATTTAATAAGCATGTAGCAACACCACCCAGTCAAATTAGTTTCAAAATATCCAACAGCTTACCTGCATAGCTTTAAGGAAATTGATAGTCAGGTAGTTCAGAGATCGATCGATCCAACATCAGCGAGGTGTGGGTGGAGCTTAGCTAGAGATGGGCGGGGTATAGCTAAAAACGTAAGGTCCATTGTATCCATGTTGCAGCTAGATAGATCTAGACAAACGGATTCATGCAAGGACAGAAGCGAAAACGGCACATAATTCTTATGTACCCTTCGAAACCGTTTGTAGAACAGAAACACATGTTAGACCACAGTCATGCTTACTGTTCATATCAGAAAATAATAATCATTATAGCGAGTAAAATCTAGTTTAAAATCCTATTTCGATCCTTGGCTTACTTTCTTTACTTTAATTCTCACGACATAAAATAGACACAAATCAGTTTTACGTCAACACATTATTAAATTAATTATGAATTTACGTGCAGCTGATTACATATTAAACAGCGGAAACTCAGAATTATTAGATATGACAAATCATATGTCAAACATCATGAAAGTAATTTGACTGAGAGGTGACAGGAACAGATTCCAGCGAATTCGTTTGAACATATATTACAGCTTACGTGTATAGTTATCTTAGGCCATGTTCTCACTAGAGAATTAATCGGGAATAAGTTATTCCTGATTAAGTCCCTAGTGAGAACACCGCCTTCGATTGAGCTTCCCGACTTCCGAGCTCAAGCGTAAACTTCCGTCCACGCTCTGAGATCACACGGGAGTATTCCAGGCGGCCAAGATTAAACCGATTATAGACTAATTTATTCATGAGAGTAGGACATAAATAATCGCATAATGTAAATACTAGGAAATGTGAGGAGTTGTTGGATCAGGTTGAGGTGATGATTGGTTAAACCTATGTACACAGTGTCACTTAGTGCCGACTGTCACACAAACCTTTGAACCATATACAATCACGTTCACTCCTCGCCACCTCACCACACCTGCTGGATAAATAGGTACTGGTGTAAAAACTGCAAGTGGGTGAAATAAAAGCCGTCTAGACATGGCGTGGATAATAATCTTGTGGGACCTGGTAGACGTCTGCGAGACAAATTACCACACACTTATAATAACAGAGGAAATATTCATCATCACATATCCCATGAACCTAAATATGTTATATACTATGCTTTACATTGCATACGCGCTAGTAGTACTGATTGTCAAATAAACATGTCAGTTATTTCAGATTCCTTTGCAGCTCAGGATGAAGAGAGCCATTCCCTGGATGAAGGTAGCGAGACACATTCCGCTATACCTGTCATTTCGGTCCCATGGTAACAGTTTGTGAGTGAGCTTGATATCCCAGCTATTAACAAGTTACAGTCGGATTATCAGTTAATGTTGAATGAATGGTTTAGTTCCTCTGAACCGTACACAGTTATAGAGATAAAATATATTATTATTATTATTATTATTATTATTATTATTATTATTATTATTATTACAACACTTTTCTTTATTGTCATCAATCTTATCATCATAGACGATAATATGACCAGAAACCGGTGTTGCCTAGGGCACCACAGATTTCAGGTCGGACTATTAATAGGCTTATAGATTGCTATCCATACATACGATTCATACACTATATAGTATAGGAAGAATAAATTGAGCAGGTCACCAGTTAAATTAGTTTCAAATATTCAACAGCTATTAGATTATTTGTTTATCAACAATACAATTCGCACACTTGGGAATGAAACAAGTCGAATAGACACTTAGACTCTTCGGCAGACAAATTAGTTTCAAAATATTCAACATTTATTAAATTGTAGTCCTCATAATGGCATACAATTCGTACTCAAATGCGCAGGTAGGTTGGGTGTGGTGTGGTCGGGTCTCACTTCTCCTTTCGCTTTCATCTACATGTAAGAGAGGAGATGAGAAGACCGGATGAACGCACTATGCGGTATAGGGTTGGGGTGTGGGTAGGTGAGGGTAAATGATGACCGTAGTAATTAAAATTGGTGATAATACTAACGATGACACTGGATGATAATAATATGGATTAGAATCTTAAAAATATAAATGTGGCAATAGTTGGTGATTATGATTTAATATTATATTATGTTGGGTATTTTGGGGCCAACAACAATAGCTGCTGGTCGGACTGGATCCAAAATGCGCAATATCCTTTCTCTGCGCATTTACCTTGAGATTTGTACTACGGTAACTAAAGTTCAAAGTATATAAATCGAGCCCAACATATGCAATAATTGGAATCGATAGCATCTGATATTCTTGTTAATCTATGTATATTTGTATTATGTAACATTGTTATGTTAATTTCTGATCAAACCGGTATGATGATGTTTTAATATTACATATTCTGCTGGGTATTTTGGGACTAGTTCGACCGGCGACTGTTGATGCCATAAGTAGCAACAGCCGCTGATCGGATCTGTTCCAAAATACGCAACAGCTTTTCTCTGTATAGTTATTCTGAGACTTGTACTACGGTAAATAAGGTTCAGAGTATATAAATAGATTCTAGCATGTGCAATGATTGAAAATGACTGTAACTGACATTCTTGTTAAGTCACGTATACTCATATTATGTAACATTAATTATGTTAATTTCTTTTCATTGTTCTGATGATGCGTTAATATTATATATTCTGCTGGACATTTTGGGGCCAGATCGACTGGCGGCTGTTGATGCAGCAATGGCCATTTTGCCGGATTGGTCCTAAAATGCGCAACGGCTTAACTCTGTACAGTTATTCTGAGGTTCAAAGTATATAAATTCATGTATGTAATGACATGATGTCTAAATACAAGTAAATAGCAGTACATGTCGTGCGGCTCGGGGGTGACATGGAATGGCTCCAAAAGAGAATAGAGCACAGTTGACTGTTCTTGGGCATGGTTGGCCTGGAGGGCATAGCTGTCTATGGCACCAATGTCTTACAGTCTAAGTAGATTTTAGTACTGGGTAGTAGTAGTAGTAGTAGTAGTAGTAGTAGTAGTAGTAGTAGTAGTAGTAGTAGTAGTAGTGGTAGTAGTAGTAGGAGTAGGAGTAGGAGTAGTCGCTGCTGCTGTCGTCGTTGTTGTTGTTAATGTTGTTGTTGTTGTTGGTTGTTGGTTGTTGGTTGTTGTTGTTGTTGTTGTTGTTGTTGTTGTTGTTGTTGCTGTCGTCGTCGTCTTTCCTTCTCTTGAGGGTCATAAAAATTAGAATTTAACAAGTACCCGATAACAAATAGCTAATAAAATACATTAAAACCTCCTTATCCTAAGTTTTACTGCGAGTGATGGGCATCTTGACCGCAGTGCCAGTTATTTGTGAATTCAGATATGTAGCATATAAAATTTATTATTATTATTATTATTATTATTATTATTATTATTATTATTATTATTATTATTATTACATTTCTTACTTTCGCGCCTGGTCCACGAATTTTAGGCCTACCTTTATAAATTTCGCTACATTTATGCATAGTCTTGTGTATTCTGTGCTCATTAAGCAATTAGATGTATGTTCGGTTTTCCGTGTTCTGTAGTAATTTGGGATGTATTTATTCCTAGATTCGTTCAGAGCTGGACATTCTAGGAGAAAGTGGAATTCATCTCCCACTTTCGCCATATCGCATAAGTTGCAGAGCCTTTCCGCTCTGTCAGTGTTAAAAATCGTCCTTGTTCTATTTCTAAATTATGGTTGCTCGTGCGCAGACGACACAAGCTAACTCGTAAAGTCTCTGACAGCGTTATTAAGTATAACATATTTGATTCTAAATCTGAAACATCCCTGATAACGCAGCTTACTGGGCCGATGCTGGGCCGATACCGGGCCGCTACTGAAAGCATCGGCATGGTATTGGCCCAGCATCGGCCCAGTAAGCTGTGTTATCTGGGATATAGTCTATTGTTAACACGTATTGTTTGGCTACGGTGATGGCGACGACGACGACGACGACCACATATAGTCTTTAATTAAGCTGTAGTAGGCCAATACAATTATCGTTTGTCTACGATGACGATGAGGACGACGATGACGACGATGAAGAAGATGGCGATGGTGGCGCCAACTGCGATAACGAGGACGAAAATCCCGTAACGAACACCACCAGACAAGACGAAACCAATTACATGTCAATGCCAATCAGATTAAGAGATCTAAATCCCATAGATGTTTTCTTTGCCATTGGACTCTGCATATCATGTATGGTTGGTCATTTCATATTTTACCTTTAGATAGGCGAGTGAGGAGACCTTTCCATATCACACCAGGTAGATGACTGATGACTATTCTGAGAAGATTTGTCTAACTGTGTTCAGCTTCTTTTATGTGGTAGGTGTTTGTTCTGTTGATGTTAGATAATATGCTGTATAGAACTAGTGTCACCATGCTTATATCGATGCCAGTGATATATTGAACGTCTTCTACCTCGAGTACAAAAATTTACACAGGCCATCCCATTCTAACGGGCGTTGGGTTATTAACTATTGGCCGTGTGCCATTTTGACCCTATAATGAAACTAATAGATATGGACATGCCACTACACATGAATGGAGTGTAGACCACCCGCATCACGTCTAGGCAAAGTATCTAGGTCAGGGACAGGTATCTAGCAAACACAGATTAATAATCAACTGATTTCAAACCAGGGTTCATAGAATGTATAATGAGATACGATATTTTAATGCATAGCCATTCAGTAATTATGATACAATTCATGTAGTTATCCTAAAATATGTTATTATTGTAGTTATTCCTCAAGCACATTGCTAATGGGCTACATTTTGGCAAAGTTAAGACTACCGACATACTGCTTTCTTCCTCCATGTCGAGCACACCCAATTGACGACGCTGTCAATTTAGATTTGGCATAATTGCCGACATGGTCAATTTGGTGCGGGCATGAATATGCCTACTATATTGGAGCAGTTGTCAATTCAAATTGGAGAGCGCGCGAATAACGAATAAAAATTTCGTGCGCGTATGAATAAGCTCGCTATATTGGAGACGTGGTCAATTTGGTGCGTGCTCGAATATGCCTCCTATTTTGGAGGCGTTGCCAATTAGTCGGTGTTCGCTAATCTCATTTGATAGGCGCGTGAATTTGCACTTAGTACGCGCTTGACTTGGAATATTATTATTCTTTGCGCTCCCAATATGCATTTCACGACGTGAAAGTTTTGAAACAGTTGGCGCGCGTTTTAAATTAGATAGCAAATTCAAGCCGGCGTCACTATATTCACTGCGCTCCCAATATATTCATTGCGCTCTCAATATGAAATTCATGGCGACATGGAAGTTTTGACATAGTTGGCACGGCATACACCCGCACGCACGCGCGCCCAGTAACCCCCCAAGCGGTACCTGAAATACCTCCTAGATATAGGCGCAAGAACAGTGAATAAATAGCATAGCCACGCGAGTTAGGTATATCCCCAGGTATTATAGATGCTAATCAACGATCCTCTTAGCTCAGTCAGAGGCCAGGACTTGATTCACAATTTTGTGAACAGTCATTGTTCAGCAAGAAAATCTATACATTCGAGATCTCTAGATTAATAAATGTCAGGTAAATAAAAAGGCGCCTATAGAAGTACAATCTGTAAGCAGTGAAAGCATAATTGTGAATCTTCCAACCGATTCAAAAACATAAAAAGCCTGAAGTGTGGTTTTATTGCAAACAATAAGTATGTATGCGAATTCGCCAAACTGGAGTTAGAACGCAACTCCAGGGTGAGTACTTCATATGTTGAGGTTAGCATTACATATAACACGATCTGTGAACTTGCAGAGGAGGAGAACTATTGCTCATTTATCTATATACGCTAATGCGATACACTTGTAACTTTCAGCTCTCCCGGAAAATGAAGAAACATAATTAAACAGAACTTTAATGACATCAACCTCTCATGCGTAACTCCTAATATGAAAAGTCATGGAAATGATGGTTGAAATGATGACTTGAAAGGGACCTGGGGGAGCGGATTCAGTAAATACTGAAGCACTACTGACCGTTTGGTGTAATGCATAGAAGCCGTCAGAATATTAATACTAGTTTTTCTATATGTCGGGAAAGTATTCCGATAATTCAACATGATATTGAGTATGTCCCGGCATCTCTAGCTAAGCTCTGCCCACACCTCGCTCGTGTTGGGATCGATCTCTGAACGTCCTGACTATTAAGTTCCAGAGTACTGTACAGGTAAGCTGTTGGCTGCCTATGGCAGCAACAGCACCAAGTCAAATTAGTTTCAAAATATTCAACAGTATGTTTATTAAATATTAGATACATGCAATTCTTACAACGTCTCGGACTTTCAAGAGTTAAAGATGCTCCGTATGGAATCATTTATGACGTAAGGATTATGACGTCATCCTACACGCGGCTTAGCTGATTATGACGTCATATGACGTCATTACTCTGGAAAGGTCCACTGCAGAGCATGTAAATGATAAAATAGTAGTGGTGAAGGCGATGGATGAGGAAGCTCGTGTTCTATTAGACTCTTCAGGTACAAGACTTGTCTAAATATATCTTCCTATTGAAACATATCAGACTTTGTGATATCATTTTGTACTTGTCACTGGCTCTGGCATTAAGTACATCCACGTTGACTGCGATTACAATGTTCTGCTATACTTGGAGACAAATGCTTGCATTCAAATTGTATTCAAATATTCAACACGGTTCGTGTTCCTGTTCTCGTTGATGGCATTCTTAAAGTCATAATTACTCAGTTAAAACACAATGTATGCCAAGCGGGAGGGTGAGACCGTGCAATAGGACGATGAATATATGCAGACAAGTCCATGGCTATCAATAACGGCTCCAAACATCGATATCAAAATTAACCACATATTCATTCAGGTGGCTTCGACGTGAACCATAGAAACCAGTACAAACACGTTAGTACATGGATGGCTTCTTCTGACGTCAACTGCCATCCTACATTAGTTGGCCATTGTTCATGTCGATACAGTGATTTAGGAATGCGGGTCAGAAGCATTGGCATAGCACAGTGGTAAGTCAGTCTGCATTGCTGTGACATAGCAACATTATAACGCAACAACTCAAGAATGGCAGACTGGTGAGAATCATAACATAACAGTGCTGAGAAAGGTTCTTACGGTTTGAATAAGGTACAGCTTGCAGAAACAAGCCACTACCGGAGAATGCAATGCGTCTTACATGATTTCTATGGTTATGAAAACTCAGAAATTCAAGGGATACAATTTGCCATGTGCTCGTGTATCATTTAAACAGAGATATGTTACCTACACACTAGGCTCTTCAATTCACCTTTTCAGAGTATCCATCGATCAGTTGACGTCATATGACGCCATACTCAGCCAAGTGGGGTGGTGGATGACATCATAATCATTACGTCATAATGATTCTATCAGGCCAGTCTTTAACTCTTAATAGTCTGACACGTTGCACGAATTGCATGTCTCTACTAATAAATATGTTGTTGAATTAAAAAAAACCCTAATTTGTCTGGTCGCTGTCTCTGCCATAGGAAGCAACAGCACCCGGTCGAATTAGTTTCAAAATATTCAACAGCTTACATGTATAGTTTTCTGAAAATTGATAGTCAGGGTGTTCAGAGATCGATCGATCCCAACACGAGCGAGGTGTGGGTGGAGCTTAGCTAGAGATGGGCGGGGCATAGCTAAACATGGAAAGGCCCTTTTAGCAAAGTTTGATAGATTGCCTCAGAAGTATCTCAGAGCATGAATACTCCACATGGTAATCTGCTGGAATGCTCTTAGAAAACAATATACTTAACATTTTCTGTTAGAAGATTTCACCTATATTGAATAACTTCACAAAATCAGCGTCCACACTGCACGGGTGGCTGCCAATCTCAGTATTGCATTTCCATCGCCTAATGCGAAGACCTGACCAAAGGCAGTCAGCACAGTCAATGTTATCTTTACATAGTTTTGGAACATCTGGCAGAATGCCTTTCAGACACATGAGAACATCGTGTTGCATCATTGTATAGCTTTAGTATATCGTTCTACATTAAAAATGGTTTCTTCTAGTACGTATGAGTTACACTAAATAACAGTGATACATTCGCAACATGATGTAGGCCTCCATGTCTGTGCTGTTGATCTATAGGTGGATAGAGCAAACGTGACTTGCACTAGTTTTCAACCAGCATCATTTCGTTGGATGAGACCGACGTATTCCGGAAAGTCTATGTTGTATCTAGACGATGCCGTAAGAACATTTAACTCGTGCACATACATACTTCGATACTAGGATAAGAAATAAAATTCCAACTAAATTTGCACAATACTTTAAATGAAAAAGTGTGTTTTTACATGGAATTTTATTTTAAATGGGTAAAAGTAATGCTAGAAGAGGTGATATCCAACTTGCAGGTTGTGTAAAACATACTACAGGGAACTATGGGGATGTAGCATTCAGTGTTCCTGCTAGGTGCCATCTTCTAATATATTTGTGTTCATTGCGTAAGTCGAGAAAAAGTAAAGCATTCATCCATAATACGACAAACATCATGGACAAAATATTTCATTTGAATATATTATCGCAAGAGTTAGGATCGCTTTGTTCAAAGGTTACCGTGTAAATGACGATCCACTTCGAGGTGGTGAACCATGAAGGAAAAGTAAAATCCTGGGGATGGGGAACATAGCTTTCCAGTCCTTCTGGAAGCTATGGATTCGTAGATCAAAGCTACCCTTGGCAAAAAGGCTACGTATATACAATGCAACCTGCATATCCTTGATGCTTTATAACTGTAACAGCTAGGCAGCTCCTAAGACAGCTCTAGACAAACTAGATGCCTGACATATGCACCATCAATGGACACCGATGGTCAGGCAGCATAATTTCCAATGATGCACTATACAGGATGTGTAATACATCGCCGCTGTCCGTAAACGTCGCCCAACAAAGATGGTCCATGTTTGACCATGTGCTAAGGATAACAGGGGGCACAGAGAGCTTTTGGAATTCGCCCTACTGGCAGCCAGCAAATACAAAGCAAGGAGAAGACGTCATTGCATAGTGCATGATACAAGATGACCTCAAGAAAGTAGGACTCGGTACAGTCAAATCAAGAATGGACCTGGGGGAGCTAAAGATTATGGCTAAGGACAAGACACAGTGGTCAAAAGCGAAGAAGAACTAACTGTACCTTAGGCGGTTTCTACTACTACATCCGCAGAATATAATGTGTAACTGTTTATGATAATATGACAAATATGATAATCGTAACATACGTTTCCCCCATTCTATATTTAGACACATGTTGCGTCTTACAGCATTCTGTTTCTATTCTGTTTCATTCTCTCCCTGTCCAATATAGATTATACGATGTTGGAAGACAGTGTTCAAAGCCAGTTTTCACAGGATCAGCCTAGTCCACCACTCCAGATATTAAATGAAAATATAGAAATATTACCTCCTCAGCGTCTACCTATTATGTTAGACAGCAGTGGGGTTCCTTAGCAAAGCTTGACCAACAATGTCGTATAAATGTGAACACACCTAACACTTGTCATCAATGTGACATTCATCGCACTCTAAAGTTAGACACATTGTAAGTATTTTGCAAATGTCTCATTGAAAGCTGTTGCTCCCTTAACCAGAGGCAACTTTCAGTCAAATCGTTTTCAAAGCAGTACATAGTTTCAGAATCAGCACATTTAATGTCCGGCCATTGGTAAAGCAGGCAATAGGGATGGAACAATCGTACATTTTATCAGTCATGCAATATATAGACACCGCTTTGGGAGCGTTCGGATACTCGTTCACGTATCAATTCACCACCTGGTTACTTGGACACGTGAACAAATCTGATAGCTGGGAGTGACCACGACAACAAAGAACAAAGATAATGGGATAATTGTTATTCCCAAGGTGCTGATGTTAGCTTTGGGAACGGATCTCGTATCTGCCACTAAACTTAGACTGAACATAACTAATCATAATGACCCAGATACCTGATATGTTACCGAATTTCAGACCTGTTTCTAAAGTAAGAATCAACCTATAGTCAGGGACAGACTTGACTGACGAACTTCATCTGCTACATATTTCTGACGTTTTGTCAGTTTAATCCACCATTTGCATAGTATCTTCTCTTAAAACATCGTGTTGGACTAGATCGTCTAAGATTTATATGCATATTTTATCATCAAACATGCTCAATGCGATCTGTCACAGCCTCAATTTTAACGGTTGCATGTTGCCAGTATATTCCATACTTGCATCCTCTGTGAACAGCTCATTGTTTAAAATATTTCTGATATCCACTATAGATTTTGCTAAAAAAAGATATACAATCATAAAACAACAATGGCAATGTAATCAGAACTTGTTATGTTCCTGCAAATAAAAGTATGTGTATGCCCTGTAGGTGGGGCTTAGAATACACCTTCCGTATTCTCTGCGTGTCGTACGAGGCGACTAAAGGAGGTACGGGTGAGGTAACCCTGACAGAAACCTCGAGTGCTGAAGACGGAGGTTCCAGGCCGCACGGCGCACTCTAATAAACCATGGATCCACGCACTTAACGGTTATGATCATGTCGATAGTCACTTACAGGACTGGCGGTATGATCAGCGAACGAAAAGAAGAAGAAAGTATGTGTTGTAATGCTTCGCCCACAAGACAATAGCAAAGTATCTTCTCTATTGCTTAATGCATCTTTCCATGTTTAGGTATGGCCCAGCCATCTCTAGCTAAGCCTACACCACGCTCGTGTTGGAATCGATCGATCTCTGAACTCCATGACTGTTAATTTCCAGAAAACTATAAAGGTAAGCTGTTGAATATTTTGAAACTAATAGGACTGGGTGCTGTTGCTTCCTATGGCGGCAACAGCGCCCAGTCAAATTAGTTTCACAATATTCAACATCGTGTTTATTAAATAGTAGAGACATACAATTCGTACAACCTGCCGGACTATTAATAGTTAAAGACGAGCCACATAGAATTATTTATGACGCAATGCTTGTGACGTCATCCTATGCGCCTCTTAGCTGCCCATATCCGAAACTGTCACAAAATTGAGCCTTTTAAATCTAGCCTAAAAACGTATCTTTTTCATCTTTAAAATTTGTAAAGCGCCTTTGAGCGATTAATTTCGGAATTGGCGCTCTAGAAATATTTACATACATACATACATACATATGATATTAGATTGATAGTTGTGTACTATGGAAAGGTGAATTGTAATCATGCCCGCAATAAAATGCATGGAGATGTTATAGAGAGTATAACTAATACTTCCGCTCTAGTGGATCAGTAGTTAGGTTAGCAGTTAGCCATATACATGGAACATCTGTGAGACTAGAATTAACTAAAATAACAACTCTAAGTATGATATTGTAACTGCTTTAAATAATTCACGGTATAAGATAGTGGGTTTAATTTATATGCTGGCGATGCGTCATTTGCGAGAGAGATATGCATGCATTTATATGAAAATTCATTTAAACATATAGTTGTAGACAATTATCTGACCAGTTCCCGCTCGCACCAATGAGGATATTACCAATATCACCAGGAAGGGATACGTACACATTTCGGAGAGATCCCTTAACTGTCGGGAGCTGAGCTGTTAATAGAGTCACTTCATGTCTCGTGAGGTCTCGTTCGATGTGAGATCGTGAAAATAATCTCACGTTTACTGAGTGGCCATTGGCGTAGAAATACACCCCCTCCCTAAATTGTGTGATAAAATAAATGAATAATGAAAGTACACATCAGACAATATTATTTCACCTAAATGAGACAATTTAAATTTCTACATTGCGTAGACGCTGGTATTACATGAACCACGGGATGGAGCGAATCAATTTTAATGTCTGTAGCAAGATAGTGATACAGGGGTTAAAATAGTACCAAAAAGGAACACTCTCCGCATTGGTGTGCGTTAGAGTTCAACTAAGGGGTTATACTGGGTCTCACCCTGGTCTGCCCTCTGGATCCGAGTCTGTGTAACAGTTTAGTCCTTTTGATGACATAACAGGATGACCAGTCATTACCGTAGAGATGTACTCGCGGGGCGAAGT
Organism: Chaetoderma sp. LZ-2023a; assembly: GCA_034401795.1. Taxonomy (NCBI): domain Eukaryota; kingdom Metazoa; phylum Mollusca; class Caudofoveata; order Chaetodermatida; family Chaetodermatidae; genus Chaetoderma; species Chaetoderma sp. LZ-2023a. The sequence continues at coordinate 259,122,998 of CM067369.1, forward strand.
TACGCCTCTATTTTAGATTGGTTAGAGTCCTGACTCATGTGTTGGACATACAGTAAGTATTGACTCTAAAATAGGCATGCTTAGCGGACTGCCCAACAATAAATATGAAGTACGTTAGCTTGCGTATCATTCTTGTAAAATATAAATTATCCAATCCAGTCTTGTATTTTCTGCACGAATAAATGTTCCAAGCATTTGTAAGTAAATCTCAACGTCACTGAAATAATGGTGTATGGACAGACTTCAAAGCCCCCCATCGTCTTAAGTCCCGTTGCCATGGCATTATCATATTCGACATTGATAACGGTATTTGTATTTCATTACGGTCGCGTAAGCATTTATAGAAACCAAACGACCCGACTATTTCTATTAGCGCAACGAATTGGTTTAGCAACCGAGAAACCTGTTCTTGAATGCGATAACAACCATCAATATCAGAATAAATGTCTCGAAGAGGTAATGTGGTTTGGATACATTTCCAAGGGATACCGTTTATATGGTCGCAAGAATTCACAAGAAGGCAACATGTTATGAAGTTGATTCATGCTTTTTCTGTCTTGGTTGGTTAGGATTGGACACAAAACAAATGCAAACAAACACGACAATTCTTTCACTCTCACTCTCTTTCTCACCCACCGCCCCCTCTCCCCTTCTCTCTCTCTCTCCATCCCTCTCTCCCTCATTCCCCCTCCCTCCCTCCCTCCCTATCTCGCTCTCTCTCTCTCCCTCCCTCACTCCCCCGCCCTCCCTCTCCCCCCTCTCTATATCTCTCTCTCTCGCTCGCTCTCTCTCTCCTTCTCTCTCTCCATCCCTCCCTCCCCCCCCCCCGCCCTCCTCTCTCTCTCTCCCCCTCGCTCTCTCTCTCTCTCTCTCTCTCTCTCTCTCTCTCTCTCTCTCTCTCTCTCTCTCTCTCTCTCTCTCTCTCACTCTCTCGCCCTCTTCTGCTCCATCCCACCCCACCATTTTCCCCTCCCCCCATTCATCCATCCCGCCCAACTCCAACTCTTTTCCTTCTCTCCTTTCCTGCTCATATGGCTCTCATAGGCAAAAACATAAAGTGAAACGTTACCTTAAGTACAATGAAAACCCATTAAAACTTTAGACATCGATAATCGATCTTAGCCACTGTAAATAGTCTAACCCTTCCTAACCCATAATCGTTAAATATGACAAATCATGGTGTGTGTAAATAGTTTCTGTCGAACATCATGAAACTAATTTGACTAAGAACTAACAGCAAAAGATTCCGGTCGAATTCGTTTGAAAATCTATTACATTTACGTGTATACCTGTATTAAATTGAGATACCTGAAAGCCTGTGTTTCAATATTATTTCCAGCTCGGCAGCAAACGTCCTTCCCCTCACTAAGAGAAGTATTCTGGGCGGCGAAGATCAAAGCGATCAAATAGGCTAAATTATTCAGGAGAGCGGGATATAAATAATATCATAAAACAAGTACACATATTGATGCAAGGCATCAATGGTAAATAGAGTGCCTGGAGGTTATTATAATTCTGAGAATAAACTCAACTGTTTCATGAAAAAATGATGTTATATAAAGGCATACAAGTCACTCATGACAAAAATATAGGCGGACAATACCACAAAAGAAGGAATATTTCTTGCAAAAAGATATGGGCAGTATTAGCTATGGGCTAGGAAAAGCTTATATTTTGGTCTGTCCAACAATCTTTCCATCCATCCTTTTTATCCAGGCCAAACTCCTTAACAGAGAGAGGAACAGACACAATTAAGAGCAGCCAGTGATGAGAAAATTGCACTACTGCATCAACAGAGAGTAACGGATCAAATTTGGGTCATTAGGTATCAACAACTTGTAAAGATAAAGAAATCAACAGAACTGGCAACCCAGTCGGTAGAAAATCGGCGCAAGAAGCAGTACAGACCCTGACACCCATTCAAACATATTAAAGAAGACTGTAAAGAATATTGTAAACCTAAATCTTGATACCTTCTTAAACAGACGTGAAGAGCTTATTACCCAGAAATATATTGGTGAAATATACACTGCAATGCTAGTGAAATGCACAAAGTAAGTATATTTTCGATGCAATACAGGACCCCGACATGTACTGACAGATAACCTTTTCAACAAAGTTAAGTAGCCAGGATAGAACCAATACCGTGAACCTAGTTTTCTCCAACGAAAATGATATAGTGGAAAACATTCTGACTGAAGACCCAGCGGGAAACAGCCATGACATCGTGATCTGTTTCATTTAGCTATCGTATCTATGTCACCTATTAAACGATATCTTTACTGGAAACAGTGACAAACTATTAAATCAAATATTTATGCTCGACAAAAAGGCCAAAATCGCCCCCAACCATTGTAATTATGACGATCTTGTTGACCATATGTACAAATGTTAGGGTATTAGCCTGATAAGTCAGGTTCTACCAGTACACGCGGCTAATAATATGGGATATATAGAAATATTTTTCCATTACTATAATAAATATTTGGTGGTAGAATTATTACAATATTTCGCACAGCACGAGAATATAGTGAGTTCTACATGGCCTTATGTTCGAAAACTGGCTACAAGGCATGTAGAGATATTCTGCTACCGAATATAGTACATTATTGGAATTTGACAATGGTGTGCCACTACTAAATTGCATATGCCGAAATTACTGTATAGTAAACATTTCTTAAACCTTTGATACTTTATTAGTATTTATTTTATTGACGCACTGGTAACGCGTGGCTTCAATTTCCACATGCTAACCAGCCGACAGTCATGCACCCATTAGTTTAATTTATTGATCACCATGTCCCCGGTCGGGGATCTAACCGTCATACTGCAGCTCCGCATGGCATCAGCAACCAGACATCTTGCCACTGGACCACCGTGCCAAGACAAAAAGTCTAGGTTTAGCCGACCAGCTTTCACATGTCTGATATACTGACACTCTGACGATTCATATGGGACTATCTGTGGATGCATCTGCCACGATTCAATCCTAAACCTTTTAAGCCTATTGTACTCTGACTCCATCACGGCTCTGGCAGTATATGTATTTATATTATTGACGCACTGGCAACGCGTGGCTTCAATTTCCACATGCTAACCAGCCAACAGTCATGCACCCATTAGTTTAATTTGTTGATCACCATCTCCCCGGTCGATGATCGAACCGTCATACTGCAACTCCGCATGGCATCAGCAACCAGACATCTTTCCACTGGACCACCGCGCCAAGACAGAAAATCGTTGATCTGACAGAATTTGCGCCAATTTTCGATATGGAATTGTGTATTATGAAATTACGTTCGAGTAGAATTTTTTTAAATTCGGAATACAACTAGCATATTTCCTATAAGTATTTGTGGGTGAAATTCTGGGGGTGAACGTATTGCAATGAACACCATGAATTAGCCTAAGTTTGAGCTTATTTACGTTGCAAATTTTTTAAATCTCACTACGTTGTAAGCTTATGGGGTGATATTCTGGGCCGAACACATTATGAGCGATATGTCAGGCCATATCGACACCTATCTGAATGTGGTGAATGTGAACCAACCATGTTACAATGGGGGCCATATGGCGAATATGTAACTACATATTACCAAATTACTTGATGGTAGAATCATGCAAAAGCAGTAGTACATGTTCAGTTATATGCAGCTTTATGTAAAGAAATTGTTACAAACCGAGAACTGAGATTCTAATACTGAATAAAGTAAATTGTTGGCATTTGACAACTGTCCGTGGCTACTAAATTGAATATTACGAAATTACTACGTGGTAGAAATCTCAAGATTCATTAGCGTATTCATATCCCTATCTAACCATATGGGTGAAATTATGTAGCCATACATAAAACAGATGGTAGGCTATTGAAAACCGCAGATCTGCCAACATTGGAACAAATCTATGCATGAAATCGCATACTACGAAAATACTTCACGTTCAAATTCTTTTAAATTCCCAATGTAACTAGCATATTCAAACTCCTATACGTCTATGTGAGCACAGTGTCTGGAACCGACCATATTACGGAAAGTAGGGCACCGAAAACCACGAATACACCATCATTTAAGCTAAATTTTGTTTATTAAAATTATTTCATCCAGAAATTGTCAGATTCGGAATATAACTAGCATATTAAAGCTCACGTCTATGTGGGGTAAATTATGGGGCTGAACATACTACAGACAATAGGGCACCGACAACTGTGGTGATTTATTAATACAATGAACCTTTCCAGTTTACCTATGCCCCGCCCATCTCTAGCTAAACTCCACCCATACCACTCGAGTTGGGATCGATAGATTTCTGAACTTCTAGATGAAAAATTTCAAGAAAACTATACTGGTAAGCCGTGGAATATTTTGACACTAAATTGACTGCGTCCTGTTGCTGCCTATGCAAATTTGGAACATTGGTAGTTTATCAATACTGCTACATAATTGCATTGACCCTACATGGATTTATTCCCACGGATGGATTAAAGACAAAAGGATACTACTGATAATAACACATCCATTATTCATTCGTATCCCGCGAGTTCTCTTACGATACGAGATCGAGAAATGTATCTCGTATGTAGGGGCCTATTGAGTATTGAGGATTTTGTTAGAAAAACACACAATTGTGCCCAAGTAAGTCACATCTTGGTGGCGGTTACTTGAAATGACTTCCATAGGCCTAATGTCAGTCAATCGGTCACTGACTCCGGATGGTTTATTAATACATTAATACCACGCTCGTGTTGGTATCGATGGATCGCTGAGCTTCTTGACTATCAATTTACAGAAAACTATACAGGTAAGGTGTTGACTATTTTCAAACCAATTTGACTGGGTGCGGTTACTGCTTATGGCAGTAACATCGCCCAGTCAAATTAGTTTCCAAATATTCACCAGCATGTTTTGTAAATAGCAAAGATATACAATTTGTACAACGTACCGGACTATTAAGCAATTCGAGTCAGTCATGACGTATTTCATGATTATGATGTAATCCTATACGTCACTTCGTTGATTATGACATCATATGACGTAATATGATGGATAGACAACATGAAAATGCCCATTAGCATTATCCTCCCTCCGTCAGACGACGAGTATATTGTATTCAGGGCAACAATCTATGATTGGCCTTGTTAAAATATGTGACCTATAAATATGGGTGGTCTCTTAATACAAGTGGTCCATAATGTGTGGGTCACGCATTACCAAGTGGTATTAGCCACGTAATGCTCAATTTGCTCATGACAATTTCAATAGAGAGATCCATTTCTAGGTATGCCACGCCTATTTCTAGCTAAGCTCCACCCCTTTTTTGCGTGTTGGAGTCGATGTATATATAAATATATACGCTGAACCATGAATTCCCAGACTTCCAATTTCAAGGTTACTATACAGGTCAGCTGATGACTATTTTGAAACGAATTTGGCTGGGTGCGTTTGAAGGTTTTTCTGCCTCTGGCCGCAACAATGCCAGGTCAAATTAGTTTCAAAATATTCAACACGATGTTGATTAAACAGTAAAGCCATACAAGTCGTACACTTGCCAGACTATTCAATGTTCATGACTGAGCTCGATACGCCATTCATTTACACATTTTGGATTGTGACGCCAGCCTGTATATGACGTGATTGATTATGATATATCCTTCGGTTACAGATCGAATCCATCCATTATCATAGAAAATGACTGTTGAATAAATAGCAAAGACATACAATTCGAACAGCGTCTAGTCAAATTAGTTTCATAATATTCAACACCATGTTGATTAAATAGTAAAGACGTGCAATTCGCATACTTGACTGGCTATTCAATGTTCCTGGTGGAGCTAGATACGTCATTGATTACACATTTTGATTGTGACGTCCAGCTACATCTGACCTAAATAATTATGACGTCATATACTGCAGAAACAGATCAGAAAAATCCATTATCATAGAAAATGTCCTATGTCTAATTGCCGTCCAAGAGACCATTGTGGTTTTTCTTTTGCAATTTACTACTGGAATTATAGGATCGGTTATCCAACCAGTCATTCCAGTGGTAAACTTTCAAAACAAGTTCCCCGGCGAGTAGCTAATGCATTACACATTTTGATTGTGACGTCCAGCTACATCTGACCTAAATACTTATGACGTCATATACTGCTGAAACAGATCAGAAAAATCCATTATCATAGAAAATGTCCTATGTCTAATTGCCGTCCAAGAGACTATTGTGGTTTTAATTTTGCAATTTACTACTGGAATTATAGGATCGGGTATCCAACCAGTCATTCCAGTGGTAGGCTTTCAAAACAAGTTCTCCGGCGAGTAGCTAATGCAAATGGACATTTCTCACGATCACCGCAAGAAGCCATTTGTGGTCAGTTTGATAGAGTGCTAAAGTGGACATATAAGAGATGCCGCGAGTGGGCGTGTGCTTGAGTACTTTCATCTGCAGAAGGAATGATAAACATGTTTTGTACGCAGTCCTCCAGCAAAAGAAGAGCACTTATTTAGAGTAGGTATTTGGAGTTCCGTTGGCTGTTTATTAAAATAATTAAGCGATCATTGCCGCGCAAACTCTATTACAGTCGGACCAGAACAAATAAGAGAACTCGCCATGAATCACGCACATGAAGATAATAATTATGAGATATCCAGCAATCTAAACATAGAGCCGTGTCTTCTCGCCGAGAATTATTAGATCTCGTATCGATGGAGATCTCGCGAGACACAGCCCCACAATCCCCTGCGCGAAATGGTCGCGCCTATAGGCAATTCTAGACAGCAATAAATAGAAGCGTGGAGCGGGCACGCAATAAATGTTGTGAAACGTGACGGGACGTTAGTTAGGGTTGACGGGCTGATCTGTTAAACTGACGTACCTGGGGTCACAACTCAGTGCGGACTGCCATGCAAGTTTCGTAAACAATCCATGCCTCTCGAGTCTCCAGGATGAAAAATGGGCATAAAAACTTCAACACATACAGCAATGGTCTATGGGGAGCTTGCTCAATTATAATATAAGAGTTATATCTGAGTATTCCAGTCTCATGGTAATCATTTGTTAGCACGATTTTCCGGACCTGCTAATTAATGTATTATTCACGCACCATCATACGCATCCACTCCATGACTGGTTTTGCAATTATAATCAAAATTCCGTATTACCACAAAATTACCAATAATCCTACCTTCTGAGTATCATGAGCGTATTCTTACCAAGGGATCGTGTACACAAATAACACTCTGACAATCAGATAATACATTATTCTAAACAGTAACCTCTTCAAGTTCAAGTTCACTTTTCATTGACTCAGGTCTTACAAAGGCAAATGAGGCATATAATAAATTAATAATAATAATAATAATAATAATAATAATAATAATACATATGGCAGTGGTTATTGGAAAGCAATGCATCCCAATTATGTAATTCTAGCTTGAGACATATATGTGACAAAAACAAATCAGAGAACAACAAGGCCAAAAGTAAAGTAACAAAACCCAAGCGTCAATCAAATACTTACTGTAATTCACCGATGCCTGTTAACTATTTTATATACCCGTATGTTAAATCATTTACTTATGTTAAAGCCAAACAAGCGAACCACCATCCCACCTCCCCTTCTCTAACCAGTCAAAAGAGCCTAACACGGACTATGATTCCCATATTACTATTTTGAAAAACCGCTTTAGTATTTTATGCTGTTATGAAATTGAAAATAGCGTATACAGTGAAAATCAATATACTACGGCTGCTACTACTACTGCTATTGTTACTATTACTGCTGCTGCTACTACTGCTACTATTACTATAGCTACTACTGCCACCACTACTGCTGCTATCACCGTAGCTGCTGCTGCCACTGCGAGGTTGCTGCTGCGGCCACTACTACTGTCACGACTACTAATACAGCAGCTGCTGCTGATGTGGCGGCTATGGCTGCTGCTGCTGCTGCTGCTGCTGCTGCTGCTGCTGCTACTGCTGCTGCTGCTGCTGCTGCTGCTGCTGCTGCTGCTGCTGCTGCTAATAACATACAACTCCCCGGTACTGCATCTAGTCATGGCACTACTCAGAGCCCTAACACAAACACGTTTAGTATTGATGCTATTCCTTATAATATGGCTGCGACAAAAGATAATACCGTTAATAATAGCATGGCTTCTAACTGTAGCCGCCCTGGCGGCGGTGACATCAGCAGCATCTGTATGACGAGTGACGAACACTACCATCAACACTACCACCACGTCAATACTACAGCCATCACTAACAACACCACAAACAAGAATGACGACGAGGATGATGATGACGACGATGACGATTACGACAGTTACGACGACGACGACGACAACAATGACGACGGCAGCAACGACATCGGCAACAGCAACAACTATAATGACAGCGACACACATTTTGGACGAAAGCGGCGGAAACACCACCACCACCACCAACAACAACAACAACAGCGGCTTGTTGCACATTGCATCCTTAAATGTATGTGGCTTAAAATAAAAGTTACCGTTTACGGAATTCTATGAATTCGTAAATGCGCATGACATCATCTGTTTAAACGAGACAAAGCTAAATGATACAGATTATGTTTTAATATCTAACTACGTACTTTTAACACAAACTCGAACCAATACATATAGAAGCTTAGGAGTCCTAATAAAGGAAAGTCTGAGACAGTACTTCCGTAAAGCAGAATATGAGACAGAGAATGACTTCGTTCTATGGCTACAAATTAGTTAAGAACTAACGAATTACTCATGGGACACGTTACTCGGAATAGCATACATTCCACCCGAATCATCGAGATATTATACAAACGACGGGTATGAGAAAATCTAGCAAGACATAACACACCTTAGTAAATCATTTGACATATTTTGCCTAGTCGGGGACCTCAATGCTAAAACAGGGGAAGACTGTGATTACGAAGAGTATGACGACTTTACATTACGGAATTTCGGCATAAGTGACGCTCCAAATTCTGACCTCCTAAAACTTACAATGACTGGAATACATAAGGATAGAAAAAGCGAATGCGAAGGACGTAAAAATACAAGTGGACGGAAACTGATTCAACTTTGTAAAAATGTGAACATGTTTATACTTAATGGGAGGGTGGGAAAAGATAAACTCATAGGAAGGGTGACGTCCACAAATAAAAGCTTAACCGATTATGTAATAGGGAATAGGAAATTTATAGAAGTAACAAAGCAATTTGAAATTCACAATTTTGACACTATTATTTCCGATATACATTGTGGTCTTCATTTGAGCATAACAAACAACACCACCACGACCACCACCACCACCACCACCACCAACAACAACAACAACAACAACAACAACAACAACAACAACAACAACAACAACAACAACAACGAAACAAAACCAATCAGATGGATAGAACAAAAGAAGTCTAGTTTTGTAGATAATTTAAGGCAAGATAGCTTCGAGGATATCAAAAACAGCATACTGGAAATTCAAAATGGCGATGTTCAAAGTAATATAAATAGCACGATTAGGATGATTGAAAATCTTTTCCTTGAAAGTGCAGAAAAATCATTTGGGCGGAAAAAACATTGTCAAGGTGAACGCAAGAAAAACTCACAACTATGGTTTGGCAAAGACCGTAATGGAAAAAGGAGGGAATATCACAAAGCGAAAAGGAGGTATAATCTAAATAAAAGTGAAACAAATAGACAAAACCTACAAAGAGCTAGCAAGAGTTATGAAAGAATAATAAGAACATATGCACAAAATAAGCGTTATCAGCTGCATGCAGATTTACGTCGCTTGCACAAAGGCGATAGTAAGGTCTTCTGGAAATTGTTCAATAAACAATCAAATAAAGAAGAAAATACCACGGAAATTGAACTGGAAACCTTATTTCAACACTTTACAAATGTAAATACAGTGGAACCTGACGCAGACAAAAGTGATATTCCAGTCAACAATATAACCGAGTGCGCTGAACTGGACGTACAAATTACAAGTGGAGAAATAAAGGAACGAATAACTAAACTCGCAAATGGGAAGGCAGCAGGGGATGACAATATTTATAACGAATATATTAAAAGCACCGTTGATCTCATGCTCACTATATACGAAATGTTATTTAATCAAATTTTTAACACGGGGGTTGTACCGACTGACTGGCTTCTGGGAAAAATAATACCTATCTATAAAAATAAAGGAGACCCACTAGACCCAACGAATTACCGTCCGATAACATTATTAAACTGTTTGGGCAAATTATTTAAATCTATTCTTCACGCAAGACTAAAGAAATATGCAGAAAAGCACGAAATCATTTCTGAATCCCAAACTGGATTTAGGAAAAATAGGTCTACCTTAGACAATATCCTCTCCCTCTACCTCATTAAAGCAATACTATTTGCACAAAAGAAAAAAGCTATATTGCGTTTGTTAAGGTTTGGCGCGTTGGTCTATGGACTCGATATAAAATCATTTGTCTATCATAATCGTACAAACTCAAATTTTATTATCAGTAACATTGGTGTACGGCAAGGGAAAGATCTTTCACCCTTTTTATTTTCAATATTTTTAAACGATTTAGAAGAATATCTGAAAGAAAATGAAATTTTTGGCTTAACATGTTTCAATAAACTGCCAGACGAAAATTTTAATCTATATCTTTATCTTATTATTTTAATATACGCAGATGACACTATTATAATGGCCGAGTCAGCGGAAGCCTTGCAACAAGAACTTAGACTATTATCTTAAATGGAAGCTTGAAATAAATACTACAAAAACAAAAGTTATGATCCTTCCAAACATAAATTTAAAAAATACCCAAACTTTATCTTAGGTGGCCAGCTACTCGAAATTGTAAATGAATACCTATATTTGGGTAAAATCAAACGGGGTGGGGGTGGGGGTGGGGGGGGGGGCTTGGGTCTCCAGATGTAAAACACGAAACTGCAAACAAGGAACAAGGGAAATGTTGTCATTATTATCAAAAATCATACAACATGATATACCAATAGATTTTGCAGATAATACTATTTGATACCATGGTTGCATCAATACTACTTTATGGCTCAGAAATGGGGGAGGGGGGGGGGTTGGGTGTTGAGAATACAACTGAGATAGAAACATGCCATATTAAATTCTTTAAAAGTGTACTCAGCTTGAAGAAAAGTACCCCAAATGTTATGGTGTATGGTGAATTGGGAAAAATGTCCTTAAATGTACAAATAAAATGTAAAAGGTTAGGTTTTTGGGAGGGCTAGTAATTGCAGGATACGGGAAACTCTCGTCAATTCTTTACTATTTATGTGTAGACGTCATTACCCACCACCACCACCACCACCACCACCACCACCACCACCACCACCACCACCACCACCACCACCACCACAACTACCATGGAGAAGAGAGTATTACGATCGGGCCGCTCGCCCGCCCATCCGTCCGTCTGTTCAGAGCTGCATCTAAATGAAAACCTACTGAGCTGATTTGGCTCCAATTTTAACACAACGAAGTTTTGTCTTGCAGGACGATTTCTAAATGTTGGTGGTGGTCAGGATGAAATAATCTGGATCCGCATTAGATCAAATTCCGGATCTGTGGATATTTCGGAATCGACTATTTAGATTTGGCTCACATTTTAAAAGAAGACAGGGTGTGACCATGCACTACGATGTCACAACTGTGGGCGTGATCCGAAAAAAAACAACCCCCTGGGAAAATCCGAAAACCTTTTATAATGTGACAAAAAGGGAATTGGGGCGAGGGTCTGCAATCTCCGATTTTCATGCTTTAATACGATAGGCAGAAACAAAACATGGATCATAAAACAGATTACTGTAAGAACTATCTACTATAAATGCTTGTCCAGCCAGCACATTCATTTGCGTGATTTACCCTTTTCAGTATCACCAGATTAGGCTTAAATTTAACGACATAAAAGATGGCAACAAATTACACGTCTCTGCATAGATCTACAACATACTGAATTTGTCTGGCTGATAATCACCTCGTAAATATAGAAATTTCCTGTGCTTTTTATATTAAAACATTCGATTTGGTGAGAAGATTATACGCCTGACCCAAAAAACCAAAAGTGAAGATAATATCCCGTCAACTCGGACTACACACTGATATACGGGATCAGGTAAACTTTTACTATACGCTAACTCTGCTATGCTCTCCACCAGGATTATGAGCTGACGTTGACACTTCTGCCATCAAGCAATAAAGCCGACTTGTAATACCAGAGAAGGGGGGGGGGGGGGGGCGCCCAAGAATCATAAACTAATTCGCATAACGAAATTAATTTTAGGTTGTAAAACCGTTCTCCCTGGAAGCAAGGGACATACTTCGTCAAGACAAGACAAGGTGGATGAGGAGATATAGGTGGAGGTGGGTGTTGCGCTGGTGGTCAGAGATGGAGATTTTCAAAGCATACTATCAATCAAATCGACGCGATATTTAGACTTAGAATTAGTTGCCCGTGTCGTCTAATGGATGATTCCAATCTGGCACTCAAGTATATGACGGCATAATCAATTACGTCACACATAGGCTGATGCTACAATCAATACGTAATGAATGACGTATCATTCATCAACTCTTAATAGTCCGTCAAGCATACGAATTGTATGGCTTTACTATTTAATAAACATTCTGTTGAATATTTTGAAATTAATTTGACTGGGTACCCAGTCAAATTAGTTTCAAAATAGTCAGCAGAATGCCCTGTAGGTGGGGCTTAGAATACACCTTCCGTATCCTCTGCGTGTCGTAAGAGGCGACTAAAGGAGGTAAGGGTGAGGTAACCCTGACAGAAATCTCGAGTGCTGAAGACGGAGGTTCCAGGCCGCACGGCGCACTCTAATACACCATGGATCCACGCACTTAACGCTTATGATCATGTCGATAGTCCCTTACAGGACTGGCGGTATGATCAGCGAACGAAAAGAAGAAGAAGAAGAAGAAGAAGAAGAAGAAGAAGAAGAAGAAGAAGAAGAAGTCAGCAGCTTACCTGTATAGTTTTCTGAAAATTAAGGTTCACTGAGGTCATGGTTCGATCGATCCAAACACGGGAAAAGCATGGGTGGAGCTTAGCTAGAGATGGGTGGGGCATAGCTTAAAAGTGGATTCATCACATGATTTGATCATGTCGCCTAATTATTTTCCAGAGACCTGGATTCTGACCACATAAAAAGCAGGAAATAAACAATCAGGAAGTAGTATAATTAAGAGCATCAGACAGGACGGACCCAATTACATGAAACATGATTTTCCTCAGATCAATGACAAGTTGATTATACGATCCAAGCACCATTGATATTTTATTGGACTCTAGGTTTGGTCATTTCTTTCTATACACTTGTAATAGGCAATTTGCGACCACCACTCAAGGTAATTTGAGTGCTGATTATTTCGAGAGGTTACCAAAAAGACATTTAAACAAAGTTTTCTAAATATATTCTTTGATGCGGTGCGAGTCTGCTCTGATCATTTTGGACGGCATAGTTGCGCGACAAACGGTACAGCTGTAGCGTTGCCGCGCATATAAAGTCGGTAAGGGCGCATTGAACTAAAAGGACATGGATTGATTCAAGGTCGTATAACTAAATTTGCAAGTCCCAGTGAAGGGGTGCATTTGCTATCGGGCCCGTCCCACGTAGTGTATATAAGTACCCTAATCATACACGATGCATCTGATGGTGATCCAGAATCCGCCATGATCATAGATTTGAACAACAAGGTCGGTTCTATGGGGTGGGGTAGTGGGGTGGGGGGGGGGGGTTAGGGGGGGGTGTAGAGGCGGTGTTGATGTCGTGTAAATACGCCACCTCTGTCCTAGATAACTGCCATTGACAGCTTGGTTATTATGTGTTATATCAAGCATGGAATAATGCGGAACTGCTTTGAAAATGAGATGTCTAGAAATATGGAATGGCCTTTAGAAAACATATTGTTATCTTCCATTAATTAGCCGCGCGTGTCGGCATCTGGATTAGAACAGTTTTACATCATAATGAAAAGGAAATGACCGACACGACGAATTGATGTCGACGGCATGCATGAGGATGGGCGGAGGAATAAATCATACACGTGTCATAAAATCTGTTATTTTTATTTTTACTTGTCAGGTACGATGATCATGCGCTACTTAGTTATATCTTCGGTCAGCAGTAGTGACTCGGTGCTTGATTTGTCCAGGTCGCGCTAACCGTCACTGAGAAACAGAGAAATAATATAACCATGCGAGGCTGCTACATTTTCAACCTTGACTGCTGCGAATCACCGTGCCTTTGCTCTCAGTCAGTCAATCAGAGGCAAGATGTCAATTAGACAATCAGAGGCAGGATGTCAGCTGGCCAATCAGAGGCAGGGTGTCAGCCGGACAATCAGAGGCAGGACGAAAGTCAGTCTATCAGAGGCAGGGTGTCAGTCAGTCTATCGGAGGCAGGATGTCAGTTAGTCTATCAGAGCCAGGATGTCAGTCAGTCAATCAAAGGCAGGATGCCAGCCATACAATCAGAGGCAGGATGTCAGTCAGTCAATCAGAGGCAGGATGTCAATTAGACAATCAGAGGCACGATGCCAGCTGGACAATCAGAGGTAGGATGTCGACCAGACAATAAGAGGCAGAATGTCAGCTAGACATTCAGAGGCAGGCTGGCAGCCGGACAATCAAAGGCATGATGTCAGTCTATCAGAGGTGGGATGTCTATCAGTCAATCAGAGGCAAGATGTCATTCAATCAATCAGAGGCAGGATGTGATTCAGTCTATCAGAGGCAGGATGTGATTCAGTCTATCAGGGGCAGGATGTGATTCAGGCTATCAGAGGCAGGATGTTATTCAGTCTATCAGAGGCAGGATGTGATTCAGGCTATCAGAGGAAGGATGTGATTCAGTCTATCAGAGGCAGGATGTGATTCAGTCTATCAGAGGCAGGATGTGATTCAGGCTATCAGAGGCAGGATGTGATTCAGTCTATCAGAGGCAGAATGTGATTCAGTCTGTCAGAGGCAGGATGTCACTCAGTCTATCAGAGGCAGGATGTGATTCTGTCTATCAGAGGAAGGATGTGATTCAGTCTATCAGAGGAAGGATGTGATTCAGTCTATCAGAGGCAACGTGTCATTCAGTCTATCAGAGGCGGGACCACTCACCACGTGTTCTACACTTATATTATCCACTAAGGTGATACAATGTGCCACACGTAAACTATACATGCCATTCTTACCTTTTTATCATGCTGACAAAGAAAGATATTCAGACTTCAATAGCTAAATGTTGATACGTCACTCCATCTATGAATGGATATATTACTTACTTTTCCACCAATCAGAGAAACCCCGGCCGTTTGTCTCGTTATGTTTAAACTATAATTTGAGTGCTATAAAACTACTAACCATGTAAGCTGTTGTCTCTTTTGAAACTAAGCTGATTGGAAGATGCTTTACCTTAGGCAGCAACAATTTCAAGTTCTAGTCGAAATAGTTTCACACTGCTCAACCCGATAGTTATTATATAAGCACATAGAGGACATCGCACATTATCATCTGAGGATACAAAATACTCCAATGGTAAAAAACAAATAATTGTGATGCAGACAAAGGGATGTGCTGGTCAGTGTATGGAATCTATATACCAACATCTATCAATACAATACAAGATTTGACATGACAGGGTTATCCCTTTCATTGTTTAATGTCTAAATTAGTTTAAGAAAACTAAACATTTGCTTATTGGATGTCCAATTACAGGACAAGAGAAGCCTATTTTGAAAATTTACCACTAAAAAGACTGTCTCGGTTATTGCGCCAGTCATTACAGTGGTCAGTTTTCATTTTCAAAGATAGTATTCTCTTGGTATGCAAATGGATATTCCCTAAGACAGCTACAGAGACCGGGCCGGCTTCACCATGGATGCGTTAATGAGAACAGGCGAGTATAAAATAGACAAATTAAGCTGTACATTCTAACTCTTTTGTGTAATAGAGTCCACACCAAACAAAAAGCAGTTTAAAAGTGCAAAATGTACGGAATGGCAACAAAACCGTGAATCCATTAATCGATTCAAAGCTTCAGGGAATCTTCCGGAGAAGGAAAAGGCACTAGGAAATTAAAAAAACCCCTAAGAAGTGTAATTGTGGTCCAGACATTAACCTTTTCATGACAAAGCCCGACAAAAATGGCCACTGTACTAGTCTTTTGGAATGTAAATTTGCAGGCCAACAAACGACTCTTTTTGAAAATTTACCACTGGAATGACTGGCTCAATAACCGAGCCAGGCATTCTAGTGTTAAATTCCCCAAAATAGTCTTCTCATGGCCTGCAAATGGACATTTAATTAGCAAATATTTTGACATTCTTGACCAAATTTAGGCGTTAATTGGTTAAATATTAATAGATCATTCTCCACATTGGAATCATAAAGCAGGCCGCAGGTTATGTAAAACTACATTATCTGGAGACGACTACATTATGCCATTACACAGAAGACTCCAGAGACGACACGGCATGATCCTCCATCTTTATAATCTAATCGGCTACACTTGGAAACCACAGGAGTGCTGGATAAAATTCTATTGATAAACTAATTGCGATCCAGAAAAATACACAATGAATATTGATCCATACATGTCTAAAGGGACGGAAGGGTGGTAAAGAAACACTTAAATGGGAACTGGATTATAGGAGACTAATGTACACATGGCGATGTTGATTCAGGGAAAACTAAAAAAACTCATTGACCATTTTGTCGCAAATAACACGAGCTATGAGGAAAGCAAAATAGTCCGCTAATGTCTCATCATTTGTATCCCTAAATGTCATCACGACTTTCAATATGATGCGGAAGCATGATGTCAAACATAACCTCTATGATTTCAGATATGCCTGTCTAATGGACCTTTCCACTTTATCCATCATAGTCAACTACGTGACCTATAGAATGACATCACAATCAATGACGTCATTATGACGTAGATAAGTACATAACGAGCGCGTAGTTGAAGACGGACTATGCGTTGTTGTACGAATTGTATGTCTTTACTATCTAATAAATATTCTGTTGAATATTTTCAAACTGATTTGACTGGACGATGTTGCTGCTATAGGCAGCAACAGCACCCAGTCAAATTCGTCTCAAAATATTTAACAGCTTGCCTGTATAGCTTTCTAGAAATTGATAGTCAGGGAGTTCAGGGATCGATCAATCCCAACATGGCGAGGTAGGGTGTGTAGAGCGGATCGACCGGCCATGTACAAACCTTCCCAGCCTGTCTGGGTGCGAAGCGGCCGGACCGGATACGTTCCAAACACGCCCTCCTGTGTAGGACAGTACGCTTGTATAAAGTCCGTGAGATCGCCTAGCGTGCATGCACGGGCATCTGAAATTGCCTACCAAACGCTCGCTAGCCTTGGAGAGAATGGCATCATATTTTGTACCGAGTTGGTACATGTAATTCCTGTAAACGGTATTCTCCTTGATATCGATCATGACCAGAATGGAGCGAAGATTCCAAATCTTTTTACCATTTTAAAATCAGTTCAGAAATGGCTGAGTTATCCATGTTTATCCAAGCTAATTCCGCGCAAAATGGTTCTCTAAAAGCCGTAAGCGCGTGTATGTAGTTAGTGAATGGGGAGGATACCGTATAACGTGATCGCTTTCCCACCCTCTGAAACTCGCGCGCTCATTAGTTGTGGCGCTCCAGCTGTGACGTCAGGAGTAGTATAAAACGAGCTGGAAAATCAGAATCGAGAGAAGTCGGGATAGAGAGAAGGTGGTGATGAGGTGTCTGGTTTGAGAACAAGCGAGTCGTGGGTAACTGCTTACTGTATAGTCAGGCCTACTACGGTGCCTCTCGGTTTTGAGCACTCGTCTCTAGGATACTAGCCACCACATCCGCATCGCACGTTTTTGTACTCTCCCGGAAACATATCATCCTGGGGGCAATAACTAAATTTAAGTAAAGGTACACCCCACCACCAACACATACGGAGCGACCGTCTTGTGGATGGGCCTGGTGGCCCCGATGTAATGCTCGTCAACGTATGTAGGGCGAGTGATGCTTTCGAGGGATAGCTCGCCGGATCTGCCATGCCACATCCAAGAGCGGTAGTTCGAATCCGCACATGTGTCATGCTCAGTATTAGACATTTCGACCGCAGTCAGGGGATATTGCCTGAGGCACCGCACGAGCTATGCGGTGCATCTCGCCTTGTGAACCAACAGGATGCATCTGCATCAATAACTTTCAACTGTAGCCCTTCATAACTGTAGGGCAGCTTCAAACTTTCACACCAGTACCCGTTTAAATTAATAACTGTTTGAATGAACGTGACTAACTACTAGCCATCCACAACAGTTCTTCTTCACCGTTCCTGAGAGTGAGCCGCATCAGACAGTTCATCTGCAGATTTTCCTAACAGCTAACTTCCGCATCGTGCCATCTCACGTTCCGAATATGTGACGCTTCAACTACAGTGATTCCAGAACTTTTTCCGTACCGATTACTAATAGGTACTCCGTCATTGTATTTATGTATTAATTTCTTTATAACGTACTGATGACTAACGGGTATCACAGGGCCGTCTGAGACCGCATTTTTATACTTTACACATTTTAACTGTATATATTTATTCTTATTTTGTGCCGATGACTAACAGGAACCACGCAAGGTCGTGTGCCCTCTCATTTTACTGTACTGTGATAGTTAGTTACAAGACAATAGCCATTCTAGTTATATGTTTTGCTTGTTTTATACAAAAACATTAGAACCACAGTTCGCTAGGCTACATTATACAACAACAACAACAACAACCGCAACACCTTGTTCCCCAACAGCATCAATTTTTCACTGAGGTCGCTGTTCATGTTCTCACTACGCGAACTTGCCATGGGGCAGACTAAAGCTGGACTATTTTAGCTCGATAAGATAGGTTTATAAGTAATAAGGGACGATAACTCTTTAGGAAACATTTTGTGTACGCCCCTTTTCCGAGAGTAGCGGATATGTTGCATTGCACACCGGCTAGGTTGTATAAATTGGCCATATACAATAAGGCCTCCTATACTTATGAATATAGAGTAATTGTCTCTGTCTACGCCCCTCCCGCCTCTGGGCTTAAATATTGTTTGGACTTCCCTCCACCACGTTGGTTAGAGATGACTTTGAAACTATTGGGGTTTCAGAGTGGTTAGAATCAAAGTGTCGATGACAGCAAACACTCCCCCCCCTCCACCCCCCCCCCCCACCCCCGTATCTTCGAATACATGTTAGCTTAGACAACCACGCCAAAGAAGGAAGCACTGCAAAAATAATATAATTACTGGCCGGGGCAATTTTACATAACCTTAAAGACAAGTAAAATGTTAATCCAAGGGTGCGGATCTCACATGATCCGCCCCCGACACGCTGGATGACGGACAGGACACAGAGCTCCATCTAAT
This sequence comes from Chaetoderma sp. LZ-2023a, assembly GCA_034401795.1. Taxonomy (NCBI): domain Eukaryota; kingdom Metazoa; phylum Mollusca; class Caudofoveata; order Chaetodermatida; family Chaetodermatidae; genus Chaetoderma; species Chaetoderma sp. LZ-2023a. Next base: position 259,142,445 of record CM067369.1, read on the forward strand.
AATACAAGTGACAGGGTGCAGTCTTAGAACCCACCACGCTCTCACGCGAAGGTCACTATAGTTGGATAGCTGTCTCTTATTCCCCACCACGAACTTATATGCGCTTTTAAATGCTTATGTAACGTGACTTGTCCATGTGCTGTTATATGTGGTAATGATGCGGTGATGACAGTAGCGTTATATGATTCTGAACCTGCCACCTTGTGACATGTCCATACGCTGTCTATCTGAGGGGGATGATCCGTGAGGGTGACCATACGGACACCCGGCATTCTCACCGGTCAGGCTTATATGTTAAAGATAGTTAAAACACACAGCCATTTACGGGTTAACCTTAATCTGGACCCAAAAACTAATTGGTAGGATAGGATCTAGCAGAAGGACCGCATAAATAAAGCGGCAACCTAATTCAGTATCTTTTAACTTACATAAGATGACAGTGTTGAATTATGCGGAAATCATCCACCTCATCTTCACGTAATACAGCGTGCATCACAATAACTTATAATTTCACTAGGTTGACTCTTTTTACATAGCATAGTTTGAACAGGAGAGTGGCCCTTTTTGCCATCTGTCTTCCTCCGCTTCGGCGTTGTAGACATTTTCCTGTGACGGAGGCCCGTGTGAGGCACTTTCCTCTCACAACAAATAATGTTTGTATTAGGGGTTAATTTAGTTTATATTAAACTTGCTAAGTAGACGCGTTAGGACCCTCCTTTCCGGGGATACCTCACTGATTATATCAATCAGAGATCAGTGAGGTACCTCTGGCGAGGACCATGTTAGACGACGAATCACCAACTCAGCCCTATGTACTTGACTTCTCTCTTATAACAGCAAACGAGTACCATTGTTTGTTTGTTAGTATATAACTGATTATGTATGTAATAATGTCTACGCTCTAAATGGAGCAAATGGACTGCCACACCGGTGACACAAACGGCCGGGACGAGACGGTATGGTTTAACTTCAGCGACGATGGTCGCACGGCCCCACTGTAACGTGAATGTTCCACCGGATCACGAAGTCAGTCTTTGCACAATCCGGAGACGTGCAACACCGGATCCGCAACCCCAAGATCCGCAGCTAACCAGCAGCCTCGCCCCAACGAACTGTGTACTTGCGGTGCCGCGGAACGAGAGTATCGGGCAAACCGGCGCACTCCCCCACCCCACCTCCGAGGTTACAGGTGGAGTTTAGCTAGGGGTGGGCGGACTGGAAGGGCCCATTGAGGGACATGTTTCTTACTATGCTATCGGTTTATATGCTTCGAAAGCAGAATTTAAAGAATCCCAAATTTCAAGGCAATTATGCAGGTAAGCTGTTGAATATTTTGCAACAAATTTGACTGGATATTTTTGCTGCATATGGCAGCAACAGCACTCAGTCAAATTAGTTACAAAATATTCAACAGAATGTTTATTCAATAGTAAATCCATCACATACAACTCGTACACTTGACGGACTGTTCCAGATTCATGACACAAAAAACCTATCAATTAGGTTGAAAGCGCTAGCGTCATGCTTAGTAGGCTATTAAAATGAAATAACGTCCTTGAATTTCGTTTCAGGTTCAATGTGTCCACATGGGATCCATCCATTGTTATTATAAGCCACATATGAACGTCATCTGGAGCCTACGTTACGCTAGTACTTATCGCCAGTATGTGCCATGCCATAGAAAAGAAGACTACGCGTAGTTTATTGGAAAGATAGAATACATTGTAAATATATAAAACAAGGCATTGTAAGAAATACAATTTAATCCCATCGATTTCCGCTTTTGTTGAAATGAAATGAATCTGGGCAATGGACCTTTCCGGGTTTAGTTATGCGCCGCCCATCTCTAGCTAAGCTCCACCCACATCTCGCTCGTGTTTGAATCGATCGATCTCTGAACACCCTGACTATCAATTTCCAAAAGACTGCTCAGGTAAGCTGCTTGCTGCCTAAAGAAATACAATTCATACAACGTGTCGGACTATTTGAGATTTGATGACGGTCTATATGGAACCATTTATGACGTAATGATTGTGACATCATCATACACGTGCTGCGCTGATTATGACGTCAGAGAGGTCAGTTGATGGATGGAAACTCTAGAAAGGTGAATTCACTTCCCCGCTCCGTATAACTGATATATGTGCTTACAGCACAGTGTTTATTGTCAAATTAACGAGGTTTGTATTTTTCAAGAGTGATACCTCTAGCAAATCTTGACAAAAACTAATGGACACGAAATTGACACCCACCTTTGTAGTATTCAGCTTTATTCCGAATTTGGTTCGAATCAGTTTAGTCCAGCCTGAGCTACTGTACGGAAACGGCCAAATTAACGAAGTTGGTATATTTCAAGGGTGATAACTCTGCCAAATATTTTCTATAAATAATTGAACACGAACGCGACATCCGACTCGGTAGTACCAAGCGAATTTCCGAATTTGGTTCGAATCGGTTTAGCGAATTATTGCGGGGTTGGGGTAGTGGGGGTGGGTGGGGTGGGGTGGGGGTGGGGGTGGGTGGGTGTTGCAACTCCGGGGAAATTTGACTTAAATTGATGCAATTCGAACTTGCCCTCCGTTTTTGTATTAGTAAGCTACTAAGCAGTATGTCGACTTTGTACAAAACGGTGATGCAAACATAGGTAATTGTCCGGAAACGGAGATTTAAAAAAAATTTCATACATTAAAGGGCGAATCACTCCGAGTAAATTTGACGGAAATTTACGGAATTCGAACTTGGCCTCTATTCATATTACTAAGCGGTTCAAAATCGGTGCAGGCAAACACAAGTTATTGTGCGGCAACCAAACAGTACGAACGTACGAACTGGCGCATTCCTACATCCCCTCGAACTTCGTTTTCGAGGGCATAATAATGAAGGAATATCATTTAAAAGGTAGAAGCGAGATATGGGAATGAAGGTACTAATAGACTGGCCTATGAGTAATAAAACAACCACATATATGACATCGTTGATAACATAGAATAAAAAATACAGACGACACTAAAACAAAGATACTCTTAAATAATCATACGCAATATACAATCATGTCTCACGTCGTGAATTAAACGCCAGAATAGAGATAAGGGCTCGAAAGAGGATAAGCAAAGCACATAGAACGTGCAGATCTCCCATAGTCCTTTGATAGGTGTCTGGGAGAGGATGTATTCGCCATTTCAGCAACCATGTGACGCCATTTCATACCTACATATTATCAAACATAAAACGTCTTAGACTAAATAATTTAGCGCCAGAAGAACGCTCGACATCTTCAAATTGTTACATAGGGGCCAAATAGTCCAAGATCAGGCCAAAGTCGGTCAAAGCGAAGCTGAATGTGGACCGCAACAGACTCACGTAGCCTATCAGCCGGAGATTATGCGATATAGAACATCCACACATTTGATAACTCCCGTCACTGACTGTCAGTGACGCAAGCAATTGCATTGTATATTTCTGATGACCATTAGCCGCAGTCTATGGAGGTTATAGTTGCGTTCGCTTGCAGACTTTACTGAAAGAAGACCCAACTACCGGTACTTAACTATCTTGAATTGAGATCCCTGTCAGTTTGACCAACGCAGCCACTGTATGCCGCATGTGATGGTAAGCGCAAGTAGCTAGACTTTGCTGTAGTGAAGTGATATGCACCTATAGCGTTTCGCACCGAGGCGCAATCTAAGCACGCTTCTTTTCTGGTTAGCCACATATCAGACCGGAAGATCACATCACAAAGCATTTCTCAGAATGATATACGAGCAAGTTGACCACGCTTTGTAATTAGGAACTACTGTCACTTTGACTGTCTCAGTAGCGGGTGATCGCAGTGACTATTATTGTGATTATTTTACTCACAATATATGTTTTAGCTGCCCCTATTCCACCGATTTCCTCCATGAGGGGCTGCCGGAGTGACTAATGAATACTGGTATCAGAAAATAATGCCAAATTATGACATGTTATTTCTAGAGAAAGTTCACAAAAAAGGTTCAATTTTCATGTTTCTGCGTGAGAAGAAAGTAATTAAATTCAATATAAGCAGGAAAGCCCACCAATTGGCCACTATGTTAGGTATTACTACGCCAATGTCAGCCAACCAGCGCGATTATTTACGTGTACCGAGCAGTCTATGCTGGCATAGGCCCTATTGTTCTTTGGCAGGGTATTCTGTTCAAAGTATGTGGCTAAGGATTAGAGTCTTTTGTTTTTCAAAAAAGGTAAACAATATGCTATAATTGCTGGAATTCTTCTGTCACGTGGGCTTGACAGGACTTGAGTCAGAAATTAAGGGTATATGTTCGCCAGAATTAATAACTCGAGAAAATGCAGGTTAACCTATATTCTGCAATGCGGATCTTTAAGGGAAAGAGAACAGGCTATGAGGTTATACCACACACATGATCCACCGAATGCCATGCATATGTATTATGAGGCAAAATGTTATAATAGTGGCAAACGGGAAACCATTGTCTCTGAGAGCACAATTTTTACGAAAGGTTCCGGCTGTAATGTCTACATTGATAAAAGTATGCATATTCCTTCAGACAAGTGAGTCACTAGTAGTAACGTCACTAGTAGTGCCCCTATCGAAGTGAATGCAGCCCCACTACGATAATAATTGCTCAGGACGAAATATATTGCTCATAGTGTGATTGTTTCTGAGTTTTCAAGAGCGTATCGCTTCATTTTCTGATATCTTGGAATTAAATGTCAATTATGTCAGACTCATAATATTTATATGTTGCTGAGATTAAAATATCATTTTATATATTTTAGCAATCCATAATAAGGCCTATGTACGCTTGCTTGCGCACATGTGTGCGAAAGTGCGCGCATGCCAGTGGGCGGGCAGGCTGTAGGCATGGTGGGTGGGTGGATTACCAGGTAGATGTGCGGGAAGGTGGGTTGACAGGAGTTAGGGTGTGTGGGCATGTGGGCGGGCGGGTGGGTCAGCAGGCAGGCAGGTTGTTGAGTAGTTGGGGAGGGCCCAAACGAGGCGTTTCATATTGACATATTTGCATAGATCTGCGTAAGGTGCATAAGAAGGTAAACAATAGCCTATAACTTCCCATATTTGTACCACGGCACCGTTCACCCGCATGCCATCCCCCCACCCCCGCCTCCAATCCACCCCGTGACGCTGTACGGGTGGGCGAAGAGGTTTAAACAGCGTTAATATGTATGTGTGCCTAGCTACACCGAAAGCAGCCTGTCTGTCAGATGTTAGTGTAGATAACTTATTTCGAATAAGATATTATCTGCACATCAGTGTCAGAGGTGCAGCTCTAGTACCACTGCACATCATCCGGGCTTCTAAACCAGTCAGCGATGACATCATACTAATCGGTAAATTATCAATATAAAGTATCCGCTCGAATCTGATAAAATACCGGTACAATAAATTCTGTTGCTGAAAGCTGTTTCTGTGTAGACAGCGGCATGTTTTAGCAACATCAGTTCAGCGAAAATCATCTAACTCCCCCTGAAGGACGCTCAGTAATTACAGGTGGTGATGGTTCCCTATCTAGATCTCTATTGATGTTATGTTGTCATGAAGATAGAAGATTCAATACTTGTAGTATTCCTGTTATAATAGTCTATAGTGCTGACAAAATCATTTCGTTTCCCAGTGGGCGTTTTGCACTGTCAGCAAAGAGATGATAAGAGGTCTTTGATCTGTACAATTCCACGCGGAATCCAAGTGATCCACAATGGCATGCGATCGATTCCTTTAGCCGACTATGTTTGAGGTCATCTAGGTTGAACGCGTCTAGCTAACGCTGTACACCTTGGTATACAGTGCGCAATGTAAGTGTTCGGTTGTTTGTCGTTTATCGTGTTATTATTAGTTTGTTTGTCGTTTATCGTGTCATTATCCTCTATTTATCATTCACATCATGCTGAGAATTTAATGGAGGGAGCAGATCCGTCACTCAAGTATATGACGTCATCAAAATACGAAACGTGACGACGCGCTTCCGTCACGAACGGGTCAAAGCTCCATTACGAATGTGTTTGTATTGCATGTCTCTGGATAATTTCGAGCCTAGTTAACACTTCGTTGAATATGTTGAAACAAATTATGACTGTAACAGCTCCCAATCAAATTAGTTTCAAAACAATTAGCAGATTCTCTGCAATGGTCGATACAGATGCCTCGTGGATTGAGGCCCATCCATTAACCTTTGAACACTCATATCAGCCAAAACGGCATCTGCAGTGGTCTTGAGAAATGCCAATTTGCAGACCAAGAGAAGACTATTTTTGAAAATTGACCACTGGAATTATCTCCACTACTGAATGAAAAGCCTAACACACAATACACAATAACCTCATATTTTCTTAACGAGAGAGAGAGAGAGAGAGAGAGAGCGAGAGAGAGAGAGAGACACGTCTAATACTCAGTTCTTATAGGCGATTTCATTTTGAATAACCACTCGTCTGGCAGGCTAATTTTAGCCACATTAGCGCTATTCAAACATTCCGCGCCATAGACAAATCTGGCTAACAGATGGATGACAAACTGAACGTCGTTTGTTGAAGATTCCTGGAATCTTGAGATACCAGTGACATTTTGCTGCAATGAAAGGATCCTTGTCTAGCTCTGCCACGTCCACATTGCAAACACGTTTGAATTAAATTTAATTATTTCGCCCTTCATTCCCTGAATCTCAATATGACGGTAACGATACAGGCGAGCTTCTGAATATTTTGAATTTAATTTGACTGGGAGCTGCTGTTGCTTATTAAACTGTAATTTCTCCAAAGACATACCATTCAGACACCTTCAGGACGGGCCAGCGAAACTTTCGTGACGGGCCTATGTAATTTTGATTGTGACGTCACTTAACATGTTATGTATTTGTTTATGACGTCAGATACTTGAGTGACATACTGGACCTCCACTCAGATGGCTACTGTCCGAGATTTCTCCCTTTGAGTCGAACATATATATGTCATTTGATTGCGACGTCAACTGATTTTGACGGTATGTACTTGAGTAACAAATCGGATCTCTCCATTGTTGTTGTGAATATGCTATGCAATATGAACATTGCATATGCGTCCTTTCTGAGGGTGCTTTCCAGTGCGAACTAGGAACTTTTGCTTCCAATTTGAGTGACCGAATCATCAACTTCGCGTCATATTCACCACATTATCAACAGCAATTATGCTGTATAATTTCCATTCCTTCTTGTTAGGCAACCTTCAGCCTACGAATTACGTCATCAGTTTTTATACCTAGATGGAGACTACTTTTGGGTTCAATGGATAGGATTTCCAGTTTCCTATTGACTGGCGCGGTTACCACATGAAGTCAATACAGTCTGCGATTCACGGCACTAATTGCCTTATTGGACGGCAGAAAGTCGATACAAAGTCCTGGCCCATGCGCCTATGCTTTCAAGGCGAGCGTAATCAAAACGCGTGGCATTAATCATACGTAACACAATGAGATTCGCTGATGCCAACTTCGGTATAACGGCCGCGACGGTCCCATCTCAAGGATGCACGAATAGAGGAATCCAGTTTTATCTATGCCCCTGCCATCTTTAGCTTAGCAACGACACTCCTCCTGTGCTGAGATCGATCGAACTCATTGACTGTCAATTTCCAGAAAATTATAAAGGCAAGCTATTGAATATTTTGTAACTAATTTGGCTGGGTGTTGTTGCTGCCAATGGCAGCAACAGCGCCCAGTCAAATTAGTTTCAAAATATTCACCATCATGCTTATTAAATAGTAAAGACGTGCAATTCGTACAAATTTACGGACAACTAAGCGTTTAAGAAGGACTAAATCTAATCATTCATGGCGTAATCGTTTATGACGTCAGCCTACACATCACATAGTTGATTATGACGCCATATAATTAACTGAGAAACAATTTGGGGACCAAATAATTGTGATTCATTTATATTGGTGGCTTTACAACAACGTATCTTAAAGAACCACCCCCCACCCCCCACATCCCCCATCCCGCCCGTCCACCACACCCGAATCGTAGACAACCAGGTTGATATAGTATTCTCAACAGCTCACTATATTCGTTCATTAAATCAACGCGGTGATTTCTATTCTTCTATTCTGCTGTCGGCTACATGTCATGGCTACATGTCAGACGTATTAATGATTTCTATTCGTCATCGCTCTCCAAATTCACTCTTGAACGTGGCAAATTATGCCATTTTACACGTTTCGGTATGACCACAACTTGTCCTAAGGCGTTAATCTGTAGACTTATTTATATTTATGTATTTCCAGCTCTCGAATCACAGAATGAGTGCACTAAATTTAACATGGCACCTATTCGAATGAAAGATAGCAAATAGTCATGAACATTTATTTCAATTTAATAAATAGGTTATGGCTATATCGAGGTTTGATTGCATCTGGCAAACTATTATTTTCACGATTGACGGAACAATATGTCTGCTTATATAAATACAGTTAATGAGATCATCCATGTTTGGACGCATGACCAATGGCCAATTGTGTATGTGTAATTACTGTACATTTATTGTTCAATCGTGTAAATGCAATTATTGTACATTTGTCGATTTGTACGTACCTGGCGTGTATATAATTATATATTATTGTACATAGTGTATATATGTTTTGAGGGCCTCGGAAACATAAGGCCACTGACGATGTACGCTCTTGAAATAAAGATTATTATTATTATTATTATTATTATTATTATTATTATTATTATTATTATTTTGTTTTCCTGACAGACAGACGAACAGTCAAACAAACTGCCGAACTGTCAGCTCGGTATCCCAATGGAGAGAGAGAGAGAGAGAGAGAGAGGAGAGAGAGAGAGAGAGGGAGAGAGAGAGAGAGAGAGAGAGAGAGAGCGTGCGTGCGTGCGTGCGTGTGCGGGAGGTCACCGCTAAAAATATGAATATATAGAAAATGCTAAATTACAGAAATTTGGACAGGCTGTCGTATCTATATAGATATATTGCCGATGATCGTGTCACAACACAGTCAATGCATACAATGCGAACATTATACAATGTCTGCTGCTTCAAGACGTGAGTTAAAAATCTTTTCGATATCCCATCAAGAGTTTCATTCATTGGGATGGCCATTATCATCAAAACTTAACATAAATCATCTATATGCTTCCTTCTTCATGCTGATCACGTGGTGAACAACTCCTGCGCTCAATGGCCCTTTCCATTTTACCTATGCCACGCCCACCTCTAGCTAAGCTCCACCCACACCTCGTTCGTGTTGGGATCGATCGACCTCTGAACTCCCTGTACTATATGCATTTCCAGAAAACTAAGATAATTTATTGAATATTTTGGAACTAATTTGACTGGGCGCTGTTGCTGCCATAGGCAGCAACAGCGTCCAGTAAAATTAGTTTCACAATATTCAACAGTATGTTTATTAAATAGTAGACACATGCAATTCGTACAACGTGTCGGACTATTAAGAGTTAAAGACAGGCCATATATAATCATTTATGGCGTAATGATTATGACGTCATTCTACACCCTGCATAGCTGATTATGACGTCATATTACGTCAGACGATAGATGGATACTCTGGAAAGGTGAATTGCCGCATTGTATTCCAATGTACACTGTTTCACATTTGAGAACTAACTTTAGCAGCAAACTCTTTCCTGAGACACGAAATGATCTGGCTAAGATTTACTCCTGAGATGGATTGACAGACTGGAAGCAATGTTAAATGACCAGATCTCGTGGAATGTATATATATATATATATCAGTGGCATCCTGACACTGGCCGGGATTACACAATCAATATCAGCCACTTCCAAAGTTAGCCAGACGTCTGAGCCATCTATTGACTTATTATTACCCGGATTCGCAGAAGCGCATGGCTTTATGTGAGTTTACTATTGTAATGGCGGTGCTTATTCCCCAAAACAGCTTAACCGATAATAGTTACTTCTGAAAAGAGTGCCGAATATCTGTCAAATACTTTGCCAACGCAGCGTAATGGCCCATCACTAGACCAATCCCGGAACATGTTGGCCATGCATTTTGCCCGATACTGGCCCAGTAACATGCGTTATTAGTGTCTAAATGACATTGTGACAGATGATCGGATGGTAACATTCTAGATTTCCATACGCAATGATGGACGAGCAAATTAGTACTGCTACAGATAGTGTTAGTAACAGGGAGTGCAGGATTCTAGTCCAGGTTTTCATGTCCGATATTCTGACGAGATGTACCAGTGATTGAGGTATTGTGAATCCGCATCAGAGTAATGGGCATTAGTCAATGATTCAATGACCATCCATAGGCAACCGTATTAATTCATCTTTCCAGAGTATCTATCTATCATCTGACGTCATATGACGTCATAATCAGCTAAGCGGGTGTAGGATGACGTCATAATCATTACGGGATAAATGATTCAATTTGGCGTGTTTTTAACTCTTAATAGTCCGACACATTGCACGAATTGTATGTCTCTACTGTTTAAAAAACATACTGTTGAATATTTTGAAACTAATTTGACTGGACACTGTTGTAACCATAGGCAGCAACCGCAACCACTCAAATTAGTTCCAAAATATGCAATAGCTTACCTGTATAGTTTTCTGGAAATTGCTAGTCAGGGAGTTCAGAAATCGATCGATCCCAACACGAATTGTATGTTTTTGCTATTTAAGAAACATGCCGTTGAATAATTTGAAACTAATTTGATTGGGCGCTGTTGCTGCCATAGGCAGCACCAACGCACAGTCAAATTAGTTTCAAAATATTTAACGGCTTATCTGTATAGTTTTCTGGATGGGGCTTAGCTAGAGATGGGCGGGGCATAGCTAAATATGAAAATGTTCATTGATACGAGAGGAAATATAATATTCATTGATATCTTGTTGTCAAGCATCTGATCAAAAACTTGCTGGTGTGAATATTTAATGTGCTTCGAATATAAGAATGTCGAAAAACCTGTCTTAAATGACCACATTAAAAAGCACAGACAGTTAGTCAATATAGGCACGTGACTCACAATATGGTAATAGTTTGGCGGCAACAGAGGATAGGTCCCTTCAAACACTCATAAATAAAGCACCACAATCATTTGGATACACATTTGGATACAAAATACAGGCAGTCTTTTGATACAAGACATGGTCTGGCTGTGAATGGTTCTTCTCTCCTGTCAGATTTCGCCAAATGCCCAAACGATATATATATATATATATATATATATATATATATATATATATATATATATATATATATATATATATATATATATATAAACGTGACGTGTAGGCTGTCGTCATTATCAATTACGTCATGAATTACTCGATTTAGTCCGTCTTAAACGCGTAATAGTCCACAAGGTTGTACGAATTGTATGTCTGTACCATTTAATAAACAACAGCGCCTAGTTGAATTGGTTTCAAGATATTCAACAGCTTTTCTGGATATTGCGATTGAGAGAATGTAAGGATCGATTGATCCCAACACGAGCATGGATGGAGCTTGGCTAGGGAGGGGCTAGGCATGGCCGAAACTGGATTCCTCTATTACTTCTCACTACACAGCGCGTGCCTGTGTTACTAATTTCGCGAGCGGTTAATGGGTGTACATAGATCATATGTCTTAGCTTCGTCCATACGAGATTTCATTCTTGAGGTGTTTTATAGCTATAGGGAAAAGAGCATCTTGAGGCATGTTTGGTCGCCTATGAAGTCTGCGCCATCTTGAGCTGTACTCCACCATTGGTGCGAGGCCGAGTGTGGGTACTGGGGTGTTTGGTCTTGTGCAATGCTCATGTACAGATGACAAGACCGCAACAAGATATTGTGTAAGCAACACCTGAATGAGGTAATCTGCTTTAGAGAACCAATTAACCTTTCCACTTTTAGCTATGTCCCACCCATCTCAATCTAAGCTCCGCCCACACTACGTCCGTATTGGGATCGAGCGATGGCTGAACTCTCTGAAAATTATACATGCAAGCTGTTGAATATTTTGAAATTAGTCTGACTGAGTGCTGTGGCTGCCTATGGTAGCAACAGCGCCCAGTCAAATTAGTTTCAAAATATTCGACAGAATGTTTATCAAATAGTAAATATATACAAGACGTACAACGTGTCAGACTATTAAGCGTTAAAGACTGTATGGAATTATTCATGACGTAACGATTACGACGTCATCATACACGTCACTTAGTTAATTATAACGTCATATGACATCAGATTAGCGATGGATAAACTGGAAAGGTGTATAGAGGCATGACCGCCGGCTGTACATGTTTTATATATAGCGATGGATAAACTGGAAAGGTGTATAGAGGCATGACCGCCGGCTGTACATGTTTATATAGAAAACGATGGATAAACTGGAAAGGTGTATATAAACATGTACAGCCGGCGGTCATGCCTCTATACACCTTTCCAGTTTATCCATCGCTAATCTGATGTCATATGACGTTATAATTAACTAAGTGACGTGTATGATGACGTCGTAATCGTTACGTCATGAATAATTCCATACAGTCTTTAACGCTTAATAATCCGACACGTTGTACGTCTTGTATGTATTTACTATTTGATAAACATTCTGTCGAATATTTTGAAACTAATTTGACTGGGCGCTGTTGCGGTATAATTTTCTGGAAATTGATAGTCAAAGAGTTCAGCGATCGCTCGATCCCAATACGGACGTAGTGTGGGCGGAGCTTAGATTGAGATGGGTGGGACAATCCGTTAATGTACTGCGCACAGCCCTAGAGGAAAGCCGGAGTAGGTAGGCTGAGGGCCAAGATGAACCTGATGGGGCTAAGGACTCAGGGTGAGGACAAGAAACGGTGGTCAGAGAAGCACTGAATGATTGGACCTTTCCCACCTCTAGCTAAGCTCCACCCACACCTCGCTCGTGTTGGGATCGATCGATCCCTGAACTCCCTGACTATCAATTCCCAGAAAACTATACAGATAAGCCGTTAAATATTTTGAAACTAATTTGACTGGAAACTGGTACTTCCTATGGCAGCAACAGCGCCCATTCAAATTAGTTTCAAAATATTCAACGGCATGTTTCTTAAATAGCAAAAACATACAATTCGTACAACGTGTCGGACTATTAAGCGTTAAAGACGGACTTAATCAAATCATTCATGACGTCATGAGTACGACGTCAGCATACACGTCACGTAGTTAATTATGACGTCATATGATTGACTGAGGAAATGGATTCATGAATTGCATGATTTTTCAAACAATTGCGGCCGCAAAACACGGTATATCATCTACATCAACACTGATGAATTGTAAGCAACAAATAAGTTTCCAATCCGGGCTTTAGAGAGAATTTGCCTGAAAATAAATGTTCTATGGGCAGAAAGAATATCATTGTTAATTCACCTTTCCAGAGTACCCACCCATCATATGACGTCATAATGAACTGCGTGGTGTGTACACTGATATCATAATGAATGACGTCATGAATGACGTCGATAAGTACGTCACGAACGCATATTTGATGACGGTCTATGGGCTGTTGTACAAATTGTTTGCTTTTAATATTTAATAAATATTCTGTTGAATATTTTGAAACTAATTTGACTGGGCGCTGTTACTGCCTATGGCAGCAACAGCACCCAGTCTAATTAGTTACACAATATTCAACAGCTTCCCTGTATAGTTTTCAGGAAATTGATAGCTAGGGCATTCGGGGATCGATCAATCCAAACACGGCGAGGTGTGGGTGGAGCTTAGCTAGTGATGGGCGGGGCATAGCTAAAAATGGAACGGTCCATTGAATTGCTAAATATCAAACTGTTTGTGATGTACTCGTGATAAGCTTGAGTTAATTTTTTGTTGTGCTTATGCCGAGCTTGTGGTGACACAATGCATGTAATTATAACTAGTTGATATACAGGTATAGACTGTCCTCCACACATTCCACAATTCTCTCAAACGATTCTAGAAAAAATCACAGCGTCCCTAAATAACACAACTTACTGTGCCAATGCTGGGCCGATACCGGGCCGATAAGTTCAGTATCGGCACGGTATCGGCCCGGTATCGGACCAGTAGGCGGCGTTATCAGGGTCGATAACTTATTCATTCGATTTTTTGCGTTCCACAGTGTGACCTATTCTTCTCAACACTAATTGCGTGAATTGCCCATTTAACGTAATTACTTATGTACAGCATTGTCAGTTATATGTTTCGTAAAATAGAATTCTTTTATTTCAGTTATGATTGTGTTGATTTAATATACAGGTGGAGACTTCTTAAATCAACATCATTTCTTTAATAGCGTTGTCGATATTGAAGTTAGCTGATAAAGCCTATATATGACTAGATAACACGTCGTTGACTATTTCCCACCCTCGATTAACATTAACTTGCATTCTTGTTTCATTGATGCTGTTCGGTGTCTGTGGATGGTATTCTCTCTAGCATACTAGCATTAAACGCAGAGAGACAGACACGCAGGCAGGCACACACGCACGTACGCGCACATGCAATGCGTTCTTTGATCCCGAGCGTGTAAACGAACCACGCGACTACAGAACATCGGTAGAGTACTCTTAATGCACAGCTAGATCAGTCAAACATATTTATTTCTATGGCAACTGGAATCCAAACATATAACTTGCATCGCTTGACGCGATACAAAGAGGTTGCGTCAAGTTCTTGATAATGGCAGTAACAATCACATAGGTGATATATATAGAGGGGTATCAACGGATATGCTGAGAGCATAGATTTAAATCAACACAATCCCAACTGTCATTTATACAAGATATCTTGGCAATTTCAAAAGTCACGTTTCTTGACAGATGTATTGGACGCTGGATCACTCAGCCTGGGAAATGTGTATTAACAATAGGCTGACAATGACTGATATCCCGGACTGGTTTCCAATCTCTTATCATATTATACAGAGTAAATATTCGTCCACTCATCGTGATTGTGGCGCATCCCTGAGTGCCTATTATTACTGCCCGTGGAGACGGTCCAAACTGGCGAAGTGATGGTGCGCAGAATTTATGATATCTTTTGGCATCGTAGTGCAAAGAGCAAGCAGAACTGTTAGTGACTAGAGGAGCCGATGTTTATGTCTTCCACGCACATTTCTAGCCATGATCCACCCACTTTCAGACTTAAAATAAGTTATTTTTAAGGTATTGAAGGCAACAATACATATAAGTTGATGGATATTTTGAAACTAATTTGACTGGGGGCGGTTGCTGCCTCGGGAAGCAACATCCCGCAGTCAAATTAATTTCAAAATATTCAACAAAAAGCTTATTAAAGCATGTCACGTTTTGAGGGATCTGTTTGCACAATCTATGTTACCTTATGCATGGTGTTAGTACAGCACGGGGCATTGCATATGTTGAACAATTATCAAGGTATATTCAAGAAAGAATTCCGATGCTCTACTTAACTAAGCTCATGTGAAATGTATTCACAGGAATCACATTGTAGCTATTGCAGACACGCGGACAGACTGATAAACCGACACACTGGTAGCTGGACGAGCGCGCGGTGGGTTGTGGGCGGACAGTTATAGACATATAACAATATCGTATATTGTCTAATTATAAATGTGCAATATTTAGACAGAGACTGGTGATAACATATAAGAAATGATATAGATTATCATCTATTATTGGGAATGGAAAATGTTCAAACAAGCTTCAGTTTAGATATAACACCACCCTCCATCACATAGCGCAGAATGCAGTTAAGGGATTCATTTCTAGCTATACCCAGCTCATTTCTAGCTTAGCCCCGCCCGTGCTTTGCGAGTGCTGGGATCGATTTATATACTTTGAATCCTGAATTCCCAGAATACTAATTTCAATGTAACCATATAGTAACCTGTTGGGTATTTTGAACCTAATTCGACTGGGCGCTGTTGCTGCGTAGCAACAGCACCCAGTCAAATTAGTTTCAAAATATCCAGAGAATGTTTATTAAAAAGTAAAGACATACAATTCGTACACTTGACGGACTATTCAATGTTTATGACGGACGTAGATACGCCATTCATTACGCATTTTAATTGCGACGTCAGCCTACATGTGACGTAATTGATTATGACGCCATATACTGGAGTGACACACCGGATCTATCTATTGATTTAACATTATCGCCCCCATCATGATGATTATCCTTAGAACATATATTACCTATAGTCTCTAACCTTTATACATAATTCAAGTGTAGGCAAGATTGCCCGATAAAACGATCGCGTATTAATTTAGCCACGCCTTACTCTATTCCTAAACGCGCTGGTGTATTCAGGTATATGAACGTCTGTCTCCCATTACTTCCAAATAGCAGTGCTTAGATGAAAAGGTTGGGATCAATGGCAGAGCATTTAGGTAGCAGTAAAGAAATTGCAATATTATAGAAAAATTATCGCAATAAATGAGTTCAATGGAATTATTGATTTGTTGGCAGTTCCTTTGTTTGCTGGATTTGGTACTGGCCTCGCTAATAGCTTAATCCTTAAACCCTCACAGAACTCGGAGATAACTAATTTCTAATAAGGTAGAGAATATTATGTGGACTATTTTGAAACTAATTTGCCGAGGAGCTGTTAATGCATATGACGCTCCCTGTATAGCTGTCCTGAAAGTACAATCCGACAATTCAAGTGTGAACTCCGTCGCACTCACGCTGAGCAAAAAACGGCATTCACAGTGGTCTTAATAAATTTCAATGTTCAGAACAAGAGAAAGCAATGTTTGAAATTTACCGCTGGAGCGATAAGCGAGCCAGTCATCTTAGTGATAAGTGTTAAAAAATAATCTGGTCTTGATCTGCAAATGAGAATTTTATATGAGAACATTAAAATTTACTTTAATAAATTTATTTGTCAAGATATCGCTGTTATTGAACATTCGTTCACTCTTGTGTATCAATCAGTACATGTAGATACTCATTTATCAGAAGCACCTTAGTGTGAACACATACAAGGCCAGTACACACATCTGGGAATAAGGTATTTCTATTCGCTGTAGGTTAGGGGCTGGATGAGGTACGTCATAAGTCAGATTACAACCCTGATAACGCGGGTTACTTGGCCAATAACAGATCGTATTGATCCGGCGTTGGACCAGCCTTGGCCCAGTAACGTGCGTTATCAGGGATAGGCATAACATATTCTTACCTGACATTTCTGTGACGCAACTTCCGCGACGTTTAGATTTTCTCGACGAACTCTTCCTGTGCTTCAAGCTGCTGCTCTTGTCATGCGCGCTAACTCCATCTTGCTGCAGAAACACACAATATGCAACTCCGGATAAATAAGATTGTATTTGAAACATCACACGTACATCTTTAGCAGACGTCATAATAGATATTTATCTAAGAAACACAGCATTGTCAGATGAGGACGTCAATGGCTAATGGGGCTACATTTCCGGAGCCACGAAATATAAGGGGCTCCACAAATAAAAACAATTATCATATTTTACGAATTTAAACATTTAATCCCAGTATCTCACTTTTACAGTCATGATATGCGTGTGCTGATGATCATTTTGAAACCAATTTGACTGGAAGCTGATTCTGCATTACGCACACCAGTTTTCAGTCAAATTAGTATCACACATATGTAACGAATTTATTATATTTGAGTAGTAGTAGTAGTAGTAGTAGTAGTAGTAGTAGTAGTAGCAGCAGCAGCAGCAGCAGCAGCAGCAGCAGTGGTAGTAGTAGTAGTAGTAGTAGTAGTAGTAGCAGCAGCATCAGTAGTAGTAGTAGTAGTAGTAGTAGTAGTAGTAGTAGTAGTAGTAGTAGTAGTAGACGTAGTAGACGTAGTAGACGTAGTAGTAGTAGTAGTAGTAGTAGTAGCAGCAGCAGCAGCAGTAGTAGTAGTAGTAGTAGCAGCAGCGGCAGTGGTAGTAGTAGTAGTAGTAGTAGTAGTAGTAGTAGTAGTAGTAGTAGTAGTAGTAGTAGTAGTAGTAGTAGTAGTAGCAGCAGTAGCAGTAGTAGTAGTAGTAGTGGTAGTAGTAGTAGTGGTAGTAGACGTAGTAGACGTAGTAGACGTAGTAGTAGTAGTAGTAGTAGTAGTAGTAGTAGTAGTAGTAGTAGTAGTAGTAGCAGCAGCAGCAGCAGCAGCAGTAGTAGTAGTAGTAGTAGTAGTAGTAGTAGTAATAATAGTAGTAGTAGTAGGAGTAGTAGTAGTAGTAGTAGTAGTAGTAGTAGTAGTAGTAGTAGTAGTAGTAGTAGTAGTAGTAGTAGTAGTAGTAGTAGTAGTAGTAGGAGTAGGAGTAGTGGTAGTATATTTAGCGCAACACAATAGTTTTCTCCTCTGTACAGTCCAACCTGTCTCTAGCCATCTTTAGATGGTGGTGGATCTCGGAGACGGGTGGCTGTATAACCACGTGACCTAAAGGGGCACCACTCTGCAGTCTCAAAAGCCATCAGCTGTATTAATTAGGCAGTTTGCATATATTATTGGTTAATCGCCTTCATATGGATCTGAGCCTCGATTGGAATTCCAGTCAATAGGTTATGGCTGTGTCAGCATCATTAGGTGGAAGTGAAAGCAACTCCTTGTGTAGTTTCTTCTGAAGTCCAAGCTTTGGCAGGATTAGCTCAAGTGCATGTGTCAATATTGGTACCATATATGTCTTATAGAGGTGAACTATTGTAATGGGATTCAGCCCATTTCGTCCATGACCCTCAATAAGTAACAAAGGGTATGCAGTCATACGAGCATTTTGGAACTTCCCCTCCACATTTCTAACGATACTCTCATTGAGTGATAGAGATCTCTTCATTCCTGAGTCTGTAGAAATGTTATCGGAGGCCAAGCATCCCTAGTCAAGCAGGAGGTTATTTGGATTATGTGTCATATTACAGGAGGCCACTAGCTTAACTCGCAAGGCAACACTCTTAGATGTTTGAAATTTGTATCGTTTCATCTTTGCAACGGTTAAGGCCGTAAATTTAACATTATTAGGGGTATCTTCCAGCATGGGTATTATTCTCACCTGC
Source organism: Chaetoderma sp. LZ-2023a (assembly GCA_034401795.1). Classification (NCBI taxonomy): domain Eukaryota; kingdom Metazoa; phylum Mollusca; class Caudofoveata; order Chaetodermatida; family Chaetodermatidae; genus Chaetoderma; species Chaetoderma sp. LZ-2023a. Next base: position 259,161,434 of record CM067369.1, read on the forward strand.
CACACCAAATACACCCGATGCATTACCCGTGTTCACTGTAGATCTGGCGTGTGTAATTCCTGCTACAATCACTTCAGCAATGTCTGTATCTCTAATCTTGGTTTCACGGTAATCCCCTGTTTAATATGCATCGACAAATATGGGATCCCCATTAGCCGCAGCTAGAGATGCAAACTGCTCCTTGAAGCCTTCTAAGATACCATCAACCAAGTAGCACACGGCGTCGACAAATAATTTTGTGCAGATGATGTCGATTTAGACTTGGAGCCATATTGTTCTGCTTTAGATGGCTCTTGTCCTCTGACTTCTCCTCTTTTGGCGTTTGACTCTACATCTTAGGCTATGGGCTTCGAAAGATATTGCCTAGAGATTAAAGGTGGCTGGCGAGTCTTAACCCTAGGATTTTGCTGGTCTTCCTCACTCTGGTAATGGAACGTCCAGTTATCTCTGCTAAACTTAGCCTGATCAAGCTGGTTATTATGTCTAATTGTCTACTGACTATGGGATGCAGACGGAAGGCTGCATATACCTTATTATGAGTGTCCCGCCCTCATTTACCTTTAATATGTCCATTTACTTGCCTATACGGTTGCTCCTGGTTACACCTAGAATTTTGGGCAGAGCCATGTTATAGGATGCACCGATTGATTTGAGCTGTGTCACAGATCTGACCCTGGCTGGCTGCCTGTTGATGTTGCCATAGGCTGCACTACCGGAGGTACTGGATCATTTGCATAGGCAAATACTGAAGACACGCTGACTTCCGCTGGGGGTGGGTGCTGGGTGGGGGGTGGGGGGGGGGGAGCGGTTATGCTCGATACACATACCGAAACGTAAGTTACTGGATGATATACAGGACACTGCAGTAGAGGACGAACGACTGGATATGCTGGATTGTGTGGCGGACCATCTATTAAGGACAGAACTGGTGCGTATGCTTGACTAGGCATTGACTGTCCATTTCCTGATAGTGTTAGATTAGGTTCAGGTGTCGAGGACTGAACCGAGCTACCTGCATGTCTCTGCGTTACTTGGGTGTGGACAGTCTGCGCTGATTGCCCTGATTGTACCCAGCTACCCGCGTGGCCTGTAAAGCCACCAGAGCTGATGAGGATACACAGTTATGCACATCATGTGCTACTGGAGGCCCACTAATTGGTCTTGCTGCACTGTACACTGGAAATGAAAGATGAAATAGAGGCTGGCTTATATTACCATGCGTGTTACCATGACCTCTAGGCTCTATTGTTTAATGTACATGGTTGAGTGTAGAACAGGACAGTGGCATCTATATTTACCAGGTTGTATGCGGGAGCTGGTACAGTCATGCCTGTAGGCTGTTATGGCATTCAAGTTGGTTCCCCATTGGCTGCACACTTTGACCCAACTGGAGCTCGTACATCGCTATACGCCTTACACATAGTGCCTAACCCTGTGTATCGACGTATACTACTGGAAGTGTCCATGTTGGGTAATAGTGTGTTGATCTGGTTGACCAGATATTCCATGATCCTGTCCTGAATCCTTACCATCTCCTTATATATCTTTTCTTGAGCAGCTCGCAGCAGGGAAGTAGTTACTACGTCATTGCTAGACATGACATTCGAGTTGTGACTGGAGCAGGCAGCGGATACACGCCACTCTTCCCCTTTACACTCGTTACTAGTGGGAGTTTTTAACGTTTGCTCAAGTTCATCTGTTAGGGCTTCAAGTCTTTTGTAATAAGGCTCTATGCGTATTCTATCTTTGCTGAATTCCTTCAGCCCTTCCTCCCATTTTTAATTCAGCTTCCCATTTTCTGAGCGTTAATCTTTTGCCTTTGCCTCATACAGCCGACTTGCCGTAACTTTAGATTCTACAGCATCGGCAGTGCATGGTTGTAACATATCAGTGTCCCTATTAGTTGTTTGGGACTGCACCGTGTATGTCAGATTTCTTGGCTCACTGGGATGTTGCAGTTGCAGGGCTATTATCTATCTGGGTTGTGCTGCTAGCAGCGTGTCATATAAACTGATCTCAAATATATATTGCAAATACTATAAATACGCATCGGTCGTCCAACTGCTGGTCTGCCTGCTGCTATCCAAGACAGCTTGATAACCACCTTGTAATTCTACAGACAATACAAACATCACCATATAAGAATTACAAGTACGCATAGAGCGTGCACCATCGCTTGACATAGATGTTTAATTATGCTTCTTAATCGCAGGTGCTCAGCCATCTCACTGCAGACACGATTATCTGCCAAGTCACCAATCGACAACAAAGAGCCTCCTTAAAGGAGAACACAAACCGAAAAGATAAAAGCATGCCAAATGATACTTTTCTATATTTCAGATAAAAGTAAATATATTATTTGGATTTTGTCGAATTCCTAAATAGTAAATTTCGCCACGGAAAGTAATTTTATTCCGTTTCTCATAACAATCACTGAATGACGCCATCGCATGAATGATTGTTGAGGTATGACGCCATTACGCGAATACTATTGTTGCTGTGGATCATAAATAGCTCATAACAGCCCAGTCACCCAGCATTGTATGCAAGATAAATATTAGCATTTGATAAACTAGAGCTTGAATCTGAGCTGATATTAAAATTCATGACATTAACCGAAATAGTTAACAGTGAGAGTCTGTGAAAATTTGTCAATTTCTCTTTAATTCGTTAAATATGATAAAGCCTATTTTTGTCGTTGTTGTTGAAATCTAATTCTCGCCTGCGATCTCCTTTAACCTAACCAAACAAAGCACATCACCCAACGAGCACACCGTACAAACCAAGAGCCTTACACTATGAGCGCACTCTCTTACACCAGATAAACACAAGCATATTAAATACTTTTATTTGAACACAGGAAAACGACGAGGTGGAAGATGGTGAATAAAAACAAGAAGAAAAAGATGAAGGAGAAGAAAACAACGGACCGCCTGTCTTATAGGACCAACTGTCTTTTAGAACCACATACCTTATCGAACCACGCATCTTATAGAACCACGTGTCTTAAGCGAGCACAGTTCTTAAAGAACCAGCTGTATTATCGAACCTTATAGACGACCTTATAGAGCCATCTGTCTTATAGAATCACATATCATATCGAACCAAACATCTTAAAGAACGACATGCATTATAGCACCACATTCATTATACTACCACATGTCCTATAAAACCACATGTCTTATAGTACTACATATCTTATAAAACCACGTGTCTTATAGGAACACATGTGTTAGAAATCGATCGTATCTGAGCCACAAACGCCATATTCTAGGCCAGGTCACGTGATCATCTGTTTATGGTGACTACATGTTGGTGATCCACAACGTGGTCGCTTAAGATAGGCGTGGCGATATTGATCACGTGGCACCTCTGCACGAAGAACAGCGAGACGTTTGTTCGCGACATTAACGTATTGTCCTGAGGTTGGCGCATATAATAACCTCATTGTTGGATGTAACCGCATATCTTTCGCTAGATCCAGATATCCTATATTTACGACTCTGCACATAATAGCGTAAGACAGACATGCACCTGCCCACAAAGCTATCCAGCGGGTTCAGACGTTGTTTTAACGTTGAATCAATTTTGAAATTACGTCATGAAATAATTTTAACATTGATTCAACATCAAAACAACGTCATGTGCCCGCTGGGTAAGGACATAATCAGCAAGATTATGCTTTGCAATCCTGTAATTTATTGCATTGCAAAGATATCTTCGAATTTTCCCGATGTCTCAGAATCTTCCAGATTTTCTTTGATCAGGAACAAAGTTGTGACATACTAGTGCATTGTTGTACACTTTCTTGGGTTCCTTGGGAGGGAGGGAGAGAGGGAGGGAGGGAGAGAGGGTGGAGGGGAGGGAGGGAGGGAGAGGGAGATGGAGGGAGGGGGGAGGGAGGGAGGGAGGGAGGGAGCGAGGGAGGGAGGGAGGGAAAAGAGAGAGAGAATCTGGAGCGGGATACGGAGAGGGAGGGAGTGTTGGGCGGGGGGGGGGGGCAGAGGCGGAACTCTAGAGATGTTTACACAGCACACACCCTCATAATTTACAGGATACATATTTCTCATTAACGTGCGCAATAATATCAGCCTGACGACGGACTAGCTTCGCTATAACTATCTCATTACGTTCTATGATTAGCGCCATAGAGGTCGTCTCCGATAACATCGATATTAGCTGAACAAATAACGGGCTAATTGATCAAGAGCAGACAAATATGAGAAAATACGGATATCGTCAGTTGACATTTACTCAGTATTAAGTAATTAGCATGCATATGTTGTTGCAATACAGCTCAGAAACAACCTTTACATGTTTCCAAAACATAATAAAATGTTCTTTTGAATATTCTGGACTTAATTTGATTGGAAGCCATTGCCCCCAATCAAATTTAGTCCAAAATATTCAAAAGACCTTTCTTACATTAAAATTGTACTGTCTGGAAACATGTTAAGTTATTGCTGAGCTGTACTCTAGAACTATTTTCTGTATGTATTCTTCTCCGGAGTGACGATGCTCAGGTTAGATTTACATTCTGCTAAGGTTATGCACTTAGTAGATGATTCGACAATGTTTGCTACTGACTTATGATTATACCATGGTGATTATTAATTCTGTGTTTGATCGATATTTTGCTAGCTGTATGTGCGTGCGTGCGTGCGTGCGTGCGTGCGTGCGTGCGTGCGTGCGTGCGTGTGCGCGCGCGAATTTATGCGCTCGTCAGTGAGCCTTGCGCGCAAGCTTGCTTTGTTTATCTATGAAAGAAAAATCATCTCGAGCAAAAACCTTTATCTTATAATATAAGACATTGCACTGAGAGAGAGAGAGAGAGAGAGAGAGAGAGAGAGAGAGAGAGAGAGAGAGAGAACGAGAAGGATAGAGAGAGAGAGAGCGAGCGAGGGAGAGAGAGATAGAGAGAGGAGAGAGAGGAGAGAGGAGAGAGAGAGAGAGGGAGAGAGAGGAGAGAGAGAGGAGAGAGAGGAGAGAGAGAAGAGAGAGAGAGAGAGAGAGAGAGGGGAGAGAGAGAGAGAGAGAGGGAGAGAGGTAGGTTGGGAGGGATGGAGGGAGGGAGGGAGAGAGAGAGATGGAGGGGAAGAGGTGGGGAGAGGGGATGAGGGTGGGGGAGAGGGGAGGGCAGAGGGATGGAGGAGAGGGCGAGGGGAGACAGTGGGAGATGGGGAGGCGAGGGGAATAGGGAGATGGGAGGGAGTGGGAGATGGAGAGGGGGCCGTGGGAGAGGGAGAGGGAAGGAGAGAAAGTGAGCGAGAGAGAGAGAGATGGGGGAGGGAGGAAGAGAGGGAGAGAGAGAGAGAGCGGGGGAGGGAGGGGGAGGGCGAGAGAGGGGAACGGAGGGTGGAATGGAGACGGAGGGAGGGATGTAGGGAGAGAGGGAGGGATGGAGGGAGAGAGAACTAGTCCTATTGAAGGCGACCCAAGTCTAGATTTTCTCAGTAGTGCCCTAAAAAGCTGTAGGAGGCAACCTGTCCGCCTAAATCATATGTTAAGAAAAAACAGCATTTTATTGGGTGAATTTTCGCTGGATGATTTTTGGATCTCCTGACTAATTCTATCTATGATTCTGTTGTAGAGAATTGTTGCGCGCGCCATAAATGAAAGAAGCAACAATTCTCAACAAGAGAAATGCTTTAGCAATCACGAAGACATATGACATTAAATTTGAATCAAATTTTTACAATTGTGAATCATGTACGTATCTTGGCGTGATTTTAAATCTTTTTGCATGTATAAAATTTAAAAAAATTGTGTGTCTGTGTAACTGTGTGCGCGCGCGCGCGCGCATGCGTGCATGCGGGCGTTCGTGTGTGCGTGCGGGCGTGCGGGCCGGCGGGCGGGCGTGCCGGCGGGCGGGCGTGCATGGGACTAAGTAACTATGACAAGTAATAACCCAGGTGTAAATGGACGTTTCCAGTTTATCCATCAATCATATTGTGACGTCATAATCAACTACGTACGTGTAGGATGTCGTCATCATCAATAGTATCATGAATGACATAGATAAGTTCTTCATGAACGCTCAATTGATTACGGACTAAGAGTTGGTGTACGAATTGTAAGTCTTTACTATTTAATGCACATACCATAGACAGCAACAGCACCCAGTCAAATTAGTTTCGCCATATTCAGCAGCTTACCTGTATAGTTTTCTGGAAAGTGATAGGCAGGGCTAATTATGATTCCTTCATTAGATTTTATTCTGCCCAGGTCGAAGCAGCTATATGACTCCTAAGTGAAACACGTGCATCTTACAAGGATGGTCTCTCCTTAGATCAATATTATTTAGTAGCAAAAGTGTAGATGCGAAAATCCATGTAAACTTCATGATGGTATAACCGTCCTTATTAACAATTCTATTCATGCCGGTTTCAAGGTAACTGATAAAATCAATCCTATATGATTTGGATAAGGTTGAACAGACAATTTTTTATAAAATTTACAAAATGATCTATCTCTGTAGAATGTGAATAGCAGCAAAACCTCTACGCTTACTGTGAGGACCAACCAATATATGAGCATGGAAGAAAGAAGGAATATGACGGAAATAGAACTGGACAGCAATTGGAGATTTGCCTGACAAAGTTATATTTTATGCTTATAATTGTGTAACCATTAATGGTCCGTGTATTTCTAGTCATACTGTGTTGATCAGCTATATATTTAATAGAAGCATACTCTGATGGAATAACAGAGTTAAACAGGCGCTCGTGGTCAATGCCAATTCTGTTTTAAACAGGCGCTCGTGGTCAATGCCAATTATGTTGGTACGGACAATGTTTTGACCAATTTTAAGAAGTTTTCAACGACTCAAATATCCTAATTGAAAAATAGATACAGTTGTGTAAGATTTCTCATTTATTTTAAAGAAATCAGAACCAAATAACAGATGAAACGAACCAATCATTGATATGATCATGATTGGCTTACGAAACGTAAAACTCTCCAAGCTGATGGCTAAGGATGATGCCATGGGACTGCCAGATTCAAATTAAGTTATACTCTGAAAATACGTTTTATAGCAAGTTGATCAGGAGAAAATATAACGAATGTAAGAACAGTATTTACTGTAACATAACAGAAAAGTAGAGAACGGCCCCTCAGTACATGATAAGCTACCATTGGTAAGTAAATTGGCACTTACCTGAGATTGGCGCTGAATGGAAGATTGAATTCAACTACGATGAATACAGATAGCTCGTATAAAGGTAATAAAGACACTGCTTAAGCCTAGCACACACTAGGCTGTTGCTGGAGGCATATTTTTTAGAATGAAATTTCGATATTTCTGAGTTTTGTTTATGTCACAGAATAATCAATAAAAACTGTAATCTAGCTTATTATCGTAGCGTGCCAACATTGACATCCGGCAAATCAAAGAGGCGTGAGGTTCACAATTTACCGAAACGCAACCTGATATTACCGGTCATGATATGAAGGTTGTTCACCTCTTAACATCAAAACATTGACGTAGAATAAATGTGGTTGCATCATTGACCGCCAAGAACAATGACCCACTATCTTAACGATATCATCTGAATTGCCCTAAAGCAGGTATATGCTTTTTCTATTTAAGTATATGCTAAATATACCTACATATTATAGATGTCGGATATATTTATATATATATATATATATATATATATATATATATATATATATATATATATATATATATATATATATATATATATATATATATATATATATATATATATATATATATATATATATATATATATATATATATATATATATATATATATAGCCGCACGTTGCCAGTGCGTCAATAAAATAAAAATACATATACTGCCAGAGCCGTGCTGGAGTCAGAGTACAATAGGCGTAAAAGCCTAGGATTGATTGTGACAGATGCATCCACAGATAGTCCCATATGAATCGTCAGTGTGTTAGTATATCAGACAGGTGAAAGCTGGTCGGCCAATCCTTGACTTTTAGTCTTGGTGCGGTGGTCCAGTGGAAAGATGCCTGGTTGCTGATGCTATGCGGAGTTGCAGAATGGCGGTTCGATCCCCCGACCGGGAGATGGTGATCAACAAATTAAACTAACGGGTGCATCACTGTCGGCTAAGTTAGCACATGGAAATTGAAGCCGCACGTTGCCAGCGCGTCAATAAAATAAAAATACATATTTTTATTTTATTGACGCACTGGCAACGTGCGGCTTCAATTTCCATGTGCTAACTTAGCCGACAGTGCTGCACCCGTTAGTTTAATTTGTTGATCACCATCTCCCGGTCGGGGGATCGAACCGTCATCCTGCAACTCCGCATAGCATCAGCAACCAGGCATCTTTCCACTGGACCACCGCACCAAGACTAAAAGTCAAGGGTTGGCCGACCAGCTTTCACATGTCCGATATACTGACACACTGACGATTCATATGGGACTATCTGTGGATGCATCTGTCACAATCAATCCTAGGCTTTTACGCCTATTGTACTCTGACTCCAGCACGGCTCTGGCAGCATCTTGGCGATGGAGGTTGCGGGTCGGATATGGTGCGGTCGATTTGAACGGGTGGGGTTGGTTCAGGCGGCTAGAATTACATGTACTATGAAGATTAGTTATTTACCACATATAGTTAAGTAGGAGAATGCCTGAACCGGGAAATAATTCCCATAGAATACTTTTGATGGTGTTTGATGCAAAGACATCACTAGCATCGCAAACTACAAATCCGCATTAATCAGATTTCAAGAAGATGTTCTACAATGATTTAAAATAAGGAACTTATTCGATCAAAAAACTTGGGGTGGGGGTATGTGTTAATTGTAGGGAAATACAATTTTTTAATGCCTTTAATCAAGTCGATAACCACAAGATTGCTTATTCTGGTAATGAAATCGCTTCCAATAAAACAAAGTCTAAGGTATTCAAGATTACGTTTTATTTTTAATTTGGAAACATGTTGACTTATTCCTGAGCCTTACTTCAGTACGAAGAAACCGTATGTCAGTGAACTGCAGAGATCTGGAAGCTTATATCAGTGTGCGTGCAGAGATTCGGAAGCTTAAGTCAGTGTGCGTGCATATATCCGGAAGCTTATATCAGTGTGCGTGCAGAGATCCGGAAGCTTAAGTCAGTGTGCGTGCAGAGATCCGAAAGCTTATATCAGTGTGCGTACAGAGATCCGAAAGCTTATATCAGTGTGCGTGCAAAGATCCGGAAGCTTATATCAGCGTGCGTGCGTGCGTGCGTGCGTGCGTGCGTGCGTGCGTGCGTGCGTGCGTGCGTGCGTGCGTGCGTGCGTGCGTGCGTGCGTGCGTGCGTGCGTGCGTGCGTGCGTGCGTGCGTGCGTGCGTGCGTGCGCGGGGACCCGGAAGCTAATGCCAGTGTGCGTGCAGAGATCCGGATGCATATTTTATTCACACATGCATAGTATGGCTGGTCATTTGGTTAATGTGGGTAAGCTACTCAATGTATTTGCTACAATAAGGCATATTAATGAAGAGAAGCGATCTGTCACTCAATTACCGGACGCTATTATCAATTACGTTACCAGTTCGCTGACGTCACAATCATAATGACGTTTATCCCTGTCACGTAACCGGTGTCTGGTGTGCGAATTGTATGCCATTGATGGGTTTACAATTTAACAACCATTCCTTTGCAGTAGCGATTGTAGGACTGTTTCAGAGAGGGAAAACTGTGGAAAATGTTCCCGATTTCGATAAATCTATCCGAATTTGGCTACAATCTTAGGTATCTTTAGAAATTTTTTTTTAAATCTGATGTCCTCAGAGGCAATTTCTTGCACTTCAAGTGTTGAAATGTTGGCTAAATAATCTGGTCAAATATGTATTTCCCGAAAATATTTCCGCAGAATATTTAAGTGTGGCAGTGTGTCCCTGCTGCCACTCCAGTAGCTACAACGCTGTTCCAGTGACTGCAATAGTTTCCAGGCGAATTAGTTTCAGAATATTTAGCAGCTTACATGTATCGTTACCTTGCCATCCTAATTCTGGAACTTCAGATTGCAAATCGATTGCGACATGGGTGTAAATAAATAAAGTTGAAACTTACACTTGACATTCCTGAGATATGCTCATGAATACAGATTGGTTGGTGGGTGAGTGGGTTTAGTCTATAGTACTTGTTGGCATTCCTCAAAATTAGAGACCAAAGCAACGGCCGTATTTGAAAGTTTAAAAGTGTCATCGGGTAAAGCTTCGGGCGATGGCCCAAAGTAGCATCCGAAAGAAATGCGGGCGATCCAGTTCCAATGAAGTAATGTTTTGTCGGACGCTACGGGAAACGGATGATGGCCCGACGCGGTGATCTAAATGATCTCTGGACTCACAGGCACGTCCCTCTCCGTACCGGAGATAAGGGACTTATGCCATTCGCAGATATCTGACCGCTGATTGGTCAGGTTAAAAAGGGCTTTCCCGGATAATGATGTTATTTTCTTCTTCTTCTTTTTAGGAATAAGCACCGATGAAGGAGAGGCGCCGTATGCGTGGTTAAAATTTTAACAACTAACCATATTGACAATGTTAATAAGTTTGATTTGATTTGATTTGATTTGATTTGATTTGATTTATTCTCTTGGTAAATATTACAAATTACAAATATGTTAACAGGGAGTCCACTGGAGGATGTGCCTATTAGCTTGTGGATCACTGACATAGAATAACAGACACATTACACATGATTTGACATAGGTAGACATAAGGCATTATGATAATATATTATACATAACTACAGACAAATAATATAAGATTTGACATAAAAAAGAAGAGAAAAAAGAGACAAGACATTTGACAAACATGGTTCACTTGTTTTTTTTATTGTTTTTCATAACGTGGGTAAACATATTTCACTCATTGGGATGGGCTAGGGGATGGAGGGGGTGGGGTGGGGGAGGGGGAGGGTGGGGCTGGAGTTCGTCCTGTTTCTATTATTGTTTTTATTATTATTATTATTATTATTATTATTATCATTATTATTATTATCACCTTCTTTCCATAGAGGAAAGAGAGTAATGTGACCATGTGATCCTCTGTGTGAGTCTATTTCTTAGTGTGTCTGTCATGTCTGGGTTTCATAGAACTCTATTGATCTGTTTGGGCTCACGTTTTTCTTACAGTGTAGTAAGTTGTAGACATCCCAGCCTGGTCGTGATCTAAATAGCAAGAGCCTGGATCCAGATAAGATCAAGTTCTGGATCTGTGTATGTCTTGAGGAGTGCTGGTACAATTTGACTCAGACTTTAACACGGGGGTGGGTGTGGACATACACCAGGATTCCAGAAAAGCATTTTGACAGCCCTCGCGGATTGTCAGACAATATCTTGGTCGTTCTAATTCTATATGGAATATCAATCAAGTAAATTGTCAACAAGGAATACAGTGGCCGATCCAGGGGGTGGGGGTGATCCGGGTGGCAGAGCGCGTTATAAGATTTGCAGCAACAAATATTTCGTGCAATGAATTTGGTTGCGACAAGTCCTTCTGGGCTTTCTCGCTAATCTAAATGATCTCCGGCAATCACCTCTGGATCAGTCAACCTCATTGACCGTAGGTAGCTGAGATTCTGCACCTTAACAATACCATCGTGTGCGGGTTGTAGCGGTAATAACGAGCTGAATATAATATGCTTAGTCTGACTTTAACTCAGGAATCAATGACATTGTTGTTGTCACAGCTGTCTACCGTGCGCAAATTAACTAGACAGTCTCCCGTTAGCATCATTACCGACGGGGACTTGTTGTGTAATCAGCTTGTATGGAGTTACAATGATGTATCAGGACTAGAAACACTGAGATCTATGCGTGTTTTGAGAATCTAAATAGCGTCTTGCAAAGCGGAATCATATGGTTAACCCACATACCAAATTTGATTTAATTCCACCCAAAATGGTTTGGGAGGAGATAGCGTGACGGACGGACAGACAGCCGGACAGACGGACGGACGACGGACAGACGGACGGAGGCGATTACAATATCCCCAACGGTTTTTAAGACGTGGGGATAATTATATTACTTAGGCCTACAACATTATTAGCTATACACTATTCTGTCTAAGGCATCGTCAGCGTCCACTAAAATTATGTTCAAAATATTTAACTGTTTAGGATTGATATACAATATAATATTCTGGTTTCATGAGAGTATTGATGTCATGTATATCAACGCGCTATATAACGATGTCGATTTACCAAGGAACTGATACTTAGATATGGCCTAAATCCAAGACTCCACGATTCCTGTATCTTACGCAAGCATAATGGACCTTTCCGGTTTTAGTTATGCCCCGCCCATCTCTAGCTAAGCTCCACCTACACCTAGCTCGTGTTGGGATCGATCGATCTCTGAACACCCTGACTATCAATTTCCAAAAAACTACACAGGTAAGCTGTTGAATATTTTGAAACTAATTTGACTGGGTGCTGTTGGTGCCTAAGGTAGCAACAGGGCCAAGTCAAATTAGTTTCACAATATTCTACAGAATGTTTATTAAATAGCAAAGAATTACAAAGACACAATTCATACAACGTGTCGGACCATTTGAGATTTGATTACGGTCTATATGGAACCCTTTGTGACATAATGAGTATGACGTCATCATACACGCGCGGAGCTGATCATGACGTCGTGCGAGGTCAGAAGATGGATGGATTCTCTCGAAAGGCGAATTGTTAGTAAATATACACCATTCTGGGAAGAAACGTGCAGTGGTGGGTTAACGATCCAACCCTCAAATCTGATCAACAAAGTCGTAATTTTCGCGCGGAAAATGTCAATTTGCAGACCAGGAGACGATTATTTTGGAAAATTTGCTACTGGAAAGACTGGATCGACGAATTCTATGTCTTTATTTTTTTTATTTAATAAATATCCTGTTGAATATTTTGAAACTAATTTGACTGACGTTGTTACTGCCATAGGGCAAAATATTCAACAACTTACATGTATAGTTTTCAGGAAATTCATAGTCATGGCATTCGAGGATCGATCAATCCCAACACGGCGAGGAGTGGGTGGAGCTTGGCTAGAGGTGGGCGGGGCATAGCTAAAAATGGAAAGGTATATTGGACTGGAAGATATGGCTACCTTATGCAGCAATGCCTTCCAATCAAATAATGTGCAAAATAGTCAACAGTACACGGTAAGTTATTTCTGAGCTGTACTGTACGCATCATGTCAAATCAATGGACATACGGCTGTGAATCTTGTACAATACAACCTGTGTTCAGTGGCCACCTTATGGAACCCAAACAGTTAGGTAGAATGGAGTGATCCGATCTGTCACTCAAGTTTATGTCGTCATACTCAATTACGTTACGTCTAGGCTGACGTCACAATACATAGAGTCGAGAAATTATCTCGTTGCACGAGCTTTAGCGAGTGCAATGTGATACTTTTCGACGAGGTTGATAATAGTGATATTCAATAGGACCCAGTTTGAGATTCTATTTATCATATAAACAAATATTTTGAACAATTTACTAATAAAATCGACCCCTGAAACCAATTTGAACGCACCACTTTGCGCTGTACGTTTTCGTTGGGATGATGTATCGCTCGCTAAGAGCTCTGACCAATGCGCTACAGAAAATAATGACAAACAAAACATCCTTATTTCGGACATGAAATTACCATTAATCCAAACTTTAAAATATCTCTGTCTATCCTGCAAATTTAGAATCGTAATTCAGTAAACGTTTTTCATTGGTTAGATAACGTGTAAAAAATAAATCAACATCATAACGCAAACTTTAAACTATCCGTGTCTATCCTGCAAATTTAGAATAGTATCTGTGTCTATCCTGCAAATTTAGAATCGTAATTCTAACGCACCCTCGTCTTGTTGACATTTTCGCCATCGTCGTTGCTGGCAAACATTTGCGGTGTCACGAGACGTTACGCGTTATCTAACCAAAGAAACATGCATTTCTTACGATTTATCTAACCAATGAAAATTTGTTGTTGCGTGACTGTGTTCATATTGAGAAATATGGAACGGGCTAAAAGCATTGTTGATATGATTTAGCATGTGATTAAATGAAATATATCCAACTATTAAAATTTGAGAACATTTGATAATTCTACTGCAAAATAAGTATTTAAAAGCAGGCCACGTTCTCGGTTGACTGGCGATACGGTTAAGAGGGCTGCCACACTATGCTATGCTAATCCAATAATCTAACTCGCGGCTTTATAGCTATGTAAATATAAGTAAAAGATAAACTGATGTTATCTTGCACCTATGTTTACACCAACTAACATGGCCCCGTAAAACATACTCAGAGCAGTGCTCCAGATAACTTTCTTCAGTTGAGAGTATGGTACTCCTTAATTTTTCAACTGACGCGTACGGAAACATCCATGAGGAGTACAAGACTTGTTGTTAATGAATACTGAACAATTAACACCACCACCCTCAATAATAATAATAATAATAATAATAATAATAATAATAATAATAATAATAATAATAATAATAATAATAATAATAAATGGTGTGTGTTCTACGTTATCCTTACCATATGACGGTGTAACAATCAGTGCATTGTAATTGTACCATCAGATCATCATGCGACAGTATGTATGAATGATTACTGTATTCTGCGGCTGTGAGTAGATATATGCTACAGCTGCAATCAGTCCTCTTTCTCTTTTGACCACTGCGTCGTCCTTTAACCATCAAATTTGTTCAAGAAAATTTCTACTTTCTCAGAGAAAATGTCCAGTTTCAAACCAAGAGAAAATTATTTTTTCAAAATTTATCATTGGAATGACTGATTTGATTATCGAGCCAGTCATTCCAGTGGTAAAGTTTTTAAAAATAGTCTTCTCTTTGTCTGCAAATTGACATTTTCCAAGACCACGGCAGAAGCCGTTTTGGCCGGTTTTAGCATTAAAGGGATAAACTAGTCACCCCCATCACCCACCCACCCTCCATGTTATTTCCTAAGGTCAGCAAACTTAAAAAAAATTAGCCATTATTTACAGTTACATGTCCTGGTTGGGGCTCCTTGGTATTGATCGACTAACTAGTCACCCATGACAACCACATTTTAATTCTGAATGGGAATATATTTTATATCAAAACTCAAAAGTTTGTTTATCTAGCTGCATTATGGTGCGGACATGATTAGCCCACAGAGATAGACTAGCATTCTAAAGACTACCTCTATGTCATACCGGCAAATGACTACATATTATTGCTATAATAATACTTGTCATTCTGAATTCTAAAATTTGTTTTAATGGAGGTAAATTTAGAAGCTAGTTTGACTGAAATAATTTACAGATAACAATTAATCGCTTACAGAAGTTACAGTCAAATCGTTTTCAAAATAATTAGCAGAGCTTCAACTATAACATACATGTATCATTGACATATATAAAATAGAAGGACAAGTGTTAACACTCCACATTTTCAGAGTATTTCTTTATTTAGAAGGCTTCCTATTTGATTAAGATGGGAGTAAGGTATAAAAGCGCTGACAAGACAGGTTATTGCAATTAGAATATTGTTCATTTAATCTTGGCAAGTGTCTTACTAAAAATATAATCCCAGGTTAGTAGCACTAATATATTGTTTACTGTAATAAGAGAGCAGATCTTTTAATCTTTGCCAGTAAACTAAATCAGGTGAAGAGAACGTGCAGTTGTTATGCGCTGAGTAATGCTTTAGCCTACATACGAACATGTTGTAAATTTTATATTAAAAGTTATTGCTATAATTACCTCTCCAATTAAAATTAGTGTGAAAGAACACATTTTTACAAATATTTCTGTATAGTTTGCTGTAGGCCCCTATCTGATGAAATATTCACAATTGAAAAAGCTTCCATCTCCACTCATATGTTATCCTTAATTACAAATGCCATATAAAATATGCCTTCCTGGAGATTCAGAGTTTGTGAAAGACAAATTCGGATTATATTGTTGCGGTTGATTATATCTCGGTCCGATTATGGTCTGGGTCGAACTTATCATGGTTATGAGGTTACGACGGCTACTGTAAAAGTTATGCCTGTAATCCTATTTCCAACTAAATTATGTCTTGAACAAATAAGTTCTTGTCATATTTTAGCTCATTTGGTAATATGTACGAAAATAATGTCAATTGAAATCTTTTCATTGACTTGTAAGTAGGTGCACATACGTAACGGAAAGGGTTTGTAATAGAGAAAAGAATACCCTCTTGCGGAGATGGAGATCATACCGTTTAGTTATAGTAGTATAGGCATGGCTTTTACCAGTGCTTGTATCATTGGTATGTCATAGTATGTGACTAGTGTGTTGATTTCCCCTTCGTGTAATTGAGTAGGCTATTATTAATAATGACAACATGCCAGTACAGGCGGTTTAATACACTGATGCGTACTGTATTTACATGAGGCTTACATGGTACGCATGCATATTTAAATGTGTGTGTACATGATTGCCTTCACACCATATCACCTCGCGTACTTACGGCCTGTTTTCAGCATAAATCCAGTAATGTCCCTGCTTAAATCTGCCATGCTTTACCATCATCGACACAAGAATATTATGGTCCTTGTCCGGTTCGAGTCACATATGTGGCTGGCGCATAGACCGGTTATTGGGTTATTGCGTAACTGTCCGCGACTAGTGAGCAGTAGGCGACATTGCCTCTCCTGAATTATTGATGACATTCAATCAAAGAACTACACGAGCCTGCAGGCGGCTATGTCTAATCTGCTTGACGGAACAGCTTTAACTAACACACGACAAAGCCGGTATCAGAGGACAGAAACGCCGCGCGCATCATGGGAAATATAGGCATATTAAGTATAGTGGTAAATCCACGTTAACCCTATACCGATAACGCTTGAAATTACAGTGATCCCACTTCCATGACACCTATACGCGGATGCTGTTAAATATTTTGAAAGTAATTTGACTGTGAGCTGCCATTGTCAGCTACATCTCCTAGTCAAATTTGTCTCAAAATATTTAACTGATTATTCCCTTAGATCATAAAAAGCATTTGCCGCTTCTGCTCTGCGACGCGTAAGTGGTTAAAAGGGAAGTGATATGATTTTGATATCAATCTTGATGACTTCCAACTTTCTCCGAAAATAGAGATGAATTTCAGAAACTAAATAAAAGCGAATTTCAGAAATAAAAATGTCACCTTGCGAAAATGTGCCTGCCCTATGAAAATTATTATTAAACCCTTATTAAATCATCCTAATCAACTAAAAAGGTTTATACCACATTTCCATCCTGTGGGCCATATGTGCAAATATCCTCCTGACTATTAGCTGGCGGGTCAGTAACGTTTCTTCAGAGCTGCACCGATATTAACCTTAACAAACACAGAGTCATCTGACATGCAAACGATAGCAATAGTACGCGCATAGAGGATTCGGAACGAGGTCCCATTTAATATCGCTATTATCAACTGAGTCGAGAAATTATCTCGTTGCACGAGAATGCACGAAATGTGATAATTTTCGACGAGGTTGATAATAGTGATATTCAATAGGACCCAGTTTGAGATTCTATTTATCATATAAACAAATATTTTGAACACTTTACTAATAAAATCGACCCCTGAAACCAATTTGAACGCACCACTTTGCGCTGTTCGTTTTCGTTGGGATGATGTATCGCTCGCTAAAAGCTCTGACCAATGCGCTCAAGAAAATAATGACAAACAAAACATCCTTATTTCGGACATGCAATTACCATTAATCCAAACTTTAAAATATCTCTGTCTATCCTGCAAATCAGTGAACGTTTTTCATTGGTTAGATAACGTGTAAGAAAAAATGTTCATTGGTTAGATAATGCAATAATTCCACATGCCCCCATGACTCCGCAAATGTTGTCTCGCGATGACAACGGCGAATGTGTAAACAAGAGCGGATACCGATTATGTTGTTGATACAAAATTTATTGTCATGGGGTGTGGGTGGGCATGTGGGATTATTACATTATCTAACTTATGAACATTATTTCTTACGCGTTATCTAACCAATGAAAAACGGTCACTGAATTTAACACTTTTTATATCGAGGAATATGGAAGGTACTGAATGCCTTGTTTATATGATAAATACAAATAAGTTCCTTGCTATAAGTTAACACTGTTAGAAACACATTACGCACACATATCACTATCACATTACTCATCTTTCACGTGCGTCGCCATTCCTACAACCCATGTTGTCACGCATCTATACCAGTATTACAATACTCACGTGCATAATTATACAGATGCATTATGACAATTGCTCTAGTGTCTTTTACAATCTGCCTAGTGTTACGTTATTGAACGATGCTATGGGCAGATCTTGCGACGTATTGGCAGCATCATTATCCAGCAAAGCCATTTTCATGATTGACACCATGGTGCCCCCCTCCCAGCTACCTCTAGTCTGTATCTACATATGTTTACACAACCCATTGAACAATGACGTCACATAATCGCAATATCACAGGAAACATACAGGTAGGCTGTTGAATATTTTGAAACAAAGTTGACCGGGAGCTGTTGTTGCCACAGGCAGCAACAGCTCCCGGCTAATTTAGTTTCAAAATATTCGACATAATATTTTAAAAATAGAATAAATGCTTTCTGGTATTGGATTATTTTGGTTAAAAGGGTGACAAATTTAATAAAGCAAGTGTTTAATTTTTCTATACATCCACATCAATACCGCAATGCCAGGACACGGTATATCACTAAGAGACGTTCCTTGCTCATAAATCACAGATATATGCATATCATACAACGATGCTAACATGGTTTTATTCTATGTAGAAGCTCGGCTCTATTCCATGTCAGAGATGCGCGCTTATTCTTGGATTGTCTAGCCCTATATCACCAAACTTATAGCAGATCTGAATTCAGGGAATCTGTTTCTGACGACTGTCATCAACGGAGCAGAGACAGGTATTGACTATTTATCCAATATTCGCGGCCAGTATTTGTGGCACGCCTGCTATTATCTCAGAGCAAATCACCTCGCAATGGCTTTTAAAACAGCAAGATACTGTTCATACGTGGTCTGAGTGAAGCCTGACTCAATAATACACCGGCTTGGAAATCCTCACTGCCGACATTATCGTCGGCTCGCTACCGGTATCTATCTGGCGAGAGACATGCAGTTTCCGTGATTACGACTCCGTAGTGGGTCGACAGGAGATGGAAATCATATGCTATATTGATGAGGGTTCCGCATAGAGGGTGAGAATGTGTTTGACGAAAGTAGGGTGAAAATGTGTGATTAATACTGTTTGCACTCAGATATACACGGGATGCTGCTGACAGTGGATAAATAACATAGGCCTGCATTTGTACAGGTAACATCAGCCAACTGGGCTGTCATGGCAATGCTGAAAAATTACACTGCATTAATGATGTGTATACCTCCAACCAAATGTTACCGATTACGCATACCACAGTGCCGTGATGTCATTGGTGCACATTTGTTTAATATTTCATATATGTTAATGAAAAACGTATAAAATTAGACATAAGCCTATCTGGTCCACCAATCACATAGGGTAAAATTGAGGAATCCATTTTCTCAGGCAATTATATGACGTCTTAATCAACTTCGTGGCGTGTGGGCTGACGTCATAATCAATTACGTTATGACTGACTCGATTTAATCCATCTTAAACGCGTAATAGTCCGTCAGGTTGTAAGAATTGTATGTCTTTACTATCTAATAAACATACTTTTGAATAATTTGAAACTAATTTGACCAGGCGCTGTTGCAATAGCACACAGTCTAATTAGTTTTATAATATTCAAAAGCTTGCCTGTATAATTTTCTGGAATTTGAAATTCAGAGAATGCCGGGATCGATCGATCCAAACACGGGCGAAGCGTGGATGGCGCTTAGCTAGAGATGGGCGGGGCATAGCTAAAACTGGATTCCTCCATTGATGCACGGTATAAACACGAGGCCCAATGTGGCATACACGACATACCGCTCACCTGGAACATTGACATTTTAAGTAGAACGGTCATGTTCCACATGTAGAGCCCTAAACATTTTTGACAGAAATTCAAAAGTTCCAGACAGAAACAGAAATTTCAGGACTAAAAGTAAAAATTACGGCTGTGCATATTAGGTGTAATATTTTAAACGATGTCTTAGACGTTTTCCAAAATCCAGGATGGACACCAAAAAATCTGCCAATACAGTTTTTTCAAACCCGCGACCATAAGGTTCTTCAATCCAAGTTTGTTTGAAATAGTTAATGAGGAATCAATTTTTTTTTTACAGATTTCCTGAACATTTCCAGAAATTCTTGGTATAACTACCTGAGAAACCCAGCAAACACATTTCTGTATAGGTTTTCTGAAGCCTACCACACTAAAGCCCGCCAGTCACGTTTGGTTGAAATCGTCCAAAGATTAATGGATAGCCCTTTAACGGATTTCCAGGATATTTTTTGAAATCTAAGATGGTCCCCAATCAGACAAATCAACCGATCATGAATCTTGAACAAATTTGGTTCAATTCTTGCCTTAGAAGTCTCGTCCTTGAGTTTCAAATCAGTTAAGCAAGCAGTTTCGGAGTAGCTGTTTAAACGTGTGTGTAAAATAGAACAAAATCCAAGTTGATTACTATCCAAATCATCCAATCAACCTGAACAATCTTGGATCTCTATAGGCAAAAAAGACGTTTAAATTTGATCACAGACAATAAAGGATGGACGCCAGATGACAGACGGACGGCCAACGGTCGCCATGGCGTAAGCTAGTAGAGGTGAGGAGTTAGGGAAGTATTTTTACACCTTTTTTCTTTTGTTATGCTAATTATGTGTCAATGACGTCATGGTTATTGATTTTGACACCCTCTGTTCCTTTGATATCCGCCACCTTTTAAAAAGGTGTGAAAAAACTTCCCTATCTCCGTCATTCTGATTTGAGGTTAGATGTAGAGGGTAACCATAAGCCACTACCCCTCATTAAATCACGTGACTCACTTCATCTAATGAGGTGAGCTTAAGGGTAATTAGCGTAATGATTGGCAATGGTTAATGAGGGCAATTAAAGATGAATGATAGGTTACATGTCTGGACTCGTCTTTTCCTGGGAACTCATACAATCACGAAGCCCCGCCCCTCGTTAAATCACGCGTTTCCTGGCATCTAATAAGGTGTGCTTGAGGGTAATTAACGTAATGATTGACAAGTGTTAATGAGGGTAATTAAGGATGATTGACTCTGGACTCTGGGAACTCATACATATGCTGTATGTCACTTGGGCAATTATATACTGCATCATACCGACCCTTTAGCCCATGAAATCTCAGTATCTCAATTTCAAGACAGGGTAAAGATATAATCCTGTAACTCTCAAACATGCTCAAGAAAATCTAGATATTCTCATAGAAAGTGTCCACTTGTGGACCAGGAGAGGACTACTTTTGAGGATTTACCACTGGAATGACTGGCTCGGTTATTGAGCATGTCGCTCCTGTGGTGGGTTTTCGGGGGTAGTCTTCTCTTGGTCTGTAAATGGACACTTCTCAAGACCACTGTAGAAGCTGCTTTGGCTAATGTGAGTGTTGAAGGATTAAAAAAGGTAGATCTGTGTCACTGCTGATAAAAATATACTACTATCTACTGTTATTAATCTAGTACATTGCTAAATTAAGCCATTCCTATTTTATATTCCCAGAACATCCTATGGTGAGAAAAATTATAAATTAGACAATCTAAGGTAAGAATATGTAATGTATTCGTCAGTAATCCTAATTTATTTTACTACATGTAATATAAGCTGTAATGGTGCTGTAAAGCCAACCTATTGTCCTACATGTATCACCCATTGCCAGTCTGACGCCAATATACTATTTTACTGTGTCAACAGCAAACCAGAGAAATACCTTAATGTCAAGGTCAAGAAACCTTCTAGGTAGCCATTTATCCTCCTGTCCATTTACTTCTTTCTCCACTCACAACCCCATCCATTCCAGTCCCAGTCAATCTACCCATCCACATTCCTATTGTGTCCAACCTGTACCCATATGCCCATCAAACACCCCTGCTCATCTTGCAACAAGCCAGCAAGGAAAAATCAGCAAACATTATTATGTGATTGTTGTGGTAAATGGGTGCACTGAACCTGTTCCGTATTAACAACCACGGATTATGAAATTTTAGAAGACAATACAGGGCTATAGTGGTGTATTACCTGCAACAAAACTCAATTTCCATTCAACCACTGAATTTAAACTCAACATATTAGGTACAAGTATACTTATAAATCCATTTATCCTAAACTCATCACATAAATTCATACTCTCTGAGACCTATACTCATGATCAAGAAATTACTCTCCCCCCAACCTAAATGCAACTATATACTACAAAGTGAATTTAACAAAAACTTGATTAAAAACAAAGATACCATCTTCTTTTCGACTATGCACATCAATATAAGATCATTACCAACAATTTTGATAAATTAAGCAATTTTTTTTAGACACTAGTGCATTTAAATTTAGCATTATTGGAATCACTGAGACATGGATTAAAACTAACTCAGCACTCATCTCAATTGATATACAAAACTACAAATTCCTGGAAAACCACAGACTGATAAACCAGGAGGTGGGGGTAGGCATCTACATAAAATATGATATACAGTAATGGAAAACCTTTTTGAATTTATCTTTATTGAAATACCTATGGAAAAAGCTAAGAACAAAATTGTCAGTGTCATTTGCAGTTCTCCAGAAAGTGATAAAGAAAAATTCAGAGAAACATTAGAAAAATGCTTTAATACCATACAAAAGGAGAATAAAACAGTTTATTTATTGGCTGATTACAACTTTAATTTACTTAGAGAAAATGAAACCACTACTCAAGATTTTGTAAATTTATTAAGAACATTTGGATATTATCCATTCATCACAAAACCGACAAGAATAACTGAAAAAAGGACAATATTCTCTTAAATAACACTGCAAATCCCAAACCTAATCCGGTATCTTTGTTGACGACATGAATTCAGACCACTTACCAATCTACTACATGGAAAATGAACAAGTTAGAACACAATTATTCGAAGAGGAAACAACATGTAGAGATTTTAGAAATAAGGACATAGAAAAGTTTAGAAACAGTTTGGTGAACATAAATTGGAATCAGGTGACCAACTGCGACTCATGTGAAGATGCCCACAACACATTCCACTGTCTATGTACTAATGCCTATGAAGCTGCATTTCCACTAAAAACAGTTAAGAAAATTAAGTAAAATCCGACTAAACCTTGGCTAACAAGAGGTTTGATAGCTTCCAGCCATAAGAAGAACAAGCTGTATTTAACGTTTGTTAAGCATCCAACTACGTACAATGACACTCAGTCTAAGAAATATAGAAATAAAATGAACCAAATTATTAGGACAGCACAAATAAACTATTATTATTCTAAATTTCATGAGCAAAAGGAGAATATAAAAGAAACATGGAAATTAAAGCAGCTTGGAAACAGCGCGGTTTATTAGTAATGACAAAATTATAACAGATAAAATTGAGATAGTAGACAAATTCAATGAATACTTTATTAATATTGGACCTAATCTATCACAAATTCAATCCAGCGCAGACAAAAATATACAAGACTATTTGTCAGGCAGCTACCAACACTCAATGTTCCTAACACCAACAGATGGAGAAGAAATCTATAAAATCTTGATGCAAATTAACCCGACTAAAAGTCCAGGTAATGACCACTTTAAATGGACAATCTTTAAGCAAAACAGAAATACTCATTCCCCTAATTCACATCTGCAATCTCTCACTCTCACAAGAGGTATATTCCCATCACGACTAAAAATAACTCGAGTAACACCTATTTATAAAGCTAAACATCCATCTGACTTTATTAACTACTGACCAGTCTCACTTTTTTCGAAACTCCTAGAAAGATTATATTACAACAGAATTGTTAATTATTTAAATAGATATTCAATTATCTACAAATCTCAGTATGGTTTCAGAGAAAAACACTCTACTATGCTTGCCATTGTGGATATGATAGAAAAAATATATCTGAATCCTTGGAAAATATAGGCCATACCCTTGGTGTGTTCCTGAATCTTTCCAAAGCATTCATCACTATTGACTATGACATCCTATTAATTAAAAGGCATCGCTTTGGATTGGATTCAAAATAATTTTACTGACAGGATACAATGTATTCTATTTAATGGTGCTATTTCAGGAAACAGGTGTACCTCATGGTTCAATCCTTGGACCCCTGCTGTTCTTACTATGCATGAATGATTGACCCAATGCCACTAACCAACTTTCATTAATACTATTTGCGGATGATACCAATGTCTTTCGTAGACATAAGGATATAAATACTATATACAAAAATGTGAATAATGAAATGGACAAAATTATAAATTTGCTCAAAATTAATAAATTATCTCTAAATGTTAACAAAACTAACTTTATACTATTTACCAGATCTAGCCAACCAGAAGAAGCTGCTCTCCATAAACTTTACATAGACCATCAAGAAATAGAGGAGGTTGAGTATGTTAAATTCCTAGGAGTCTATTTGGACAAACATTTAACCTGGGAGAAGCACATAGAGATAATCACATCCAAGGTAGAAGGAATTTTGGTATCAGGCGCAGACTCAAATCATATCTTCCATCTCATATCTTAAACACTCTGTGTAACACATTAATACTTCCACACATAACCTACTGCAATGCTATCTGGAGCAATGCATATCAAACTAAACTAAAAAAACTAAAATCCCTAAAATCGGCTATTTTCGCAAACTTATTGAATTTAGTGATACGTAGACTAGCAGTTCGGGAATGCTATAGATGTCAACATGACAAACCATCTCAGCGCAAATACCGGTGTATGGGTATCGAATATTTCTTAAAACCTATCGACAATGTAGAATCAAGAGCCACGCAGGGGCCCTTCGCCCACGCCCATCCCTTCACAACCCTACCTCTCTCAGAATTATAATTTTAACGCAGTTTCCTAGAGTTACACAGATGTCTGACACGGCTGGGTAATGCCCTCCACCCCACCCTAACCCACAACTCCACCACAGCACACACACCCGGGGCCACTCGCCACGCCCACAGACCAGGATTATGAATAGCTCTTAGCAACCATCCCAGATGAGCGGTTCATTCAGCCCTTTAATCCGGTATGGGTCATTAGCCAGCTATGCCAGACATCGGCGTAACAGCTGCAGACAAAGAAAACATGAAAAACAAATTTCTTTATGTGAATTGTATTACAGCATTCCCCGTTGAAGCGATATAAGCCTATAATCTAATAATTTATGGGCTATGCTTTTGACGATTCGATCATTTTTTGTTAAATCGAGCAATGACGCTATAATTGAAATCATTCTCAGTCCATGACTCCTATGATACAGAAAATATATGCAGAACTATCCGCAACGAGTCAATAATAGGGTCTGGACTGTAACGCCATTATTTGTCTTACAAAAAACCATTTAAAGGTATTTCTTAGCCGCACTGTAACATCTTTCAGCAACATAATACTATACACAATATTTTCTTATTAAATGTCAATTTGCAGACCAAGAGAAGTCTTTAAAAGTTTACAACTGGAATGACAGACTCGGTTATCTACCCAGTCAGTCCAGCGGTAAATTGTCAAAAATAACCTTCTCATGGCCTGTAAATGTCTATTCCCCAAGACCATTACATGTACCCTGTCAATTTACAGAAAACTATAAGTGTAAGCTGTTGAATATTTTGAAACTAATTTGACTGGACAATGTTACTGCTTATAGCGGCAACAACGCCCATTCAATTTACTTTCAAGGTATTTTGTATAAGGTTTATTAAATAGTAAAGACATACAATTCATACAACTTGATGGTCTATTAAGCGCTTATAATGGAATAACCGATTGCATGCTGCATGCTAATAGACCTTTCCATTTTTAGCTATTCACCGCCCATCTCTCAATAAGCTCCACCCACACCTCGATCATGTTGGGATCGATCGATCTCTGAACTCCATAGCTAGCAATTTCCAGAAAACTATAAGTGTAAGCTGTTGAATACTTTGAAACTAATTTGACTGGGCGATGTTACTGCTTAAGGCGGCAATTTTAATTGAAAAAAGCTAAAAGAATCATCGCCTATAACCCGTCAAGCACCCTAGAGGCACCTTAGGCTGGAATTTTTTTTACCAATATTGCGTGGCCGTTCAAGGCACGTTAAAATGTAATTTGTGGTTATTAACCTAACTCAATTGAAAATTGATTCGCTGAACTGCGTACGACTCTAATGATCGTTGCACGCGGTTGGAGTTGTTTTTATGCTCAACTAGAAAATTTTAATTTGTTGGAGTAATAACTAACCGATTGTCTTTTTGCGATACATCGACCCTTATACATTGTCACGGTTAAAATCCACCAAGGTTCAGAAGGTTAATGATCAATCCATTAGATTAACAGAGTCGTCTTCCAGTTTCAGTTCAGTTTTCATTATTTCACTCAGGCCGTTATTAAACGGAATATGAGGGTAAATAAATCGATAAACATGTGAGGGTAGAGATCTGTATACATGAGAGTACTGCAATTATTATTATTATTATTATTATTATTATTATTATTATTATTATTATCATCATCATCATTATTATTATTATTATTATTATTATTATTATTATTATTATTATCATCATCGTTATTATTATTATTATTATTATTATTATTATTATTATTATTATTATTATTATTATTATTATTATTATTATTATTATTATCATCATCATCATCATTATTATTATTATTATTATTATTATTATTATTATTATTATTATTATTATTATTATCATCATCGTTATTATTATTATTATTATTATTATTATTATTATTATTATTATTATTATTAATATTATTATTATTTTTATTTTTTTTAGTTACGATGATGATGATGATGATACTGTTGATGCCGCCGCTTAAGGAGTAGCAGTAGCAGTAGCAATAGCAGCAGCAGTAGCACCAGCAATAGCAATAGCAGCAGCAGTAGCTGTAGCAGTAGCAGTTGTTGTTATTGTTGTTGTTGGTTTTTTTGTTGTCGTTGATAACAAATTTATTGTTGTTGTTGTTGTTGTTGTTGTTGTTGTTGTTGTTGTTGTTCTTGTTGATGATGATGATGATGATGATGATGATGATGATGTTGTTGTTGTTGTTGTTGTTGTTGTTGTTGTTGTTCTGTTGCTTTTTGTTTTGAAAATCGTAAGTATTTACACATCCTGCTTAGTATCGGTCTATTACATATTGCGAATAGACCATTGGTTTTTTCAAATGTATTCCCCCTTATATAATAATGAGGTATATATATTGGTGTCTTTCTCTCACATATTTCTGACAGTGGAAGAGAAAATGGATTTCATCTTCTATAATATTGCATATACTACAAAGGCGCTCATTGCGTTCTATTCCGATCCATCTCTTTGTCTCAATAGCGAGTTGGTGATTTAGCGTACGAAAGTGGCAGAATGTTATGGCGTCCCAGTATGGGAGTAATTTTAGGTATTTCTCGGGCTCAAAATTCGATTTAATTTGTTTATAAAACGTCAGTCGCGATGATTCTGCTAATGTTCTAGACCATTTTTCTATATATTGTTGTTCTAAAATATGTTTGGTTTGTTTTATTAATTGTTTAGTATTTATTTGCTCTGTCTCAAATAAACTTAGTTGACCTGTGCTCTCCAAAATAGATTTGATAGTTTCAACCCATTTAAACCGTTTATTATGTTTTGTCATGTAATCCGTTGCTAAAAAGTATAAGATGGATGATAGTTTGCCGTAACCCATATTTACAAGTCCCGCCCAGAAGCGAATCATATTGCATTTAATTGTAATTTCCAGTGGAAAAATACCAAATTCCCCATAGATAATTACGTTTGGAGTGCTTTGTTTTAAATGAAATAAATTTGTAAAAAATTTTATTTTACACGTTTCTATATGGGCATAATTTTCAAAACCCCAGATTTCCGAACCGTAAAGTAGAATAGGTGATATCATTGTGTCGAATAATACAGCTACCAAGTCGATCTGGATGTCGTGCTCTCTAGTCTTCTTTAGTAGAGAATATATAGCTTTAGTGCCTTGTTTTACATTTCTTGCTTTACAGCTTGTGAATGTTCCATTGGCTTTAAAGAGAATTCCCAGATAAAGATACTCACTGACTACTTCAAGCTCCTGGGCTCCAATATAAAAGGTTTTGTTTGAGTTTGTCTTGCGTTTAGAGAAAATCATTGTTTTTGTCTTGCTGTAATTTATTTTAAGTTTCCATTCATCACAATAATTTTTGAAGACGTTTAGAGCACTTTGTAACCCATCCGGAGTCTCTGCCATTAAAACTGTATCATCAGCATATAATAGGACTATAAGCTATAAAAATAAATGCAAATGTTCTTCTGCTAGATTATTCATTGAAAGAAGCCCAGGTATATTATTCAGATTAAAAAATTCTTCCATGTCATTAAAAAATATAGCAAATAGAAATGGAGAGAGGATTTCCCCCTGCCTAACACCTATATTACACAGATTTTTGCTTGTTGTAGCTAACGAAGGATTTTGTATTTTGATACATAGTATATATGAGGTTAAAACACTTTCCAGATATATTAGATTTTAAAAGCTTTCTCCAAAGGCCCGCCCGCCAGACCGTGTCAAAGGCTTGTTTAGAATTAATAAAACAGCAAAATAATTTTTTCTTTTGTACTTGTAGCAATTCTATGATTAAATAAAGCGAAAAAATATTGTCAATTGTGGATCGTTTTTTTCTAAAGCCTGTTTGCGATTCTGATATAATGTCGTGTGTCTCTGCGAAATTCTTCAATCTGTCATTTAAAATTGATGTGAATAATTTCCCAAGGCAGCTTAGTAAGGTAATCGGGCGGTAATTTGCTGGATCAGAGGGTTCACCTTTGTTTTTATAAATTGGAATAATTTTTCCAATTAGCCAATCCTCAGGTACCTTGCCATGATCGAAAATTATGTTAAATAGTTTTTCATAAATTGGTAGCACAATATCGGCTGTAGATTTTATATACTCATTATAAACATTATCCTCGCCAGCTGCTTTCCATAATTGTCCTTACGCGATAGATTGACCATTTAGAATTAATCTCCCATGATTGAATGAGTTCCCAGAGTCAGAAAAAGACGAGTCCAGACATACACCCTGTCAATCATCCTTACGCTATGCATTAACCCTTGTCAATCAGAACGCTAATTACCCTTAAGCACGCCTCATTGGATGCCAGGAGACACATGATTTAATGAGGGGGGAGGTTTAT
This sequence comes from Chaetoderma sp. LZ-2023a, assembly GCA_034401795.1. Taxonomy (NCBI): domain Eukaryota; kingdom Metazoa; phylum Mollusca; class Caudofoveata; order Chaetodermatida; family Chaetodermatidae; genus Chaetoderma; species Chaetoderma sp. LZ-2023a. Next base: position 259,190,758 of record CM067369.1, read on the forward strand.
TTAATGTCAATGTATGCGTGTCTTTCACATTCAAGTACCGATTGCTCGTACATAAGAAAATTCAAATATTTGCTCTGTGAATGACCGTTTGCTGGCCAGGAGACGCGTTTTTGTGTGAATTTACCACAGGAATTTAAGAAAATATTTTTAAAGTCTTTTGACGGCTTGGCTATTATAGGGTTAATCGACTAGGAAATCTACATTTTTGCTTACTTAGTGTCCATTTACAGGTCAAGAGAAAACTATTTTGAAAATTTACCACTGGAATGACTGGTTCGTTAGTAACCGAGCCAGTCATTACCGAGCCAGCCATTCCAGTGGTAAATTGATAAAGTAGTCTTCTCTTGACCTGCAAATAGACAGACATCAAGACTACTTACTGCAGAGGCGGCGTTACCATTATAACGACAAGTTGACATGGGAGTGGTTAAAAGCATATTCTGCCGAATATTGGAAAGTAATTTAATCCGGGGCTACTCCATGTAAAGAATTTTCAAAATATTTAACCGCTTTCCTGGAAATTCTTTTTGAATTTCAAACGCCTGAATTTTACTGGTTAAATTTGTAATGATGAAAAGGTAAGCTTTAGTTTAATAACGGACTGAGTGAAATAAAGAAAACTGAAAACTGAAGACTGAGCCCTATTAGTCACGTGGCATGTATTTAGAGACATCAAATAACAGCAATTTGTCACGTGACTTCATTGAGGTTTAATAACACGTGTATGTGGATTACTTAATAGAGGAATCCGAGCTATCACTCAAGAATATGATGTCACACTCAAATACGTCACATGTAGGTTGACACCACAATACATAGTGACGTATCTAGCTCTGTCATAAACGTCGAAGGACGAATTGTATGGTTTTATTATTTAATAACCATTCTGTGGAATATTTTGAAACTAATTTTATTGGGGTCTGTTGCTGCCATAGAGGTCAAATTAGTTTCGAAATATTCAACAACTTACCTGTATAGTTACCTTGAAATTGGCAGTCTGGGAATTCAGGGTTCATCGTATATAAATTGATCCCAACACGTGAAAAACGTGGGCGGAGCTTAGCTAGAAATGGGCGGAGCATAGCTAGAAATGGAACTTTCTCTATGTTTATCTAATGCTGACATGTTTCCGCAATTTGCAGTAGTATCCTTTATACGCATAATCCACACTTACACAACCCATTCGTGTCTCGCGAGATCTCCTTCGATGTGAGATCCAGAACTGTGTGGTAATAAATAGAGCAATAACTCTTTCAAATGAGCACGCACCCTTTACAATGCAATATGCCTAGCGAAGATGATGACTTATTACACCAGGTGGGGGTCATGATAAATATGATGCTATATCAAATCTTTCTCGTGAAAACCTTTTATCGATTAGTGCTGCTTCTATCGTCTCACGCGCGCAATGTCCGTAGACTAACTAGGCCACAGCCGTCTGCGAATTCAGACATTCCTGGTTTGATGTTACCGATAACGACTTCCGACTAGCTGATCGTCTAATCTTGCCAGGTATAAAGAGAATTCATAAACAAAACTATTGCGGCATCACATACGGTCTGCCGACGCAAGATTGTATTCAATATGTGACTTGTTTAAAAGTATAGATCAGAATCAACGTAGACCTCATGATAGATATATACACCTGTGCAAAAGTTAAGCACCACCCTATTTTTACGCACATGCGAGGGTATATTCATGTGCTATGAAGAAAGCAATAGCATAAACATTTATGTACCCATCCATCTTAGTGCAAGAGGTAATAATGCAACTAAAGGAATGCTGATTATGATGGTGGGGAAACACTGTATGTTTTTGTTTGAACTTGAAAACGAGGCCTGAATATGGTTACGTTGACACAACTGACAACTATTGCCCTACAGTTGACACACGTGGCTAGATTGTCATTAATGGTGTCTGAAAACGAAGTTTAACATCTGTGCACGAGTTTGAGACTGTCATTATTAATACCGGGTATATTCACCTTGTGCCTGGATGACGGCCTGGACACGACGTCTCATGCTGGTCACCAATCGACTGATACGCCATTGTGGTATTCGTTGCCATTCAAGATGGAGTGCGTCTGTTAATTCCTGTAGATTCTGCACAGGAGGATCCCTCCTTCTCACCATGTTTCCCAGAATGTCCCAGATATGCTCAATAGGGTTCATGTCAGGGCTCCTTGCTGGCCATGGTAGGGTTTCGATGGCATTCTGGCGGAGGTATTCATGCACAGCTCTAGCACGATGTGGTCGGGCGTTGTCATCCATGAATATAGGGTGGGTTCCAGGTGCATGATTTACAAAATGAGGGACCACAACTCTATCCAGTATGGAATCTTGATATCTTTGTCCATTTAGTGTTCCAGGTACAGTCAACAGATCCAGCTTACAATCAAATGAGATGCACCCCCCATATCATAACGGAACCTCCACCAAATGGAACTTCTTCCATGATGTTACGTTGGTCGTACGCCATGCGTCTGGACCTCCATACACGAGTTCGACCATCTGTGGCATGAAGCAGGAACCGACTTTCATCGGACCAGTGTACCCGTCTCCAGGATCTCATGTTCCAGTGTCTTCTTTCGTTGCACCACCTCAGACGCTCCTCTTTGTGGTGTGCAGTGAGGAGAGGACGTCTGACAGGTCTCCTAGCTTTCATGCCAGCAGTATACAGTCTCATTTTGACGGTAGACATTGACACTCTATTGCGCGTTTCCCATTGCAGGCTGAGCACTCTGCTGTTGGTGAATGGAGATCTCCTAACAAGGCGTACTAGGGCTCGATCATCACGGGCAGTAGTCTTCTTCGGTCTTCCAGATCAAGGCCTGTCCTTCACCTCGTTAGTTTGCCCATGCTTTGCAATCAAACGACTGATTACAGTATTGTTAATGTTCAGCTGTCTGCCAATCTCTCTGCATGACATACCAGTGGTATGCATGCCTATGATTTGCCATTTCACACGATCACTTAACCTTCGTCTTGCCATAGCGGTTCACAATCAAGAGCTAATTCTCTCTGTACAAATAAACCACGGTCATGAACACAAAATTCCTAATCTTGTCGCCTAAATCTGTATGTAATGTACTACACCTCAAACTGGACTTTTACATAACTGATCACGTGTGCTGTTTCCCGCCACGCACGGACATCAAGCGGCGTGAAGTCATGCATGCATGTGCATTTCGTACTTGGAATTATGTCAGCTAACGCGGGGACAAAAAGTATGGCAGCCTAGTTGTACCATCATGTTTCTACGTTCTATTGTTTTTGCTGGTGCTTAACTTTTGCACAGGTGTATAGTCTAATTTACCTATAGACCGTTATTGTGTTCATAAAGGCCACATGCAGGCGAGCTATCAAAATGTTCAACATCCTGATAATTCAGTTTACTGGGCCGCTACTGCGCCAATACTGATCCGTATTGGCCCGGCATTGGTCATGTACCCGCCCAGCAAGCCCTGTTAGCAATGCAATAGGATAGGTGTTTGCGTAGTTCATCTCATTTAAGAGATTTTTTGGCTCATATTATGTTGCATTGTTCATCAATTAAAGAAATGTAGTACGATATTGTGGGTGGGGGTTGTGTGTGGGGTGTGTGTGTGGGGGGGGGGGGGGCACACAACCTTCTCGTGGACCATTTAATCCCGGACATTGAGAATACTACGGCCGTGTTCTCATTAGAGAGTTAATCGGGAGTAATTGGAGTTATTCAAGATTAACTCTCTAGTGAGAACACGGCCTAAATTACTTATACTCATGTGACATCCGTATTAAACAAAGATGCCTTTTCAAAATGTGTATACATTACAAGTGTACTATCCAACGAACAAATATGTAATGCGATTCCATAGCTTATATCGGTTTCTGTAGGTGCGGATTACAAACACCTCTGTTTATATTGCTCTTTAGAATCGTTCCATCGTTGATATCAATGACGTGTTCTATCGTGTGGACACTGTACCCGGATTATAAGCACGATTTCAAGACTCTGTAATCGCATTATTCATCAGCAACAGAGAATGGAAGCTGTATCTGGAAATCTTAATCTTAAAGGAAACCAGGAAGCTAACAAATGCTCTTGAATGATCGATTTTAATACTCAACCTATAGCCACCAGTAAAAAACAGAAATAAATCGAATTAATTTGAAAAAGCCAATAAATACCATTTATGTCACTCTGACGGGAACCAATTAGTGACAAGTTCAAGTTCAAGTACACTTTATTACACTCAGGCCATGTATACACATATGAGGTATTACAGTTGATACTATATTTCATGACGGTAGATTTTATATACATAATTATATTCATTATAGATGTATCGACAAAATGCGATTCGTACACTCGAAAGTAGCACAAGGAGAAAGGTCGAAATATTCGACAAGCTATTAGATTGTGACTCAAATCGTACACTTGAAAATGGCACAAAGAGAACGTAACTTGAGAATTTTCCAGCCAAATTAGTTTCAAAATATTCGGAAGTCATTAAATTGCTAATTTATAAACGAGGTACAATTCGTACACTTGAAAACGGCACAAAGAGAAACTCAATTGAACCTATTCACAAGTCAAATTAGTTTCAGAATACCAAACAGTTATTAAATTGATCTATCAATAATATAGAATTCATACACACGAATGTGGTATAATGAGAATTGAGCATTTTCTCCACTTAATCGTGAGGGGGGGGGTGTGCAGGGGACACTGTCGTATTAATATATCGTGTGGTGAATTTTTAAAGCATACGTTATCATTCTTTGACATATATTCGCAGTAAACTGATTAGCCACTATTTCCTACAGGTAAAATACTGTCTAATCTTAAAACAATTTGATGAAAAGCCGTTGTTTCCAGAGACAGGGTCTACATTCGGTTACACGAATTTCAAAATATTCAGTAGGTTTCATGATGTGACCTTGGAAGCCAACAGTGTATTGTGAAATCATTTGAAATCATTTTGACAGAAACTCGTTTCTTCCACCAGAAACAGTGACTTTCAAATATAATGTTTTCAAAAGAATCACTAGTGAATTAGCAGTAGCGAGTTAATCGCTCTACATCGGCGCCTCTAGAGAATACTATTGATACCGCTTACGAAATTATATTCACGTTTGCCTTTGTTTTATTCGAGTACGCGTTATAGCCTACCTGTAGACACAGTTGACGCACGGCGGAGTGCGAAGCAACGGCTACGTCACTAATTGCTTCCAACTTAAACGCTTCTAGATTTAGTCAATGCGTTTTCTCAAATAATCCCGATTCATTTTAATTTTTACCGGTGGTAGTTTATTTAATATTGTATCAAATTACCTATAAATATCCGATTTGTTATTCCCCTTCCTTTAATCATTAACCTTTTGAAATCGAAAGACCAAATACGATAAATCGTTTACAAGGGAGGCAAAATTATGCTGAATATTTTGAAACCAATTTTACTGGAAGGTGTTGCTGCCTATGGCAGCAACAGGTTCCTGTCGAATTGGCTTAGAAGTATTTAACAGCTTACCAGCATGTTTGCCATGGGATTGAGATCCTGGAACCAAAGGAATCAAAACGCTAAAGGGATGCTAATCTCATCTCAAATGTTGTATTGTACTGATAGAATATGGTTTACAGATTCCCTATCATCCTGTCACATTCCTTTATCTGCATCACAAGTATCTGCTTTGCAATATCAAGTAAATATTGAACAGTGATTGCCACCATTTTGTCTCCTTAGGCGACGGTGTGTGATGTAGTGTAAGTGCTAATACATTGCAATCTATATTATGCAATACTCAGATTTTTAAATATTTTGGGACTAATTTGAATGGGAGTTGTTGCTGCCTAAGGCAGCAACAACTTCCAGTCAAATTAGTTTGAACATATTCAACAGCTTACCTGTATGGTTGCTTTGACACCACATTGCCAAACTCTATGGCTGGGCGTATATACCAAGGCAGACACACTAGGTTTTTTTTTGATTGGTTGAACAGTACATCATGACAGTCATCAAAAATCCTGAATATCTTTCTTTAGCGGCATGATAAACAGCTTAAAATTACCTGCATAGTTTAAGAGTGGCATATTAGATCGCCCGATAACTATCAATAGATGAGGTTAGCGTTATCTAGAGAGAAATCATTTATCGATGTACATAACGTACATACATCGCCCGGGATGATCTGCAATAAGACGATCACATAAATTATATTGGGAAAGGTTAGACAATAAAATGACCATGAAGAATTCTTATCGATATCTTCATAGTACACGTTTAAAATTGTCACTACAAATAACCGAATGCAAGCATATTGGTTTGGGATATATTAGAACAATGTGAAATCATTGGGCACAGTGCGCCCTCTCTCACGCCCCTCCCTCCCCCTCCCGCCCCCCTCTCTCTCCCTCTGTCTCACTCTCTCACACACCATCCATCCATCCATCCAGCCCACACGCACCCACTCGCAAGCACACCCTCCAGTCCACCCACAGGTCCGCCCAGCTGGCCGCCCACCCGGCCACCCACCCATACGTACCTAGGTTTTTATTATTGTCAAGCATTAGTTTAAGGAAGCCTGTTATTGACGACGCACTGGCACTAGGATATATCTCAGTTATCATCGGAATGTAATTTTTACCCTTTTCAGTTTCATACCCGAGTGGAGTTCGAACCGAGGCACTTCTGTGGAACGTTTCGCCTAGGGCTTGAGAGTTAAGTACTCTAACCACGAGCCCACCATCCAGAGAACGTAAATCCTCGAACTAGCTTTCAACTACCTGTCTCTCAACTGCACTAATTGACTGGAACTGACGGTGTACATCCCAGATATATTTATCTTACGTTTTAGCGCCCCCCCCCCCCCACCCCCACCCCCCCCCCGTACGTACGCACATATGCGCACCCATCTCACCCATGTACCACCCACCCATGTACAACCACACAATTTAATTAATCGTAGTTTGAACAATGATTTACTCGGATATACTAACTACGCTGGATCGCATGTCATAGGACATCTTTACCTGCAGGCCAATGATATAAAATAGGACGTTTGAGCGTGAGTAGCGTGGTGTGCGTACGGTAGTTACTTATTCTGTCCAACTATATGTTAAAAAAATAAAAACAAGTACAGCACGCTATAGATGCGACACATTTGACATACCGACCGAAAGACAGACCAACTAGATTTCGTCTAAAAACGTATAGTTTTAGTACAGATTTGGTGTTTATGTGTAGAATGCGGGTTATTACTAGATCTGCGCGATATACCGAGCTCACATCGTAAACCGGTTCAATATGGTGACCATTTGCAAACCGCCGTAATCATGCTCAAACTGAAAAACCGAGTTTTCGGTTTAGCCAATACTGATTAATCTTTTTTTAAAAACTACAAATATTGTTGCCAAGTGGGCCTCTGTACTGGTCTTGGGAACTGTCAATTTGCATAACTTATTACTGGGACAGAGAGAAGCGTCATACCATGAAGTAGATCGATCATGCTGCGTAAAGGAACGTTCAGGTTGTTGAAACAAAGTTCCACAAGGGAATAAGGTCATTCAACAACTGCTCTCAATTATGGCCTTGAAATAGAGATGTTATGATTTCTGTGTTAAACGTGCTGTTTATCCAATCATTCCAGGAAGACCAGAATAACACTAGATGAGATTGATCTCTTTAGATATGTATGCGTTCTAATGATATGATGATATACATATATACCTGTGCTGGTTATGGATACTGCTAGAATATGATGGCTTTGGGCATCAGAATGGACCTTTCCAGTTTTAGCTATGTCCCGTCCATCCCTAGTTAAACTCCACCCACGCTTCGTCCGTGTTGGGATCGATCGATCCCCGAACGCACTGACTATCAATTTCCAGAAAACTATCCAAGTAATCTGTTGAATATTTTGTAGCTAATTTGACTGAGTGTTGTTGGTGCCTATGGCAGCAACAGTGCCTAGCCAAATTAGTTTCAAAATATTCAAAAGCAAGTTTATTAAATAGTAAAGACATACAATTCGTACAACGTGTCGGACTATTAAGCGTTTAAGACGGACTAGATTCATGCTGTACTTGATTATGACGCCATCCTACACGTCACGTAGTTGATTGCGACCTCATGTGATGGATGGATAAACCGGAAAGGTCCATTGAGCATTTATCAATGCCGTATGCGGTCGTCTTGGAAGCTGTTGATAATGCTAGAGTCAAGCGCGATATTGGCCGCCATGAATTATGCACGCGCCAGGTTGAGGTGGGACCGACACCGCAGCTTTCGTTTGACTGACTCAGCTGCGTGATTTAATGGCTCAGCAAGTGCTATGTCGATAGAAACTAAAGATCGATCGCATAGCCTATAGACAATGTTTTGACCATTTCATGACGATAATCAGTTAAGGAAGCGAAGTCCTGATAGTAGACAATAACTATCTATGGGTATGTGTATCTGTGAAGCCCTACCACAGATTGATTCGTTATCACGGTTGAAATAGACCAAGTACGATAATTTCAATTTCATTCTGACGTAAATATTGGCCTATACGGGCAATTACACGCGATTAGGACTTCATTGCAAGCGTGTATTGTCAATCATTTACTCTCTCTCTCCCTCTCTATCTCCCTCTCTCTCTATAGAATTTAACAATTCAGAGCTTACGGTTGATCTCATTATCTTCCTTTACAGATGGCATTGATATTAATAATAAAAGAATTCTCCAGTGACTATCTTTCACACTCCACACTGCGGTTGCTTATGACATACTATTAACGCATACACATCTGGATAATGTAACTACCCAGGGGGACATAGCGCCATGGTGAAGTGTTTCTCTCATAGATCAGCGTCTGTACTTAATACATTGAGGGGATAGACATTCACAGTGATTAGTGTTTTGTAGTTATCACGCATCGAACGCGATAATTACTGCACACGGCAATGGATGAATCCACTTTGAGCTATGCACTGCCCATTTCTAACTAAGCTCCGCTCACGCTTTGCTCGTGTAGAGATAACTGAAACATTAATTCCCAGAATTCCAATATCAAGGTAATTATACAGATAAACCGTTGAATACTTTGAAATTAATTTGACTGGATGGTAGCAACAGCGCCCAGTCAAATTTCTTTCAAAATATTCCACAGAATGGTAATTAAGTAGTACAAACATACAGTTCGTACACATGACGTAACTTTTAAAATTCATGACGGACCTAGCTACATCATTCATTATGCATTTTGATTGCGACGTCAGCCTACATGTGACGTGATTCATTTTAACGTTATATATTTGGGTGATAGATTGGATTCATCAATTTTGGAACAATATTTAGGAGTAGGCTAAACTAAATCGGACTGGACCTTTGAACTAATGCTCATATAACAATAGTTTATCAATCGGAATATATGTGGTAAACATCGTCGTGTGCTGATTATTGCGAGATGAAACTGAAAACAATAAGTAGGTTGACAGAGATCATGCGCCCAGTTTTTTTACGTATTATTTGAAACCTATCAACTAGTAGTTTCATCCAGGGGAAAGAAAGAGGATGATTATGTTTAAAGGAAATCTCACCTTATCTCTTATACTAAGCATTCAGGTGATGGTTTTTGCCACCCAGAATCCACCCCTGACATTTTAGCTTTTTATCATGCCGACAACGAAAGATATTCAGACTTTAGTAGCTAAATGTTGATACATTTTTACAGTCTATGATGCTGTCATGATTTTCTTTTCAACCAATCAGAAAAAACCTACTGTGTCTACCTCGGCATAGGCCTATACGCTCAGTCATAGAGGTACCAGCTATTGTTTGGCAATGTGGTATACAAGCAATCATACAGGTAAGCTGTTGAATATTTTGAAACTAATTTGACTGGAAGTTGCTGCTGTCATAGGCAGCAGCAACTTCCAGTCAAGTTAGTTTCAAAATATTCAACGAGATGAGAATTACTTAATAACGAATGTAATGCATTTGTACTTATATGACATCACACACTATCGCTTGGGGAGACAAAATGGCGGCGATCACATTTCAACATTTACGCGATATTACAAAATAGATAATTGTGATACAGATAAGGGAATGTGACAGGATATGACTGACATGGAATCCGTAAATCATAATCTATCGTTGAAATATAACATTTGCGATGAGATTAGCATCCTTTTAAGTTACTCGTCAAATAGCAAGAGATGACCACGCACATTGGTCATGCTGGTGCGACAATGAATATGTCAAGTAGATGTCAACCCGTCTCAGATATTACATATTACCCGACATTTGAGAAGTTGTAGATTCATCCACTGATCCAGAATCAATAGACGGCTCCATTTCTAGCTACGACTAGCCCGCATTTATAGTCAAACCCCGCCCTCTTTTTCCGCGTGTTAGAAGCAATTTATATACTTTGAACCCTGAGTTACCAGAATCCCAAATTCAAGATAAATGTACAGACAAGCTGTTGAATATTTTGAATCTAATTTGACTGAGCGCTGATGCTCCCTATGACAGCAACAGGGGCCAATCAAATTAGTTTCAAAATATATTCAGAAAATGTAGATTAAATAAAAGACTTACAATTTGTACACTTAACAGCCATTTCAATGTTCATGACAGAGCTAGATATATCATTCACTACGCATTTTGAGTGTGACGTCAGCCTACGTGTGACGTAAATGAGAATGACGTCATATACTTGAACGATAGATCTGAACCATCCAATATAAAACAATGTTCGAGAAATGACGATTAGAGGTTGTGCAATACCATTCCAGACTAATCTAACACACGATCATGTTCAATTTGTTTCGAAAAAGTGCTAGGCGAACACAATGGTAAAGCATGATTGTAGGGTATGAGAACCGTAAATGAACTTAATTCTTCAATTCTTCCAGACAAAGCCACAAATTACCGATCAAAATGAATGTCTGACCACCCTTTATCCAATGGATGAATCCGATCTGTCGATCAAGTATATGACGTCATAATCAA